>PVJL010000782.1:0-181609 GCA_004026885.1 Lyroderma lyra
GAGAAAGGGGAGGGGGTGGGAGAGGAGGGGGGGAAGCTAAATATAAGGGGATGGAAAGAGGGGTCACATTAGGTGGTGAACTTATTATGCATCAAGTTGACAATGCACTGTGGAATTGTATGCCTGAAACCTATGTAATCCTTGCCAACAGATGTCACCCCAATAAGTCTAACAATAAAAATGAATTAAAAAAAAAATAAAGACTCAATCAAACCACAAAAAAAAAGAGAAAAAACAATAAATCCATTAAAATTCAGTGTACCAAGGAAATTAAAAATTAAGACATTTACATTCCCTATTGATTTTTTTTTTATGTGGGTAATTCCCTGGCTGGGAATGGGAATTGAACCCAGGCTGTAGCATTGACAGTGCTGAAGCCTAGCCACTACACCACCAGGGAATTCCCATTGATTATTTTATTACATACTCATGAAAAAATAATACTTTTGTCATGTACAAACATATGCACACATACATGAACTGAAATCACCACCCATGTAATATCCCAGTTGAAAATGTACAGATACAACATACAAAATTGGGGTAATTTAGCATTTTAAACCGTGAAAATAAACTGTTTTAAATTTTAATCTAGTTAATTTTATTCATCTCATATATTTAGTAAGACACTAGATTTTGCTTTAGTACATATTAGGCTCTTTATCTGATCTTATCATGGTTACTAAAATCTATGTTTTTGTGATTTCTATCCTTCAAGATCTCAAATTATTTTATGGTTTAATTTATCTTATTCATTTATTTGAATATTTTGAGAAGAAATTTTCATGTGTGCATATGGGTATATGCACACATGAAAAATCCTTGTGGAAAATATTATGTTGTATCCTTCAATAATATAATGTCTGGATTTATGATAGTAACTGGTAGCTCTAAGACTTCTCATTGTATTTGAGGGACTCTATTTAAACAGCACTCTTTGATTGAAAATAGATATTTAGTCTGACTAGGTGTCAGTAAATGTAGATGATAACTGCTTCCCAGATCACTAAACATGGAACAAAAATAAATGAACTAAATGGAAATGGAATCTTAGATTCCAATCATTATTAGAAAGCTAATTTTAAAATTTACATGGAGCCTGATTTTCTTGAACCTTTGGAAATATCTCAGTCATATTACTTACACATTCATCCTTCATGTATTGAAAAGTAGCTCATTTGTTAAGACATTAAAATACAACAGAAACATCCCCTCTTTTCCTGGTGAGAATGCCCCCACCCCCACTGCATCCCCAGTTAACTGTTGCCTACGTTGTCCTTTTACTTTGTACTTGACCACCTCTCCGCCAGTCTTTAACTCTCACCTGATGCTCATCCAACCTCACTGATTCACTGAGAAAAGTGACTATAGAATTACCCCACAATCCCAGCAGCAAATCTATTCATTTTCTCTGCACTCCTATTTGTACAAAGGAACTAACTATCCTATCAAATCTATTCTTATATGCACTAGATTATATCTCCTTTTGACTTTTCAAGGACTTCACTTCCTCAGTGATGTCTCCTCTCTTCTAATTCTTCAAATTTTTTATCTCTTCATCATCAGTCTCTTCCACTCTACTGGATTAATTCCATCAATTTACAGATATTCTCTGCTACAGTATTTCCATTTTTAAATTCTTCCCCTAACCCGTCATCTCCTCTAGTTATGGTCCTATTCTTCTGCTTCTCTTACTAGCAAACATTATTTAGTTGCTTTACTTCTTCCTCCAACTTCATTTTTTCAATTCATCCATCAACTACAAATATTTGGTTTTTTCCTCTTTCCACTGACTCTGTTCTTTTTCAAGATCACAAACTACTGCAGAGTTGCCGATTCCAACAGGATTCTTTCTGTTTAACCTACTTGGCCTCTTGACAGCATTCAACATGTTGGCAACGCTTATCTTCTGGAAACTTTCCCTTCTGAATTCATTGATCTAATAGTTTCGGGTTTTTCTTCATTACCTCATTATCTCCTCAAACTCATCTCTGATGTAGTTACTCCTGCTATTTCTGCCCCAAGATTTGTCTGCCTCCTCCTCTTCATTATCCACATCTACTTCCTAGGTTATCTTTTATTTCTCATAGTTTTAGAGGGCGTTCCTGTGCTCCCATATCTCATATCTGTTTCTCTATATCAGATCTACCTCCTAAATCTGAAATTCTAACTCATGAATTACAACTCTTATATCTGCTTGCATAGCTGAGTTGAAATGTTGAAAAGGATTGTTGGTGATTCCCTCCACCAACCTATTTCTCTACCTGTTTTCACATTTTATGCATGACTATCTGTTACTCAAGGAAAAAACAAAACAAAACAAAACAAAAGTGAAACTAAAAATCACACTTGATTCCTCTCTGCTCCACACTGTAATCCCTGATATTTATTATCTAATCCTGTTGGTCTAATTCTGAAATACTTGTTGAATTTATCTAAAAGATGTCAGTTCTAATTCTAAATATCATTGGCTCAGTTCTAAGTTACCTTCCGGTGTTTCTAAAATATAGAAAAAACTTATTAAGTATAATCCCTGCTCTCATGTACAGTTCTCCCATTCTCCAAATTGTGGCAAGATAATGATCTTTTAAAATAAATAAAATCACATCACTTCTCTGTTTATTCTCCTTCAGTTGTTTCCCATTGTGTCTTTCCATGATTAAACTCCTGTTTACCTCTGCAAACACAGGTCCCCCATATCACCTCTTAAAATCCAACTTCAGCTACATGATCTCCATACTGTTCTTCCAGTACCCATGTAACATTTCTCTGCTTGAAATTATCTTTCTCCTTCCCCTACCCTTTACCTGGCTCATTCTCATCTTTCATATTTCAGCTCAAATATCTCCTTTTTGAAGAATCCTCCCTTCCTTCCTACCATATAAAGTGGCCTCTGCCTGCTACTCTTTATCATTTCATTCTATTTTACCCTACACTTAATACCACTTGAAACCTCTGTTTGGTTTCTTGTACACTATCTATCCATTTGAATGTTCATTTGAATGGAAGCTCCTGGAAAACAGGGACATTGTCTCTTAGTTTTATTTTTTCTTAGGCCTAGGCCTGTATCTGCCCTGTATAGCACTTGATAATAAGAAATTGTTGAACAAATGTATGATTAAAGGAATAGATTATTTATAAAGTATATTTGTTATATGAAAATTGTCAAAGATTGTGGAATTGGAAGGCATCACAATATAACCCACACTAAGTTATCCAATAACCTCAATTGTCTAGAGAATTCAGAACATACAGTTGACCCTTAAACAATGCAGGAGTCAGGTGTGCCAACTTGCCATGCAGTAAAAAATTTACATATAACTTTTGACTGTCTCAAAACACTACTAATGGCCTGCTGTTAACCAGAAGCCTTACTGATAACATAGATGATTAACACATAGTTTTTATGTTATATTCTTACAATGAAGTAAGCAAGAGAAAATAATTGTTAAGAAAATCATAAGGAATAGAAAATATATTCAAAGTATCTATTGAAAAGAAGTCAACTGTATAAATAATCCAAGAAGACATGAAGCAACAGCACAGCTGACAGAATAAAGATAAAGCAAATATATTAAGTTTAGAGGGACATTTCTTTTTCTTTTTTAAAAATATTACAAAGGAATATGTACATAATTGCAAAATTATTAGCAAATATATATAAGGGAAAGTAATCTAGGATTACTTGCTATCCCATCAACTAAATAAAACTTCAATAATTTCCAAATTTTTCCCCCTATGAAGATCTACATATGGTTACTGAGTATTGGTGGCTAATACAAATGAGAAGGTGAATTTTTAGTTTACTTATTTACTTATTTATTTTTAATAAAATTAAAACTGAAGCAGTATAAAGCATTTTTTTCACTCACCACTTTATTGTTTATGTGACCACATCTCACTTTTTGAAAATATAATGTCTGAATTGAGATGTGCTATAAGTGTAAAATATACACTGGATTTTAAAGGTATGATGTAAAAAAACACAGGAGGTCTTAGTAATAGCTTTTTTTATTAATTACCTGTTGAAATGATAATATTTTGGATGTAATGAAATAAATAAGATATATATTTAATCTATTTTTATTTTTTCTAAAGTAGTTATCAGAAAATTATATAAGTGACTTATATGTCTATTGAATAACACTTCTATACATATACATTTACATACACATATATAGGTTTCTTATAAATCATAATCTTTTATAAACTACTTTCTTGACTTAGTAACATTCTCTGAAGTCAATAAACATTCTCTGAAGTCAAAAAATAGAGATGTATATTAGCTTTTGAGTGATCAGCATTTCACTGAGGAATATTAAACATATTGTTTATTACTGAACATTTAGATGGTTTCTAAATTTTTACTTTTATATGCAATGCTAGGGGAAACACACTAAGGTATATTTTTATTTATAAGGGATGGTTATAAATGCCAATTACCTTCTATACTAAATTTTAAAAGAATTGGAGAAGGCCTAAGGAAATTTTTTAAAATCATTAAAGTAATAGGAATAATGGAAAGCAAAAGCAATAGTGGATTATTGTGTGTAAAGGTAGAAGAATAGTACTGAGAATCGGTTACAATGGATTCCAAAAAGAAGTGCAAGAAGTGGCAAGAAGGGTTTTCAATAACAGTGGGAGCAGTGACAAACAGAAGGCAAAAGTGGCTAAAGTCAGGGACATCAGAGCTATGTAAAGTCATTCGGTCTAAAATGATCTTACCCAACACCTACACATAATGTTGTAATAGAATAATGTCCCTAGCATAATGAACAAGAGATCTGATATGTTTCATAGCTTCTGTTTATTGGGACAGGAAAGTACGTAACATATTATAAATATTCCCATCAACAAATTGTTTTTTAATTATATTTAAGGCAGTTCTAACTTTTAGAAAGATATGTTACATGATGATCTCACCTCTCTGAGAACACGTTCATAATTTCAGTTAAATGAAATACTGCTATTTAAAAAAAACATAGAACACAAGCATATAGATGTAAGAGGCTGAAAGCTCTGCCTTTATCTGTTATTTTTGCCACTCTGAGATGTCCTGAATACAACCTCAGAAGACAAAAAGCCTACCTGGAGAGGTAACTCAGAGCAGCCCTCTTGAGAAAGTATGTGTTATCTCTATTCTGATGTTTACCATCTAGGCCAGCCCCAGGAATGTGGAATGAATTGTTCTTAGACCAGTTCAATGTTCCCACTTGTTAGACCCACGGCAGGTGCCCAGAATCTATAACAATCTTGTTTCCAGAAAATTTACACTGCACTGTACATTAGGGGTAATAGACTAGTGTTAGCTTGCTGTTTCAAGTGTTCTGAGTACACTAAATGCTTTGTGTTTCAGTATTGTGTGAATTATACATTCCAGTGTTCTCTGGCCATTATTAGGTTCCTAGACAACTAAAAAATTTGAGTTTAATACAGAGAAAATTCTGGATACAGAAGAGGAAATATTTTATGGTATTATATGGAAATGTATAAATACCATATGTATTTATCATCTCTATAAAGCCTTTTAAAATTTGAACCAGTTCTGCTACCAACCCAACAAAAAAATTGTATGACTTTCTTTTAGTTAAGAGTAGTTCAGTTGAGTTTTTTCATTTGTTTATTTCATCAACAAGAGTTTTGCCTCCTACGTCGTACATTAAAATTTTACTACAACTTCAAACAATTTAAGTGGATGAGTGGATCCAACCTTTGTTAAATTTCTAACAGTTATACCTTTTACATAAATATATTGAAAATTTAGTTAGAAGCTACTCTTCTCTACATTAGTTCTGTAGTATCATATAAGCAGTTTCTAGAAGTTCTGTCCTCTCATTTTGGCTCTGCCAGTTACTCAACATTTTACCAAGGGCATGTCAATCAATCTCTCTGAAAGTCCATTTCCTTATACATAATATGGGAACAATATATCTACATCACAAGGTTATCAGGTTATCATGAGGCTCAAATAAGATATAAATACATTTATAAATACATTTTGAAAACTAAAGGCATTTCTGGAAGTTTAGAAAAAATTTAATAGTAATAACAGTAATAACAACAAGCCCCATTTTGTAAATATTTATTTTATTAGGAATCTTATGATTGCAAGCAATAGAAATAAACTCAAAGTAGCTAAAGTAGAGGTGGTAATGGATCGTCTTATAAGGACATAAAAGCATCTCCTGGTACCTGAAACCAGAAGCACATCAAGGTCCCTGGAAAGGTCTAGAACCAGTTACTTCTCCTTTCTCTCCTCTTCATTCTCTGTTTATCTGAAGCATTTAAAAAATATTTAAAGATAAATTTCTTCTGCTTCTCCTTGAATGAAAATGTGACTACCCATAAAGGATATATTTTATAGATCCAGCCACCTAGACAATATTTCTTTCATTTTCAACATCATTTCACAGAGAAAGGTGCCTTTCCATAGTCCTGTGCTGTGATGAATGACCAAAAACAAGATCACAAAATGGCTGTTTGGTGACTACTGCTATTCTCAAGAGATAGGAAAAAGAGACCCTTTTTCCCTCCCAAGAAAAGTGGTTGTTGAATATAAACTTCTTACGCATCCACTATTCTACTTAACTTTCCAAAGCGCTTTTACATGACACTGAAATAAAAAAAGTATTATCTTAACAGATAGAAACAATTTCTCTGAGGGGTAGATTTGTCTTTGTTAAGGAAGAAAAATACCTTGCAAGCTGTTTGAAAGAGAAATGAGATCTTGAGGATGTGGATGCTAGCTTAATCCCAAGAACAAAAGCATGTTTAAGGGTGCTCTGCTTCATAAAATGAAGTGCATTGGATTTTGCTCCTAAGAAGTTTGGAGGGAAAAAAAGTAAAGAGGAGACCGGGAGGCAAAGAGACCAAGAAATGCTGTGTATCAAAGCTTCATGGAGTAGAGAACTTATAAAAATCTCCTCAGTGGGAGGATACCCCCACCACTCCTTCCCCAAAAACATCTTAAAGGAGAAAAATAACCTATACGTGATTTTTAGTTGTTTCTGTGTAATTTGGGTGATATGTCTGCTCTGTGGACATTACATAAGTGAGGTAAGTTGTGTGTGTGTGTGTGTGTGTGTGTGTGTGTGTGTGTGTGACAAATTAAGTATGTCTGGACTGAATCAGTATAGAACTAAGGAAATGTGTGTGAAAGCAGAAGCAGAGGCAGAGTATACACCAGCCAGGAACTCAAGGGCAATGAGGCAACAGCTGACTCAGAGTTATAAATCATTATTTCCTATAATCTGCCCAACAACTTGTCAATTAAAACACATATCATTACCATTAGGCAGATGAGGAAACTGAAGACAATCATTTATTTACCCAATGTCTTACAGCAACTTTGTCTCAGAGCAGAACTGAAGATTATGTATTTCCTCACTGCTGGGCTCATGTTGCTGCATTGAATTTATTTCCTTTAACAGTTATGACAACCACAGAACAGGTAGCATACCTTAATGGCAAGAATCAAGAAGACATTTCTTTTAATTAAATGCTTTTAATGAAACCACTCAGATTGCCTTTTATTTATTCATTTATTTAATATATATTTCTTGAATTCCTACTCTGTGACAAGTGTTATTATACATGACAGCTCTTTTCTTATGAGAATAGTCTAACCAAAGTGAATCTTAAAATTGTGAGAGAAAAAACTGAAATATAATGGAGAACTGTGCAATTCACAGTGTTCTTGGTTTTTCTTTTCTTTCCTTCCCTCCCTACTCCCTCCCTTCTTTCCTTTTTTTGTATTCTGAAATTGCAGTGTCACACAAAGTCTAATTTGGTTTCCGCAGTAGAACTGACTTCATTCAGAATCCAAAACCGACTCCATCAGCTCCTATATACTGCTGGTGAGCATGTAATGATGCCACCACTTTGGAAAGAGCTTGGCAGTTACACATGGAGTCATCATATAACCCAGCAATTCTACTCGTAGGCATGTGCCCAGGAGAAATAAAAGCAGGTATACAGAAAAGTACTTGTACACGAATGCTTATATCAGCATTACTCACAATTGTCCCATAATGGAAATAATCCCAAAGTCTACCAACTGATTAATGGAAAAACTAATGTGGCATATGCATATGAGGGAATAATATTATTTGGCAATAAAAAAATGAAGTACAGAAGCTACAACATGCATGAAACTTAAAATCAATGATAAATGAAAGAAGCCAGGCACAGAAGGCCACATATTGTATGATTTTGTTTATATAAAATGCCTTGAATAGACATTTTATATAAAGACAAAAAGTAGATTAGTAGTTGGCAAAGGCTGGGGTTAATGGGGAAGAACTGGGAATGACTACTAATGGTATGAGATTTCTTTGTGGAGTGATAAAAATGTACTGGACTCAGTGGTAATGATTGCATAATCTTGCAAATATATTAAAAAGCACTGAATTATACTCCTTAAAATGATGACTTTTGTACATGAATTGTATCCCAAGAAGAAATAACCTACCCATGTCACATTTACAGTTGTGTATAAATTCAGGACAATAAAACCACTATCAAAATGAACACTAACCACACTGCAATCATAATACTTCTATTGCTTCATTTTCCTTTTCAATGTTTTCCTGTGCTATCCAAAATGTCCTTCAATCAGCCACTTTATGTTAAATAGGAGTCTCAATAATCTTATGGAAGCTGAATTACTCAGCTACTGTTCTCAGAATGAACTTCCATTGTTGAAAAAGTAATTGGTAGTGGTTCTACTCAGTATGAATCAGTTGTCCTCTCTGCTTTTATATTTGTTAGAAAGTAAGGGTAAAGCTTTGATAATTATTTTAAATTTTACTTCCTAGGACCAAGAACTACTTGGAAAGTTGCCATGACAATTGAAACACTCTCATCCAGGAGTTCCCAAAAAGCTGTTTAGGAAAGGGAGAGGAGCACTTTATGAATCAAAGTACCACTCTGTCATTATCTATGCATCCTCTGACACCCAAAATAGAGCCTTATAAAAGGGTGAGATTGAACTTATGGTTAAAGTATCAGAGCACCTCCCAGTCAGCACATATTAACCATTGTGGGCCGACACACTCAGGCTTTCTTGTGAAAACAGTGTGCCCTAGGTAGGTCTTTAGCCCATTTACCCAACCAGGTGCATCAAATGGAAGAAAGAAGCTTAGAGTCCCTGCCTACATCTGCCTACCCTATGGCGATAAGAAGCAGGATCTGTAAGGACAGTGGGATTCTGGGAGCCTATCTTGAAAACAAAGTCAATGTACTGGAACCCATTCCATGTCTGGGCCTCTGGACCACTGAATTACTTCATTAATCTTCCTGGGTGTTAGGGAAGAGTAAGAGTAAGCTGGGAATAAGGAGGCAGGGATAGACAAGGCACAGGAAAGGTAACCAGAGATATTCTGCCAATTAATATATTTTATCCCCTTCACTTTTCTCACAGAAGTGTAGGAGCTGGTCTTCAGCATTTGAGTGATTGACTCTCCATTTTGTATACTGCTATGGTTGGATATATAGAAAATCCAGATAATTTCATATCTTAAAGCTCCTCATATGTGATCCCCCCTGACCCCCACCATTTGATGACCTTGAACTCTTACAAAGAGTTCTTAGGAATTTAATAAAAAAACTATTTTGCCCCTTTAAGTTCCTTATCTATATACCCTAATAAGATCTTGATAGTTAACAGATGATTGCTAAACTCATTCCTACCATTATTTAGAATAATATTGCTAACAACTACAATTAACACAGGAGAGTACTCAGTGCTTCACTGAATCTCTTTGGCCTGGCTCCTACCCCCAGTCCTGGATCAATCCTTCTGTTGTAGTTCCTGCTGAGCTGAACAAGAGGCACACACACACACACAGTTTCACAGCTGAAACAGAGAGCTGCAGTGAGAGCAAAACAGTTGAGCCAGCAGGAAGCACAAACTGAGGAGGAGGTGTCAATATAGCTATTTTTTAATTCAATGTAGTAAATAAACACATAGACTTTAATAAAAACAGGTAGCTCTTTCTTTGAGAAGGTGGCCCATGCTGGGCCCAAGATTTGCATAATCCTTTATTAGAACACCATTTTTGAAATTTTGGTAGTCAAATATATATAGGAGAGAGAAAAAAGATATGTCCTCATTCTTCAGCTTATTCTGAAAAAGTAATGTAGGGAGCTTGAGAACCACAAGAAGACAAGGCAGAAGTCACAAAATATGAGCACACGATATGCCAGGAACTGTGTTAATCTGTAATATTTAATCATCACATGTCTGCTGATATATCCAATTTTGAAGAAGAAACTGAGGCTTACAAACTCCCATTAAGAATACAATTACAAGAAATTCTGGCTACTGTAGAGTGGTCTGCACAGCTCTATAGGTTGTGGCCCCTGCCTACCTTGCAGCCCTCACCTCTTATCTCCTACCACTCTCATCTTCACTATTACGCTTCAGTCAAACTGACTTTTGGGTTCCCGGATTAGGCCAACCTTAGTTCTACCCTGGGAACTTTGTACCATTTCTGACAGTTAAGTTTGTGAGCTCACCCTAGGAAAAGTGCTATATACTTCATTGCTGAATATCACTGCAGTCACTTTCAAAGTACTCTCCCCTTGGGAAGCTATGCACAAACACAAATGCCTAGGCCACCATTTAAAGCAATGTTGGAATTCTTTTTCTGGAATGGTCAGCAGAGCTCTTATCATATTACCCTTGATGTCCTGAATGTCATTAAAATGTCTTCTTTTCAATATTTCCTTTATCTTCAGGTAAAGAAAAAAGTCATTGGGAGGCCAGATCAGGTAAGTAGGGAGGGTGTTCCAATATAGATATTTGTTTACTGGCTAAAAACACCCTTACATACAGCAGGTGCCCCGTGAGCTGCTGCATTGTCATGATGCAAGAGTCATGAGTTGTTGGTGAAAAGTTCCGGTGGTATTCATCTAACTTTTTCATGCAGCCTTTTCAGCACTTTCAAATAGTAAACTTGGTTCACTGTCCGGTTGGTAAAAATTCATAATGAACGACCCCTCTGATATAAAAAAAATTAGCAACATCATTTTGATTCTTGATTTGGACTGACATAATTTTTTGGTTGTAGAGAATTCGCTGACTTCCATTGTGCACTTTGACACTCTGTTTCAGGATCATGTTGGTACACCCATGCTTCACGACCAGTGATAACACACGTCAAATCATTGTCTTGCCTCTTTAGAAGGTCTTGGCAAACTTCCAGTCTCCTTTGTTTTTGTTCATTGGTGAGTTCCTTCGGGACCATTTTTGTACACATTATGTCAAGATTTTCAGTGAAGGTTTTCCTTAACTGTTTATCAATGTTTACTTAGTCTGCTAAGTTTCTCACAGTCAGCCAACTATTTTGACGCATAATTTGACAGATTTTTGCAATTTTTTCTATCAGTTTTGATCGTTACTGGCCGCCGTGACCTCTCTTCATCAGTGACACTTTCTCGCCTCTCAGAAAAATGTTTAATCCATTTATACACTGATGTTTTCTTCATAATATTATCCTCATCAATTTGAACTATCATGTCCCTGATTTCACTTTCACTCTTTCAAAGGTTAACAAGAAATTTAATGTTTGTTCGTTGATCTAATTCAAGCACCGACATTCTCTCAATGATACACAAAAACATTCAACAACAACAATGAATGCCACTCAGCAAGACACTGCCACATGTGGACACAAACACAGCTGTGAGACACAGATATACCAAGGTTAAGACACCTTACTGAGTTGTTTGTACAGTGCTGTCAACATAAGCGCACAGTGGCAAGTTCATGAACTTAACTGTCAGACTTACTAGTAAGGGCATAACAGTGACAGGTGGGTGGTCAGGGAATATATCTTCATTGTAAGGTGACATTTGAACAGAGATTTTAATGAAATAAGAAAGTGAACCAAGTAGATAACTAGTGGACAACTTTCAGGCAGCAGGAACATAAGTGCAAAGGCCCAATGATGCAGTGTGTTTAGCAAGTTCAAGAAATAGCTTGGAGGTCAGTGAGACTTAGTCACAGAGAGCAAGAAGAGTGTTAGGAAATAATGAGTAAAAGGGGTGAACATGAAAAATCAGGTAAGTCCTTGAAAGTCACCATGACTTCTTTTTTTTTCTTTTTTTTTTTTTTTTTTTTTTTATTGTGGGTAGTTCCCTGGCTGGGAATTGAACCCAGGCCACAGCGTTGACAGCACCAAAGCCTTAGCTGCTACACCACCAGGGAACTCCCACCATGAGTTCTTTTAGATGGGATTTTTCTCTAAGATGGAAAGTTAACGGATAGTTCTGAGTAGAGAAATGACAATATCTGATTGACATTTAAAGGAATGACTCTTGTGGCTAGGTAGAAAATAGTAGCAGATAATAGTGGAAACAAAGGGACTAGAAAGCAGGATATTGTGATATTCCATTGATATCTCAAACTAGGATTTATCAGTGGATAGTGATATTTGGCTAAATTCTGAATATATTTAAAGGCGGAACTAATAGGATTTTCTACAAATTGGATATATAGAGTTTGAGGGAAAGGGAGGAATCAAAGATGACTCCAGGTTTTGGTGCTGAGCAAATGGAAGGATGGAGTTGCTGATTATTGTGTTTTCCTCCAGTCAAGCTCAGTTGTACAGGAGCATAGGTAGATATGGATACTGCAATTTATAGAGGTTAAGGTATTTTCAAAGGCAGTGACAAGTGTACGAAAACAGCTTTGAATTGGTCTAAGGTTATCAGATTACCTGCATAGAGCTTCTTCAACCATACCATTATTGATAATTTTCTTTTTCTCTATACTTGTTTCTGGGAGTAATTTTTAATGTATTTGAAGTCACATATTGTCCTTTTCTTCCTTAAACTTCTCCCTTCTTTACTTACATACTGTTAAATTCCTCAATGCTCCCTGGCTTCATCAACAATGACTTCAAGACTTGCTTCAGCAAGAAATTAAGCCTCCTAAAAATGTTCTCCAAATATGTCTGAGTCCACCAAAGTGACATCAAATTCACATGTGCTTACAAACCAGTCTGTGGATTGAAATCATTGCCTAACATCCTCCATGCTCTTCTGCTTTTTTTCCAGTTACCTTTTGTTATGGGCACTGTCTGTGAAGCTACTTGAGGGACACTGAGTATTGCCAATGGTGCAGTGCTCATCAGGAAAATGCAGATGTCCATATCCAAAGCTCTGTTTCTAGATGCTTCCAATCCATCAATGCTCTGGTGGCATATTCCATGCCAAGACAGTGGTCTCTACATTATCTCTGTCCCACAATGTTGTAACGTGCACACAAAGAGTGCTGCTTGTCTTATAGTGTCTCTCAGTAATAATTCAATGGGTTTTTGTTTTTCAACCTTTGTCCAGAATCTCACAAAATGGTTTTGGTTTGGGGCCCTTATATTTATAACTATAGAAAGGTACAGATGTCATACTAGCCCCTCTATCCCCCTAGTTGTTCCTAGCTTCTCCTCAAAACAAACTCCTTATTTAGAAAACAAAAATCTCAATGAAGGCAATGGGGAGGTATCTGCATGCCACATCTGCTCCCAACTTAGCCAGCCAAAAATATACACTGCCCATCTTCTTCTCTTCTCCCTCTCCCTTTCCCTCTCCCTCTTTCTCCCTCTCTCTCTCTCTCTCTCTCTCTCTCTCTCTCTCTCTCTCTCTCCTCTTTCATGTCAGATTGTCCTGACTCTGTCTTCTTCTATGATTCTTCCATTGATGCACCAAGCCAACACATCTCAGATACACAATTCTCTCTTGCTTGTGCTTATCTGATGACAGGATGAATAGGGATAAATTTGAAGTCAGAGAAATTTCTGAATTTTAATCTCAGGTCTGACACTAATCCTATCAACTTCTGAATAATATAGAAGCTAGAGGTTGGAAGGGATCCTAAAAGTGTATCTATCTCTAGATCATTCCCAGCATGTGATCATCCAGTCTAGGTTTTTACATCTTAGTCGAGAATGAATGTGTCTCTGAGGTTCCCTATTTCCTCACATTAAGGTAAAATTTGTTTTCTATAGCTTCTAAATCTACCACCTTGAATTCAGATAGAAAATGTCTGTTCCTTCTGGTTTATCTTCAGTCATTTGGGTGTATCTAACATATCACTTTGTATCTTTTCATTTCCATATTAAATATCCCCAGTTTCTTTAACTATGCCATATGACACATTTTGGAGTTCCTTTAAGTACTGGATGCTCTCAGCTGAATGTGTCCCAATTTGTGTTTTAATGTATGCGCCTAAGTCTCTAACATATGATACTCAGTATTATTCAGCAATAAAAAGAACTTAAGTATTGACACAGGCTATAACATGGATGAACTTTGAAAACACTATGCCAAGTAAAAGATGCCAGTAACAAAAGACCATGTACTTTTATATAAAATCTCCAGAATAGGCAAATATGAACAGACATAAAGTAGATTGGTTGCCTAGGACTCTAGGAGTGGTTGTGGAAAGATTGACGGATGATGGCTATGGGGTTTCTTTCGGGGTGATAAAATATTCTAGAATTGATTGTCATGAAGTTTGCACAATTCTGTAAATATACTAACAGTCATTGAATTGTACACTTACAATGAATAAATTATATGATATAGTATATGAATTATATCTCAATAGAGTTGTTAAAAAATTATGATGTCCAAAAGAGAATCAAATAGTAATCTGAAGTAGGTTGTTTTAACCTCTGTATTTTAATTTCACTCTCTGTATAACAGATGAGTTAATAATATCTGCTCCAATTCCTTTACAAGGTTGTTAAATCACATTTTGCAAACATCATCATTATGTAAATTACTAATTTGTGTAAGCTTGTATCTGGATTACTAACAATTCACTTGCTAGTAACTCATTTGTTTTGCAGGGTAAGAGGTTTCTTATTAAACACCTATTACCCAACTCAGGTAATAGGTGTTTTAAAAACCAATTAGAGCAAGAAGGATGGGGCAATAGTGTGGATTGACCCCGTCTTATTTTATGAGTGAGGAAGCTAAGGCTTACAAAAAGAATGATATGCCCAGTGGTTTAGGATATACTAACATATTCATAACTGGTTGCAGAAAGAAGCTCCCAGGGAGTGTAGAGGCATTTCACCCAACAGAGAGCAGAGATTTCAGGTCTGGGCTCTGTCAGTTGCACTTGACTACACCTTTCCCTTACTGTCACAGCAGGGAATGTTGACTGATTAGAAGAAGGGGCTGATAGTAAAGAAAAACATTTTCTTTGATGAATAAAAAATTAGGAAATTGCTCTTAGGATCCTATCTGGAAGTCTTATTTTCTAAAAATGACTTGTAAAAACCGTTTGCATGAGGATAAGGCTGAGCTGATGCTATAGGCAAGTATAGCTTTAGAGTGAGCCACTTAAGCCAGGCCTGTGAGCTTGCAGGGATTGCCAGTTTCCTTCTTATTAGACATGTCCTCTCCTGTTCTACAAAAGTCAAACCTGCTGGGATTTTTTTAAAAGAACTGTCTCAAGTTTTCCCATGACCTTTTTTTAATATAACAACGAAAAGGAGCAAGCCTAAAATTGTACTTAATCACCTTCTACCCTCTTTGTATTTCTTGGCATTTTAAATGTTGGTGTTCATCAAAACTCTGAGTTAGACTTAATGGAGCAAATTTACAAGTAAGTAATATTTAGTACCCATTGTATAAAGTCCAACTCTTCACTTTAAGATTTAAAGCTATCTTCCAACTTTGTCCTACACTTTCTATCATTCTTCACAGCAAAATACATTTTAGTTATAAGACAATTGCTTTCTCCATCATGTACTTTGCATATTAACCATTTTAGCTGGTTTTCCCTCTCAAACAAAACATACCCAGTCGTGGACTGAATATGTCCTCTTGCCAAATACATATGTCAAATCCCTAACCCCAGTATGATGGTATTTGGAGGGCCTTGGGAGGTAATTAGGTTTGGATGAGGTTATGAATGTGCGGACCCTCATAATGGAATTAGTGTCCTCATAATAAAAGAAAGAGAGATAAGAGCTCTTCCTCTCTACTTGTAAAAGTACAACAAGAAGGTAGCCATTTGCAAGCCTGGAAAACTGAATGGGCTAGTACTTTGATGGGCCTTTCCCGACTCCAGAACTGTGAGAAACAAATTCCTGTTGTTTAAGCCATCCAGTCTATGGTATTTTGTTATAACAGTGAGAGCTGACCAATACATACTCCCTGAAATTCCCCACCAATCCCCAGTCATGGCTTCCTTCAGTATTTCTGAAACTTTCTTCTCTACATACCAATTACTCCATTACTCTACATCCTTCCATATAAAGCGAATTTTCAGTTCTTATTCACCCATGTATTGTATTTTAACTCCTCACTTACTTGACAAGTTTCTCAAATGAGTGGGGTAACATGTATAATTCTGTTATACTTTCTTTTCTCCAAAATACAAGTTTTATAGTCATTTACCAGTAAGTACTCAGTAATGGTTGCTTCCTCTTTTCCCACAATTGTTGGTCCCACACTCCATGTGACCTGAAGGTATAGGAAAGACTCACAATACCAGATAATCCACTATGGCTGATACACAAAGGCTATGCTGTAAATTCACTCCATTAAGTCTAATTTCAGAGTTTTGATGAACACCAACATTTAAAATGCCAAGAAATACAAAGAGGGTAGAAGGTGATTAAGTACAATTTTAGGCTTGTTCCTTTTCATTGTTACAAAAGGTCATAGGAAAAGTTGAGGCAGTTCTTGAAAAAAAACCCAGTAGATTTGTAGAACAGGAGAGCTCATGTCTAATAAGGAGGAAACTGGCAATCCCTGCTAGCTCACAGGCCTGGCTTAAGTGGCTCACTCTAAAGCTATACTTGCCTATAGCATCAGCTCAGCCTTACCTTCATGCAAACAGTTTTTACAAGTCATTTTTAGAAAATAAGACTTCCAGATAGGATCCTAAGAGCAATTTCCTAATTTTTAATTCATCAAAGAAAATGTTTTTTTTTTTTTTACTACCAGTCCCATCTTCTAATCAATCAACATTCCCTGCTGTGACAGTAAGGGAAAGGTGTAGTCAAGTACAACTGACAGAGCCCAGACTTGAAATCTCTGCTCATTCATTTGCTGTTGGGTGAAATGCCTTTACCACCCCAGTAGCTTCTCCTCCAAACCAGTTAGAGCTATTAGGTTGGTGCAAACATAACTGCGGTTTTTGAATTGTTGAAATTTGCTGTTTGATATTGGAATACATGCTTACATAAATGTGGTTATGTTATACATCATTTTAATGCACATTTCTTGCTTTATGGGTTTTTTTGCTAATGATTTATTACTTGCTCTCTCTTTATTTTATATTTATTTTAGACTTTGGAAATGATGTTAGGCAAAAAGCAAGTTCAAATGATCTTCTTATTCAAGTTTAAAATGGGTTGTAAAGCTGCAGAGACAACTCACAACATCAACAACACATGTGGCCCAAGAACTGCTAATGAACGTACAGTGCAGTGGTGGTTCAAATAGTTTTGCAAAGGAGATGAGAGCTTTGAAGATGAGGCGCTTAGTGGCTGGCCATCAGAAGTTGACAATGACCAACTGAGAGCAATCCTCTTATAACTACACGAGAAGTTGCTGAAGAACTCAACATCAACCATTCTATGGTCATTTGGCATTCAAAGTAAATGGAAACGATGAAAATGTTTGATAAATGGGTGCCCATGAGCTGACTGGAAATTTTTTAAAAAATTGTCATTTTGAAGTGTCGTCTTATTTCATCCAACAACAAACTATTTCTCAATTGGATTGTGATGTGCAATCAAAAGTGAATTTTATACAACTGGTGATGACCAGCTCAGTGACTGGACCAAGAAGAAGCTCCACAGCACTTCCCAAAGCCAAACTTGCACCAAAAAATGGCCATAGTCACTGTTTGGTGACATGCTGCTGGTCTTATCCATTACAGGTTTCTGAAGCCTCGCAAAACCATTATTATCTGAAAAATAAGCTTAGCAAATCAATGAGGTGCACTGAAAACCGTAATGTCTGCAGCTGACATTGGTCAACAGAAAGGGCCCAATTCTTCTCCACAACAACACCTGGCTGCCTGTCACACAACCAATGCTTCAAAAGTTGAACGAATTGAGCTACAAAGTTTTGTCTCATTCATCATATTCACCTGACTTCTCACTAACCGACTACCACCTCTTCAAGCATCTTGACAGCTTTTTGCAGGGAAAATGCTTCTACAACCAGCAGGATGCAGAATATGCCTTCCAAGAGTTCATCCAATCCCAAAGCACAGATTTTTATTTCTCATTGGCAACAATGTGTTGATTGTAATGGTTCCTATTTTGATTAATAAAGATGAGTTTGAGCCTAGTTATAATGATTTAAAATTCATGGTCCAAAACCGCAATTACTTTTGCACCAACCTAATGGAAGGATGGACTAATAGTGTAGATCAACAACATTGGTGGGGGGTTGAGGAAGCTAAGACCTACTGAAAGAAATGACATGCTTAGTGGCTTCTGATTTAATAACATATTCATAAATATTGGTTCAAAACTTGACTTGGACACTTAATGGCACCCCATAGGAGAGCGGTGATGGTGTGGACATTTGTTTGTGTGAATGTGTTTTATTCCACTTATCATTTTAAAAATACACTCCGATTCTTTCGCTCGTATTTTCCCAGGTTAGGAGAAAATCTTCAAAATGTTCTCTGCTTGTGAAAATAAACGCGAGGATGGAAGGAGAGAATCATGGAAGGAGGGAATGATGGAAGAAAGAAATAATAGAAGGAACGAAAGAAAAAGTGAAGGAAGGAAAATGGTTGACCTCCTCTCCCCCTTTTCAGACTTTTCTGTTTATGAGTGTCATGGCTCCATTCCCTTCTGGGCTTCCTCTATTTCCGACAGCCCCGAAGGCCAGCCGACAGACATTTACATTTCGAAAACCACTGCGTGGCTGCCGGAGCTGGGCATGCTCAAAACCCCAAGATTGGCTTTTTCTCGGCTACCAACTTTGGCAGCTCTCCCACTCGCACTCCGAAAGGGCAGTAGGCAGGTCGGTCCGCACAGATTCCTGGGTGTGAGTAAAGGGGAAGAAATGATCCCTCCCGCGGACCGAACAAGGTAGGGGAGCTTATGGACAGTTGGCGGCTCCGAGGACGGTGGTACCCGGTCTTCGCAGGCTGCGCCGCGCCGAGGTCAGCGGCAGCGCGGGCGCGCGCGCCCGTCCGAGGGGGCGCTGTCCGAGGGCACGTGCGCGGGAGCGCGCTCTGGGAGTGGTCCCGCGGCGGCGGAAGGGGCGAGCAGAGGCGGGGCCGCGGCGGCGCGAGGACGCCGAGCTCCCCCGGGCTTCTAGAGGCTGTAGTGCTGCTGTATCCACAGCCTCAAAACCCGGGACTTTGGGGCCGCTGAGGGACGCCGGCAGCGGAACCTGGCCGTTGGGAAGAGCGGCGCGGTGCCGTTTGCTCCTTCGCTTTCCTTGCTCGGTTTAGGAAGTGGGTGGGGCTGGTGTTACCAGCGTCCGAGGTATTGGAACGCGAGTCCAAAGAGAAAGAATTCACCTGTGTTTGGAGACAGCGCGTCGGACTTAAAGGGAGCAGCGGCGGGCTCTCGCTCTCGGCACAATGGGCTGTACGCTGAGCGCCGAGGACAAGGCGGCGGTGGAGCGGAGTAAAATGATCGACCGGAATCTCCGCGAGGATGGCGAGAAGGCGGCGCGTGAGGTCAAGCTGCTGCTTCTCGGTATGGCCGGCCGGGTCGGATGCGGGGGCGGGCGGGGGCGTCCCCGGGGGCCCGGGGATAAAGCTGATGTGGTGGGCTCGGCGCCCGGCGGGGGTTGCTACGGGCCCCTAGGCGTTCGGAAACCTGTAGGGGACGTGTCAAAGCTCCCGAGGGCGCGTCTGTTCGCGCCCCAGGATGGTTTCCCTGCACGAGCTTGTCTGTTCAGGTGCGGAGCCTAGGCCGGTGCCTCTCTCCCTGGTCCTATCCCTCCTCCTTCCTGGCGTGTTAGAACTCGCCGGCGATGGGGCGGGAGCTTCACTTGGCGTGCGCTGGTGTGGACCCCGTGGGGAACCGAGGAGCGGATCTTGAGTAACCCCTTTTCTTTGAAGTTAGTTCAGCTTTTAAAGATGAAGGGACATTCGTGACACGAAAATAAAGGCGCACCGCCTCCCGCCCCCGAAACCTTTCATACAAGCTGTCGTGTCGCGGTTGTGGTTTTCACATATCAGGAGTGCCACGTTTTGTGAAATCAGTGCACCTTTTGGGGCCTCCCTGGTATTGAAATATGTCTTTGGAACTTCCTTTGGCCACTCAGTGTTAATGGAGCGCTGATCATATTTACCTGATTATGTTTGCGTAAGGAAGTAGGCTACACTGGCTGCTTGATTTTTATTACTGTGGGGACATGAAAACCACCAAAGTTGGGTAACATTTGCTCCAGTAAGATACTCGAGCGGTAAAAACCGATGTGAAGGTAACGAAAGGCTCACGCCGGATACAGGATTCTCTTTCTCCTTCCATGGTTTCTGATGAATGAGATTTGCCAGGTACAACGCCAAGGCTTTTTATTTGTTCTCAGTATTTTTCTCTTGGTGAAACGCAGTGTGGATGTTTTTCCGGTTGTTTCAAGGGAGATAACAAACAAAAAGAGTAAGACAGGGTTTTGACTGAAGGGTACATTAGAAAAATACTCACAGCGTAAGAGATTAGTAGATGTCTGAGTTAGGGTTTTCTTTTGTTTGCTTGCCACCCCCGCCCCCCGCCCCTGCCCGGTAGGTATTTAGGTAAATGTAAGATTTTTCAGAATTTTCATTTGCACTCCCAGCGATTGCTTTATTTTTGTAACAGTTATAATAAAAAAAGAAATATTGCTCAAACCTATTTTCAGTAAGCTCCTGTTTCATTGGTTTAATGACTGCAGGAGAAAATGATGGGGTTTTTTTATTCCTCTCCATTACTTGTAGGCTTAGAAGCAGCAAACTTGGCATGACTAAAAGTAATAATGATCTGAATCATTTTGCAAGCAAACTGTGAAATAACTGCATTTTGAAAACCTGGCTGGCTTTCTTCATCCTTGCCCCCAATATAAATCTTTCTTAATTAATACTGTTTACCCAAGTCTTTACATTAATGAGAAATACTGTTATTTTGCCAAGGTCACTGTATTTTTTTCGTGCTTTGAGCATGGAAGACAAACACCATATGGAAATATGTAGGTGCTCCTTTATGAATTGAACGTGCTGTGCTAGAGACAAAAATGAAACAAGACGAAGACCAAAAAGTTATTTTCCTGCATTTTTGCACTCCTTGATAATATTATTTTAGTATATTATAGTTTGAGCCAGTCATCCACCATGTTAAAGCAATTGAAAAATGAGTCCTCTGGTTTGTTGTGCTTTAATTAGATGACTTTTAGAGAGAGATGACTAGAATTAAAGGTCTAGGGAGTTAGTTTTTGCTTATATTCAGAGGATATCAGTGTTTTTCAGCTTTAGCACTATTGGCATTTTGGACAGAATAATTCTTTGGTGTGCATGCTGTCTTTTGTATTGTAAGTTGTTCAGCAGCATTTTTGGCCTCTAGATGCTGGTAGCAGCCCCCTCAACCTGTGACCCTCCAAAATGTCTCCAGATAGTCCCAAATGTTCCCTGGAAGCAAACATTAACTTTGGACCCAGAGCCACTGTTCTAGATTAATAGATATATTGAATGTGTAATGGAGAACCAAAAGTTGTGCCTGTACAGCGACCTATAGTGAGAATTATGAGAAAGGTTAGCAGAGTGGTGATTTTTCAGAAGAAATAACAGAACTTTTGTTTCTCCATACCAATAACGTTTGAAAGATTACCAAATGGTTTTTAAAAATCTGTAAGACACTGGGTCCTTCAACTGTCTTTTCTAGCCTTAGTCTTTAGTTTTTCCCTACATCTCTCTGTAGAAATTCTGTCCTGTTGGCCCAGCACTCCTCCTCCCTCCCCTCCTTTTCTGTATTACTCTACCCTTTTGCCCAAAGTTCAAACACCCTTGTTTCTATAAGCGAAATGCTGGCTTGTTCATTTCATAAATCTTAATCCTTGGAATGTTTGAAAACATTTTTTCCCCTAATTTTACTTTAGCAGTGAAGTGTTGACCTTTGTTTCTTTGTTGGATATTTAAAGTGTGTAAGCAGTCAGAAAAATCATTCCCTATGATACATACATAGCAACTGAATCAACTAGAAATATAAAATGGTGTCTAGGTAACCATAACTAATGTCAATTCCATTTATATGAGGTCTTTTTCCTCTTCAATTATTTTGTTTTTCTCATCAAATGTGTTGTTGTTGTTTTTGTTTTAATTTAAGGCAGAATGCTTCCAAAGTACATTTAAGACAGTGGATTAAATAGTTCATTATATTGCATTTTTCTTAAGACATGTATTTTTAGACATCTGAGTTCAGAGATTCGGGTATGAGATGCACATTATTCATAAAAAGATTTTGGTACTGAATATCTTTATAACATTTTTTAAATCAGAGGTATTTCCTATTTTTATTAGGAGCAGTGAATTAGGCCTTAAAAAAGGAAGGACCCAGTATAATCATTGACCTAAAGGAAATTAGATTAGGTTTTGTGTATTTCAAGGCTTTCTGTTTAGTTTTTAGACTTTAGTATTAGAATAACACTGGTAAATAGAGCAACTTACTTTAATAAGGAAAGTTTTCTTTTCATTAATATGGCTGATTGTCTCAGGGGAAAACTTTTTTATTGTTATATCTTTGAGGATGTTAAAATGCATTGTCCATCTAAGGGCAGTATCATTAGGCCTAGCCTATTTCAGTGACACTATATAGCACATGTAGGTATTTATTATAATTTTCAAAGATGTAAGGAGTTAGATTATATGAGTAAAATTTCATGAATTCTTCATAAGTCATTTAACTCTAAAACTTTGAATTTTTATTTTCTTTCATTCCATCTCATTATCCTTCTCTGCACTCCACTCATCCACACACACAGACACACACACACAAAATAATAATAATAATTAAAAATCTCCTTCTTTTGCTTGGTTTAAATATTAATAGGTGAAGTGAAAATGAGATGAAATTAGATTTCTTCTGCTTGTTAAATATTTTTTCATTGCTATCACCAACCAGCTATTTGAGAAGCTACATCATTAATCTTTTTTGCTCCTTTTGTAAGTGCCCTTTGACTTCTTAGTTGAGAAATTCTGGAATTGCAGGACATTTGAATTTTCCATTACTTTGCTATTTCCTTAGAATTGGCTCAGGATTTTAGATGTGAGAAAGATTGTTTTCCTTGAATAAATGAATCTAGTATTTCAACATGGGTTATGTACTTCTTGCTCACTACCTACCTTGCATTAGCAATTAGCAATTACTTTGATAGAAGCTACAGGTGGTATTAAAGTCTGTTTTAAAGGGTTGATTTTTCTATATCTTCTGTTTTTCATCCTCATATTTATATTCAAATTCTCATCTGCCTCTGGTAGTTTAATTCCAAGTGGGTTTTCCTGCTTTTGCTCTTTGATTTTAGCTGTTCTAATTCTTTCCTCAGAAACCTTTGTTGATTTCTCTGTTGCCTGCAGAATAGAAACTTTTTTCTAGACCTGTCTTCCCTCTGTTCTTATACTGTTTTCCTTAGGGTACTTTCCCCTTCCAAACAGGAATGATTGTCCTCTGGTAAAGCATATTTGCACTCTGGTTTCTAGTCCCCCCCGCCCCACCCCCCATGTGAGCACTTTAAGGGCAGAATCTTTGTAACTCATCCCTATTCTTAACAACCCATTTGCTTTGTCATGTGCATAATTAGTTTTTAATTGTGTTAATATCTTATGTAGGGTTAGGATTTACCTAGAAAATAAACCTTATACTTGCCATTTTCAGTGTCAATGAGAATAAATAACCAGCTAGACAAATAATGTAAATGAAAAAGGACTAATAATAGTATGTGATGACCAAAGTTTAAGTGCATGGTATCGAAAAGCAGATTGTTTGGTTTAAGAATTTTTTCCCACATTTATACGAACTTTTAACAATCATTCCGTTATTTGATAAATTAGATAAATTAGAGAAAATGGCAATGGATGTTTCGTTAGAGGAGTTTGCTTTATTGCAGTTGTAGCGTCATTACTTAAAAACTTTTTATTAGAATATATCTCATGTTATAATCTTTATTTTGGCCTCTTTTAAATGTAAATAAAGAGCATGAGTTTAGTTTAATTTATTGATGATAAAAAATACAATGCTGATATGACAGGATTTAATGGAAGATAGTAGGAAATATAATGCCTGTCTTATAGGATTTAGTAGGAGACATTATTGAAACCTGAAAAAGAGTGCTGTAATTTTTTTAAGCAAAAATTAAATATCCAACCAACCACAGTCTTAATTTTTATTTTGTTATATGTCTCTTTGCATTGGAAAATTCAAGATACCATAAATTCACATGGGAGGGCCTGAATTTTTCAGATTTCTAGGTCACATAGTTCTTGATCTCATGTTCTGGAATGCATTTACCCAATATGTGCCTTCCTAGAGTGTGACATTGGTGAAGCTCAGATCCCAGATGGCATTTGAGCTTTATGAAGTAAGGTCAGTTGCACCAAATCTTGTAGTACTTAGGCTGCCTTCTGTCATATCTTGTTAAATCCTAATTAAAACCATTAATAGAAATAGGGCAAATATAATTTTAAAATTAATGTTTACTACTAAAAACTTAGTGCCTTAAAACATGTCAAATTTATTTATTTATTTTACATTTCTGGAACTCAGAAATCCAAAATGGGTTTCACAGGTTAAAGTGAGGATGTCAGCAGGGCTTATTTTCTTCTGAGTGTCTTAGAGGAAGATGTATTCTTTTGCCTTTTCCAGCTTTTGTCTGGAGGCTGCCAGCTTTCATTGATTCATGGCACCTTTTTCCATTTTTGAAGCCAGCAATGACTGATGGAGTCTTTCTCATGTAGCATCATTCTCCTGTCTCCCTTTCACTTTATAAGGACCCTGTTATTACATTGGGCCCACCCACATAGTCCAGGAAAGCAATCTCATCTCAAGATCCTTATCTCTAATCACATCTGCAACATTCCTTATGCCATATAATGGAAAATGTTCACAGATTCCAGGGATTGAGACATGGGCATTTTGGAGGACTATTAGTCTGCCCTCTGGTTTCCAAAGTTTCATGTCTGCCTTGCAAGGAAAATGCATTTACCCAGGCTCAACATCTCCAAAACTTTTAACCCATTACAGCATCAAGTTGAAGTCAAAAATCTGATCCAAGTATCATGATCTTAATCAGGTATTGAAGAGATTCTGGGTATAGTCCATACTGGGACAAAATTCTTCTTTATCAGTGACCTTATAAAATTAGAAAATACATTATCTGCTCCTAGACTATACGGGTAATGGTGGGACAAGCAGAGGATGGCAATTGCAGACCTTCTCATTCAAGAAGTGAGAAGGTGGAAAGCAAAAAGGAGTCATTAGTCCCATGTACTTTCCAAACTATGTTAAGTTTCAAGCCTGGGAATAATCCTTTGTGACTCTGATCCACTTTCTGGGCATTGAACTCCACCCTGGGAGTCATCCTTCCTTTTTAATGAAAGGTAGCACATGTTTGCAGCTGAGTCATTTTATCAGCTTGTCTCTTTCCTGTAGAATTATGGTGATTTCTTTCATTTTTGTACTCTCTTATCTTGTTCCTCTCCCATTTTACTGTAACTAGCGTGAAAAAACAGGTCATACCTACAATTTTCTTGGAAATCTCATTTAAACATCCAAGTTCATACCTTAGGAGTTATGCTCCACACAGCTGCTGGACGTAATTCACTTAAGCTTTCTGCCACTGTATGCAAGGGCTCTCTTTGCTCCAGTTTCTAATCACATGTTCCTCCTTTCCATCCAAGTCCTCACCAGTAGCACATTTAAAGTTCATGTATCTATTCACAGTCTGTTCAAGACAATTTAGATATTTTCTAAGGTTCTGTGTTTTCTCTACCGTGTTTCTCACGTCCTTCTGAGCTCTCACTGGGAGAGACGTTAACATCTGTATTTCTAAAAGTATGTCAAGGCATGCTAGGCTTTTTCTATCATGCTCCTCAGAATTCTTTCAGCTTCTGCCGATCGCCTAATTCCAAAGCCATTTTCACATTAAAAAAAAATGTTTGTTGTAGCAGCATTCTGCTTCCAGATATCTTTATTGATATCTCATATATAATTTCGGGGAATACATAATGACTGCAGTTTTATATATCTTCAGTCCTTTGTAATTTATTTGACTGTCATGGTAACAGCACAATTACCAGTTTCTGATGCTTCCTATTGAACCCGTGATATTCGACTTGACACACAGTGTGAAAGAATAAGACTTTTCTTTGTCTTCAATGAAGTTTTTCCTGAGCATCCAGTCTAAATCAGTCTTCCTTCCCTCCCTTCATAATTAGACCATTTTGAAATCATCTTGTGCATTTACCTTTTTTATTGTCTGTTGCATCTATGGTGTTGGCTCCATCACAGCATGAATCTGTCTGACTTGTCACCTAATAGGGTGGTATGTAGTTGTCCTTTCATAAATGCTGATTAAATAAATGACTAGTTCAGTGATTGAATATTAATTTTCACTAGTAGTCCTTCAAAGAGAAAAAGTTTCCCTTGTGCCTTGGGCAGTTTTAGTGAATTTTGGCCCAATGTGTCCCTGTTTATCTATTTTATATCTTTCTGGTTAGAATAACTAAAACCTACAACATTATTCCTAACAGTTCTAAAAAACAATGAAATTAATTTGGTGGGGCCAAATCTTGTTGGGTGATTAGAAAAATATTGTGAGTCTTCGTAAATTAAATGATAGAGTGAAATGTGATTTTTGTATTTGAATATTCAGGACATTTTATTTTCAACAGGATTGTTACATTGTGTACTTCACATGTTTTTTATTGCTTTTTAAAAATGTGAACAGTAACACAGTGAGGCCTTAAATATATTCTCACAATCATATCTGTCACAGGGGGTGAGGTGATAGTGAGTAACTTTGGCTTTTAGGAGCCAGCAGGGTGCTCAGAAGCTTACTACAGTCTGTTTATGTCTTGCTTATCCTTATTGTGGTTTATCATTGGTGATATTTGCAAAGGATGTTCTATATTCTTGGTGTCAAATTATTAGGTTTATCAAATTTTTAAGAGAATTTATGAACTACTTGGAATAAAATATATACATAAAAATAATTCCTCATAATGGCAAATAGGGAAGGAATGTTATTTTAATAGATACTAGGGAGGGGAGATTTAATATTTGAGTCTTAATTGTTGATTCTGTGGAATGAGGGTGCAGGTAGCATGCCTCTCAGAGGTGGTTATAAATCTGTCTGTTTCTTCATGTATTTCTGAGCTTACCTTTTGATCCTTCTTGCCTGTAAGCTCTGTATCGTATGAAGTTGGACAATTAATTTTGTGGACAATTAATTTTGTGAACTCATCCTAGAAAAAGTGCTACATAACCTCACTGCTGAGTATCACTGTGGTCACTTTCAAAGTACTCCCCTTGGGAAGCTATGCACCGATGCCAGTGCCTAGACCATCTTTCAAAGCAGTTGTGAAACTTTTTCTGGAATGGCCATCATAACCTTGGCAGAATTATGACATCTTACTGAGTTTGTACAGTGCTGCCAATGTAAGTGCACAGTGGCAAGTTTGCGAACTTAATTGTCAGATTTTGGGGTACGACAGCAGCTCTAATGGCCATTCCAGAAACAGAGTTACAAAATTGCTTTGAAGGGTGGACTTTGAAGGTGAAGGTAGTGATATTCAGTAGTGAGGTATGTAGCACTTTTTCTAGGATGAGTTAGAGAATTTAATTGCCCAACCTCGTACAGTAACTTAAAATTTAGAAGAGCCTTTGCTCTCTATGAATTTAGTTTTCTTGGATTCTCTATGTATAAGGAATTTTGTCCCTCCAAGATTTATTTATTCATAGCACTGTAGGGACACTTTCCAGTTAGGGAAAAGCGGTTGACCCAGAACTCTGGCAGTAAAATGTTTTCCTTGAGACCTTGGGCCAAGTTGTCCAGTTCTTTTAAGTTTCAATTTTTTATAAATGTGCCTACCTCATAGGGCTGGGGGACAAAGTAAGCTAACATATCTAAAGTACTTAGAAACAGGACATGGCACCTAAGTTCTTAATAAAATAAGCTGTTATTATAAATACTTTAGAGACTCTTTGTCGGGGGAAGGGGCCTCCCTCTCTGCCTCCTTGCAGTTTGATCCACATATGGTCATAGACATTAAATCCTTTTGTTGGTTCTTCTTAGCAAAGACTGTGTACCTAGCAGAGGCTTGAAGAAATATAAAATCAATCTGAATTACTAGTTTCTGATCCCACCATAGTTTCTGTATGGTACTTGGATTTCTTTTAACGGTCTCCCCACTGGGAGTAGACCAGGTAAATATCTGTGCTATGTTAGGAATGCTATACAGTGTGACTTTTAAGTAAAAGTAACTGCTGAACTTTTACAGATGATTTAAAAGTAATTTTCTCTTCATTTTTTATTACCTGTTTTTAGAATAAATGCAGTAATTTTCTGCAGACTTTCCTTTTGTCTTTCTTGAAAATAAAACAAAGCTGTTATATAAATTATGAAGTATTATTCAAGTTGATTAAAATGAATATGCCATTTCTCAGGGGAATTTATGATTACTTTCTATAAATTTTAAAACTATTTTTAAATTCCCTGTACTAATTACTCAAAGAGATTCTTAATAAAATTCTAGAGTTACCATGAGTTTACTTTTAAGAGAGAAACAGCATGTCTTGAAAAGTTGTAGTAACCTTGATACTGAAACAATGAAACACTAAACCTGTTATAATATTTATGACTTTTAATAATTTTTCAAAGGAATTCTTTAAGACAGCCCTGATTTATCTGGAATTCCTTCCATTTACCTTGTCTTTCTAAGGAATAGTCCTGAATCATTTAAATAAATAAATTTACTTATCTAATCTATATTCTATTCTTTCTTGCTTGGGTGCATGCCTTTTATTTGAAAGCCTTTCTCAGTATTTAAAGAGTCTGTGAATAAACTGCACTTAATATAATATAATAGAAGTTAGAATAAAACTGCCTTGTTATCAGTAGTTCTGAAGGTAATCTAATTTCAAGAATTACATTTATTTCTATACAATTTAAAATTGATCCACTGAGTTCACACAAGCTCAACACATTAACGTGATTGGCAAACGGATCAGGAAACGTATGCAAGGGATGTGTCATGACTGTAAAAAAGTCGTGATGCTGGACAGTAAAATTGCCAGAATTGATGAGATGGTGTTCCCCTGCCTAATTCAAGGCCAGCACTGCACTTGCTCCCACTCATTTAGCCTCCAGGACCTTTCCATCCACCCTGATTCTCTCCACCGTCTTCACTTCTTTAAGGAGTCCTTTGTCCTTGTCAATAAACATTCTTAAGGCATGCCTAGCATTAAAAGTAATAAAATCCAAGCAAAACTCTTCATACCCTCCTTCAATAATTGATCTTTTCATTTTTTCAGCTAAACTTTTAAAAATGCTAGTTTGCATTTTCATTTTTACTTTTTCACATTTCACTCTCTAAATTCCTTTTTAGTTTAAATGTTTAGACTTTTTCATTTAGAATTGTTGAGAAATAGACACTCATGTAACCCACAGAATTTTTTTTTTTAAAGAGATAATATCTTTTGTCTGTTCTGCCTTCTGGAATTTCTTTTATAATTAGGTTTGGTTTCTCATGCTAACATTTTTTTAAAACCTCTCTTCAGTTATTTATTTCCTTATCTTTTTGTGCTACTTAAATGTCTTCTAGTTCACTTTCTCTATTCAGTAATAACCTAATTTGGATTTTAATATATTGAGTTTTTAATTAATGGTGACATTTTTATTTCTAGAAAATATTTCTAATTTTTATTTCAAAATTGTTTATTATATTCTTATATTTTCTAGCATTTACAAAAACTCACTTTTATTATACCATACTCACTTCATAATCTCTTTGTGAAAAATTTATTATTTGAAGTTCAGCTACTTGAAGTGTTTTGACTGATCTCATGATAAGTAAATGGTATCTCTTGTAACTTTTTATTGTGAGCATACACTATCAGCAGGCACATTGTATGAATCCTGTCCACTCTGTGTTGGCTGTAGTTTTCCTTTCAGTCTTGCGAGTTGAGGGTAAAGAACAGGTTTTTTTTTTTTTCTAACTTACCTTAACACAGTATTCCAAAAAGGCATCATCTCTCAGCCACTTTCTTCTTCAAGTTTTTTTTGTTATTGACTTATTTGCCTTCACACACAGTTGTCAAAAGCTTCATTGACTTTATTTCTAAGTGTTTTACTTATTTTCCTGCCTCACTTTTTATCATCCAGCAACACTGAACTTATTGTTTCCCTTTGTTTCTGTGCAACTTTTTGCCTCCCTCTACCCTTTGCTTATATGGGGTGTGTGTATAGGCGGTAGGGTCTCCCAGTACTGTTCTGGGCATCCTCATTAACTCCTGTTGTGCCCTTGTTCCTGGCAGCCAGGTTGTTTCTTGTCAGTTGGCATCCACTGCTTAAGTGTGAATATTCTTTGTCCATTGTGTCTCATTTTGGTCATAGCCAGGACCTTCTCTCTTACTGTCTTGACCCTATTTTGTCTCTTGTGGATATTACAGACTTCCCAATCTCTGTTTTCCCCAGGCACCCTGTGCTGCAGAACCAGTGGCAGCCAGGCTCTTAGCTATCTTGGGTGCTCTGCCTTCTCCAGTCACCTCGAGCATGTGGAAAATTAAACGTTGCATTCAGTCAAGGAGCTGGGAACAGGTGAGCTCAGGTGTTCCTTCTGCTTAACCACACTTCTCTACCAGGCTACTTTCTTCTCCCAGGACCCTAAAAGGACCCTCTGCCTTTAGCAATGTCTTTATCTTCTGTAACATACCATTCATCTCTAAACATTGTCCCAAAGATGAGATCAGGATAATGGTGGCTCCCTGCCTGCCTTATCCCCATCTGCTTTCTGCATTTTCTACTAGGCCACTGATTACCCAGTGGCTCCTAGGTTTATAGTTTCTATCATGTGATACCTGGAACGAAAGACACTTGTACTCATCCATTTCTGTCCTGTGGCCCTGGACTGCTTTGAACACGGCCTAACACAAATTCATAAACTTTCTTAAAACATTACAAGATTTTTTTGTGTGACTTTTTTTGTTTTAAGCTCATCAGCTATTTTTAGTGTTAGTGTATTTCATGTGTGGCCCAGGACAATTCTTCTAGTGTGGCTCCGTGGAAGCCAAAAAATTGGACACCCCAATGGAAATGCAGAGGATTAAAAAGACATTAATGATTTTGAAAATATCCTTTGATTTACCTCCCTTGTTTTCACGTTTCTGTTCCGAAATTAGGTTGTTTTTACAGTTGTCCTTATTGTATATTTTTGCTGCTCCATGTGTCCTCACCTTATTTTGCTAAAGTAGTTCTTGTTAAACTTTCATATCCATGGAAATAAATTGGAATCTTTTAAAGAAGAGTTTCTCATTCATTTATCTCGGTGCCTGAGGTTCTGCATTTCTCAAGCTCTCAGGGGATGCCTTACTGCTGATCCACAGTCCAGATCATACTTCAAGAAGCAAAGTTCTAGAGTACGTGATCTTCCTGGATCTTTCCATGTATCTATTTTATGAGCATTTTTCAAGATTTATTATCTTTGCTATATTCATGAAGCCTCCTAAAACCTTATCAATAAAGTATTTAAAACAGTGCCTTGCGTGAAGTACACACTCATTATGTTTTACACATTCACATAGAGGTGCACACACACATATTAATGCCTGTCACTCTTATTACCATTATTACATAAACAACTTCACATGTTAATCTAGAGTCTTGTTTTATAGTGCCTTTTGAGAAAAACTATTTGATTATCTTGTGCTTCTTGGGGAGTGATCAAAAATGTAATTAGTGATTGTGTATTAATAGCAAGAATTTTTAAACTGCATTTCTTCTTCTGATGATATGGTTATTCAGGTCAGGTTGACTGTGACCTTACAATAATGTTTTCATGAACGTTTTCATCTGGTAATGTTCATGATGAAATTCCTTTGTCAGAAATAAATAAAAATGTATTGCCAACTCTAAGAAAGTTTATAATCATTGGACTTGAAGTAATTGATAATGCTATTTTTGTATAATCTCAGTTTTCCTAATCTATATGCAGATACACCAAAATTTCTGTTGCCTTTAAAGGAAGGAAATTTTGATCTTAGAAAATTATCCTTCACGTTAATATTTACTGACAAGTACTCACAAAATATTCATATGCATGGAAATAAATTGGAATCTTTTTAAGAAGATTCCAAAATATTCATATATTTTGCCATTTACAAAGTCTCTACACTGAAATTGTAACAGTAGATCAAATTAAAGTATGAAACAGTTTTGGACCTATATTCTATAATCCATTATTAGGAAAAGTGTATTCAGGTTACTATAAGCACGGAAATGCTCTGATGCATGCTTCAATTAATTCTTTCCCCATTTGCCCCAAGAATACTTGACGGTGGCACTTGTGGCTACAGCGTTTACCCTAAGATAATTTGCGAATTACAGCCCAACCTTACCCCCAAAGTTCGGGTTTGAAATTTACCACATTAAAAATATTATCAAATACAAGTAACACCCATATAACATAGTTGTTTGGTTCCTTAAAAATGACATGTTTTGCAAATCTGTGTTATACGAAACAAAGAACTAATACAAAAGGGGGTTAGGTTCCAAAAATTTTTAAAAAACTATTACATTTTTATAATTAAGAGAGATATCTTTATTAAAGCAATTTTCACCTAAAGTATAACATATTATTGTGTGTTAAATAATGTTTTCTTTGTCATCACTACTATGCACCATTAACCGAAGGTGGGGTTTTTTTTTCACAATGTATCTTTATCCTCTGAACTTGCTTCAGCATAATCTTGACTTCTATTCTGTACTTTTTGCAAAAAATCGGTTATTTTAGACTGCTTGCTCTTAGCTGAGAGATCTTTATAAATTTTGTTATGTGGTGCTAAGCACTTGTGAAGTTTTCTTTTAAACTTTGTGCTTTTTTCTGTGGAAGGATCTTCATTTAGGTAATACAGCTCCAACTGTTTGGCTAAGTCTAGGCCTTTCTTCGTTTTCATCTGTGCTGTCGTCCCCTGAATTATCTTTGGCATATTCCAGATGTCATTTCCACCAAATTTGCTTAATCAACTGCTTCTTTTACCAGTAATTCTTGGATATTTTCGACAGTCATATCATCAAAACCTTCCCCTCCTAGAGACTTAGCAGGTTCTACTACTGCATCCATTGTGTTTTCTGACTCGATTAGATTTTCACTTTGAATTGACTGTGGCCGACATAGTTCAGGGCTACAAATTAATTCACAAAAATGAAAAACATAATTACCATTTCTTTAAAAAGGTTGAATACCTGAAAAATTTTAATCTATGTATAATGCAGTAAGAAGAAAAACACAAAGTTTTAAAATATATGTACTTAATACTGTATGATCAAAATGGATTTAAAATTCTAATAAAATTTAAAATTCAGGAGTTCCCTGGTGGTGCAGTGGCTGGGCTTCAGCGCTCTCAACGCTGTGACCTGGGTTTGATTCCCAGCCAGGGAACTATCAAAAAACAGAACAAAACAAAGCAAAACAAAACAAAAATAAATAAACAAAATTCTGCAGTCAAATCTAATACAACATCCACACTCGAATGAAAAATTTCAAAGAGAGAATTTTTGCTCTTAAAAGCTCTTATTACATTATACGTTGTTCAAGGATTTCTCTAATTTTCAAACCGTGTTCCAGGATGTTGTGCTATATAAAGGTTACCTGTACTGATCATCACATACATTTCTGTTACTTTAGGATTAGAGACAAGTTCTGTTTAGAAATAACTCCAAGAACAGTTTTTAGATTTTATTTTCACATTGAAAACCGTGTTTATGTAAAATTAAATGAATGCAGCAGTGAGTTGCACTTTTTTTCCTAAACAGGAAATGGGTTAAGGCACATGTATATTAAAGTTTATATTGAATTACAGTAACTAAATGTTGAAATTGCAGCAAATGTAAATGATACATACATTAGTAAAAAGCATTTCACAGTATGAAATATTTTGTGATTAAATGTAGCATAAATGTTTTATAACTTCTGCTTTCATCATAGTAGCACTGGGTGCTTGGGCTTACTTTAAGTGGGTTATGACATCTGGTTCTTATGAAATGTGTAAATTCATTCAATAAATATTTGTAGAATATTGACCCTATGACCTGCATTATCTAGATATCTGGGAATGGAGCAATCTTTGGGAAGCTGATATTAATTAAAGTAGAAAAAAATGTTCTTTAAGCATATAACCATTAGATAAAAACAATATGGTTATTTTGGCTTGTAAGTTTAAGTATAAATGGGTTATGGGTTTTTATTCTCTTAGTATATTTTTGTAATAGATCATTTTAACTTTGTTTTAGATGATTACATTTGAATTTTATTACTTTTTGCCAAAAGCTGTTCAAACACTTTTAAGAGCAAAGAAATAATGCGCTATATAGTAATTTATGCTGTGCACATGATGATGCTTTGTATTTGAGAACTAATATCCTCAACAGTTATCAACCAAAAAATGTGCATTGTAGTTTAGCAGTCACATCTGAAATAACTTAAGCTCTAATATAAAAGTGACTAGTATAAAAACAGTGATTCTGAAAAATATGAAACTCTTAACAGACTCTTAAAGTGCCTGTCCTTGGAGAATCAGTCAGCAAAACATGCTTTATAATTGTGTACATTTTGAATTATATTTAGGTGTGCAAATGTTTTTTGTTCTTCAGTGAACAAATGTTATTTAAAAAAAACACAAAAACATAACATTAGAAGATTCAAGCATCAGAATGAATCTGTCAAAGAAGCAACTTAATTTTTCCTGAATAATGATAGAAAATGCCATGAGAAATTTCTGCAATGAATCCATATACATGGGAAAATGAATTGAGAGCTGAAATTTAATAGCATTTTTAGAATTACATGATATAGAAGTCATTAGACATAATGGTATATCTGAAAGTTAAGATTAGGTATTTAGATTTATGATAGTTTTAATTCATAATTATTATGTGGGTAAATTTGCAACAAGATACAGTTTGTTTGAGAAAACATTTTGAGTAAAACTGTAGTGGTGCAACTAACTATATATGTAGTCTATGATTAAAGAGAGGTTGTTTTTTAATAATGTCTATAAAATTTACATTTGCTGCATTTTCAAGGTTTAGTTTACTGTGAGTTTCTAAACCTTGATATGTATATGTCTTAAATTGAAGCATTTAGTTAGAGCATTTCTGTTCTTATAGTAATCTTGTGAATATATTTGTTCTGCTAACAGTAGATTATAAACTATAGACCCAAGATTCTTTCATACTTTAATGCAATCTCTAGTGTTACAACTTAAGTGTAGAAACTTTGTAAATGACACATTCTGCAACTTTCTTAGCCATAAAATATTCACAAAGAGATTTTCTTCTAGATATCTGTTTCTCTAATTTTATATTTATCCTCTTATAAAAATAAATTGACTTCTGCATTCGTAGATAATGGTAAATAATGTTAAGTGTGTGAAGAACACTTCTGTTTTAGGTAGGTTCTTTTCATGCTCGGAAGAGATGCTCCTCAAGCTAGCTCTAGCCAAGAGGCCATTTTTCCACAGAAGTTTCTGAAGAAACCTGAGGCTGACACTCGGAGCTGGTGGGTGGAGAATCAAGACAGATGTCTTTTGCTTGGAGCTGCCTGATTTCCATCCAGCCTTCTGGTTTCCTCACTTCATGAACTTTAAGCTCAGTTCACACCACTCACTATCTTAAACTCTTAATTAGTTTTCCAAAATTAGACAAATCTTATCAGCCCATCTCAACTTGTGCCCCAAGCTGTGGAGTCCTATGGTTTTAACAGGTGAAAATTGGGCTACCTTTTGGTCAAGTACTTCTCTCTCTTCAGGCAGCTGTGAGTGAGGAATAGTGTAGAGTCACTGAAAACTGCTCCTCAGAGAAGCCAAAGAAAGGGCTGTTAGTCTGCCTTTTTTTTTTTTTTTAAAGTATTGTGCCATTTCCAAATCCTTTATATCTCCAGTATCAGAGAGTAGTTTACTGCCTTTTAAACACAGAAGTAGCTTTTCATTAAACTATTCCATCAGTGATGACACATACAGGTTGGTCCAAAAGTGGTTATACAGTATAGTTTATAGTTCACACTAACACACAGTATGACACAAATTCTGATTTGTTGTGATGAATTTCTTTGATTCAACTGTATATGACTTTTAAGCCACCTTGCATGTTCTTTGTCTTACATGTTTTGGGTTGTTCAGTCTTGAGACTGGTACAAGAGTTACTAACTAATATCTCATTGTGACTTGAATATCTTTAGGTATATGGAAAATAGGAAGAAATTATAGGTATTGATCTCTTTTGTTCTATATTTAATTATTTTCAAATGTTGGTTTTCTGATTATAGAGATTATGTGTGTACTTTGGAGATTTGGGAAAACAAACTTTTTTACTTTCTTTTCTCTATGCATTTTGAATAGTTGACATGTAAGTATACTTTTTTTTGCTTAAATGTTTACCTATCATTAAACATTTTCTGTAAATCACAAGTTTAGTGGCTACATAATCATTTTATAGATCTGCCATAATTTATTAGCCACACTAATGCTGAAAGTTAAGATCTTCCAGTTTTAGAATCATATATTATGCTATAATGACCATATTTTATGCATATGTCACTACCTGCATTCCTGATTATTTGTTTAAGTTACTGGGTTAAAAGGTTGGAACCATTTTAAGGCTTATGTGTACAGATGGCTCGCTTTCCCTAGACATTCTGTTTCCACCCCTCCAGGTGGTATGTGAGGCTGCTGTTTCACCTCACTGTCATTAGCATTGTATATTCTTGTAATTATGTTTATTAAATTGATAAATAAAATGGCTTCACATTGTTACTCTAATTTGCAATCTTGGATTAAAACTTCCTATTTTAACTAAATTAATCTGTTTCATCAGAACCTATTCTGCGGTACTTTGCGTACTTGTATTTTCTTCACCTGTGTGTTCTTGATTTTGTTACTTTTTCACATGAAGCACTTGTTTTATGTCAAGTTAAATAGATTTAGAATTGTTTAAATTGTTGGCCTATATAACTATGCCTTGAGTGATTTAAACAAATGATATTTTTATATTCATTTAATTATATAGACTTTTAGGATATACAACCTAAAAACTTTTTCTTCAGGAATATAGAAGAGTTTCTTAAACCATAAGGAAAAAATGCAAACTATAGTAAACAAGATTGAGGGAGTTCCCTGGTGGTGTAGTGGCTAGGCTTTGGCGCTCTCAGCACTGTGGCCTGGGTTCAATTTCCCGCTAGGGAGCTACCCCCAAAAAACAAACAAAACAAAACAAAAAACAAAGATTAATTCATTCATGTTAATATTGATGATATATGCACCATATAAGGTAGAAAGCATATCATATACCACCTGTTATCATTGGAAGTGCAAATTAAAATGAGATACTATTGCATACCTATCAAAATCAGACTACTGAAGTTTTGACTTGGACAAATTAATACGCAGCTACTGGGAGCATCAGTTGGTACAACCATTTTGGGTAATATTTTGTTCATATCTAGTAAAGCTACATATCCTTTGAACCCAGTAATCCCACTCATAGGTTTGAACTCTAGAGAAAGTGTTGAACTTGTACCAAGAAAGGTGTTTCCTGCAAAATTGCTAGTAATAGCAAAATTTGGAAATACCTAAATCATTCATCATCAGGAGTGAATAAATAAGAGTATGGACTAAAAATGAAATATTGTGTACAACTGTACAAATGAAATATTATACAGAGAATGTGAATGTATGATAAATCTCAGTGACAGTGTTAAGCTATATATACACTTTGCAGAATATACTCTGTGACACATTCATGTAAAGTTAAAAACATCTTCAAAACTACACATATTTTGTAGGTACAAACATATATAGCAAAAATATAAAGAAGTGCATGGGGAGGGTAAACGTCAGATTCAAGATGCTGATTGTTTCTGAGAAGGGGGAGAGAGAGGGAAGTGGATGAGGGAGAGAACTATCAGGGTGCCTAATGTTTTAATTCATAACCAGAGTGTTGGATACATAGATGTTTGTTCTCTTATTTTCTAGATATGTTTGTAAGACTGAAACATTTCATAAGTAAACAGAAGCTTTGTTATTGTAGGCTAATTTATGTCAAGATCTTTTCTTCCCGTGCTTTCACATCCTCTTTTTTTCCCAAGCCTTATTTACTCTACTTTGCCTTGAGCATCATCCTTTTTCAGTTTTCACATAAATTAATTTATTGTAATACCCCTCTACTTGGTCTTACCTACACATTTTCTGCTCTTCATTCTAATTAATCCTTCTGAATGACAACTTTGACCTTATCCGCTCAGAAGTCTTCAGTAATGCCAATTATCTACAGAGCATCATCCCCCTGTTGTTGGTATGCTCTTCAAGAGCCTCTGTGGTTTGGCTTCCACCCTTTCTGTCTTTCCCATGACTATCCCTTGGCACCTCTCAGTACTTCTGTACTTTCCTATCGTCATACTCTTGTTCATGCTGTTTCCCTTTCCAGGAATACCTTTTCATTCTCGTGTATTTCCAGTCTTGCTCATGTACGTTTGTGAGCAGAGTTTGGGACAATTTTTATCAAAATTGAACAATACCTGGGTCCTTCATAAAAAGTGGATTCTTCATAAGAAACCATCCTTATAGATTCCTAATATTGATTTAAATATATTGTGATATCACTTAAATATGTACAATTGTGCAAACATGTAATTGTCTAAAATTCATACATTTCTTACTCCTAAGCAACCAAAAAGTCAAGGAAATTGCAAACAGAACTACAATTTATATAGTTTTCATCAATGTTTTTTGTTTTATGCTATTGTAATAGGAATTAGGTACAGACTGATTTTGCGTTTGGCATGCCTGTACTACCAAATGCCATAAGGTGTCTCAATTCTCTCCTCCCTTTCTCTAATTGAATTATTGCAAAACCTTCATTTCTGTGATGTTCTCACATTTATTGGCATAAATGTGTCATTGAGTCATCATCTGTAATATCATAAATCATAAGGCTCAATTTGTTCCCACCAAGTAGCCTCATTTTATATGTGGAAAAATATCTCTGGACCTTAATACAGATAACTATTCAATAAATATTGAGTAAGCTACTATATGCAATGGGCCGTGTCAAGTGTATGAGTCTTAAGTAGTCATCAAACATGGATCCTGCCTTCAAGGAGTTTAGTGGCAAAATAAAACAAAAAAAACAATGTTTATGGGAACGATAAATGCTGAGGGTGGAATTTGAACTTACACAAGGGAATGGTTTGAAGTTTAGAGCTATTAGCTATTCAGCTCTTTAGTTACTCAAGGGCACAAGCAAGAATATTAGGTTGATTTGTTTATTTTGAGTTGATTTTTCTACTTTTATATATGTTTTTCTTTCTCCTTTCATTACCTCTCTCATTTCTTTTTCATGAACCATATTTCCTTGATTTTTTTTTAGAACTAAGGAAAGTGATATTAATCTCATGTTACAAAGTAGGAAAATGAGACTTAGGCACGTAATTTGCTCAAGAAAATATTAATACAACTAGGAAGTGGCCAGGCTGTATTTTGTATGTCTCCTCATCTAATTCCAGGCTCTTAACCCTTTGGATATACTGCCTGTCAGAATTTGGATCTAAAAGTGTAACCTTCTGTCCTTATGTTATTTCATATGGACTTTTTGCATTTGTGAAATTAAATAGCGTTTTTCTCTTATTAGGAGGATACAGCCTGGTAAAGAGTACACATCCAGTAAATATTAATTGAATAAATTAATTAACAATTATATCTTATGTTGAAAGAATAATTATAATTAAATATAACCTACAACACCAGTATTGACTGATATACATAATTAGGTATTTTAACTGGATTTTTTTAATGGGAGACTAAATCACACATATATATTAAAACAGTGTCTGATTTATTTTTTTAAAAAATGAGTATCCACTTCAGGATATAATCTGGGGTTTGTATAGATTCATTCTTATGTCTTATATCTTCTGTATCTAGGGCTGAAATGTTTCAAATTAAAAAATAAAATTTTTTATTTAAAAACACAGATGCAATTAAATACCTCAAATCTTTGAAAAAAGACTTAAGCATTCCTTATTACATTATATTTATCAAAGAAAAATGTAGACCAGTTATATTTTAGAAAGACCTTTTTCTACATCAGTGACATTCCCATTAACCAAAGTAGCTAAAATAGTAATTTTTTGTTGTTTATTTATTTATTATTTTGGTTATATTTAAACTGCAGTATTATAACAGTTTCAAATGTGCAGCACAGTATGAGTCATTTATATAACTTGCTAAATGTTCATTCTGAAACATCTGGTTCTGCTTGAATACTATACATAGTTACTACAGTGTTGTTGACTGTATGCCCTATGCTGCACTTTATATCCCTGTGAGTATACTTTGACTATGAATGTGTATTTCTTGATTTCTTCCCCATTTTATTTCACTCCTCTAACTCTCCTCCCATCACCCCATCGTATTTAGTACCCATCTAACACCACACACAATTACTGCAGACTTCTTGACTATATTCCCATGTTATACACTATATCTCCTTGATTATTGCCTTGTAACAATCAAACTAAATTTGTTCTTCCCTTTTCCTCATTTTACCCACTCTCCCGTTCCTCCTCCCATCTTAAAGAAGTCTCTCTAACATTCTTTGTAGTACTGGTTTGGTGGTAAGGAATTCCTTTAGCTTTTTCTTATCTGAGAAGCGCTTTATCTGTCCTTCAATTTTGAATGCTAGCCTTGCTGGATACATTATTTTTGGTTGTAGATCCTTGGTTTTCATCATGTTGAACATTTTCTGCCAATCCCTTCTGGACAGTAAAATTTCTGGTGAGAAATCAACTCATAGTAGAATGAGTGTCCCCTTAGAGGTTACTACTTGCATTTCTCTTGGTGTTTTTAGAATTTTCTCTTTTTCTTTAACTTTTGCCGTTTTAATTATGATGTGTCTCAGTGTGTTCCTGTTTGGGTTCATCTTGTTTGGAACTTTCTGTGCTTCCTAGGTTTGTATGTATATTTCCTTTGCCAGGTTAGGAAAATTTTCATTCATTATTTCTTCAAATAATTTCTTGATCCCTTGCTTTTCCTCTGTCCCTTCTGGTATACTGGTGATTTGAATATTTTTATGTTTAATATTATCCCAGAGGAATCTCAAACCATTTTCATTTTTTTGTGTTCTGGTTTCTATGTGTTCTGGTTGGGTGTTTTCTGCAAATCACTGCTTTGCACTTCCATTTTATCTAGTTTGGTATCTTTTGTTCTGTTCTTTATTCGAGTTAATGTAGTCATTATCTGTCTTGTTCTTCATAGTGGTTTTTAAGTCTTTAATGCTTGCTAACTCTCTGTTGAAGTTACTCAATTCCTTAAGCATTTTTATAATCATTGCTTTGAGCTCTGTTTCTGATGGGTCATCTGTCCCCATCTCTTTTACTTTATGTCTGTTCAGATTTATTTTGAACTCCCTTTCTCTGGTTTCTCATTTTGGCAGCTTCTCTGGACCGTTGCTGCTACAGTTTCTTTGGTGTTCAATGTTGATAACTGGGTGGGCAGAAGTCTGTCTGGGAGTAGCATTTGTGGCTTTGTTTTCTTTCTTTTGCTCAGGACGTATTGCAGGGAATTTGGGCTTGATTGCACTTTTCTGTTCTCGGTTTGCCCCATGCACAGATTTTGCTCTTAGTCTTGGGGTCAGTCAGTCCTGTATGCTGATCTTTCAGACCATGCTGGTTGTGGGGTGAGAAATGTGCGCACAGCCCTCTGTCTCTTTCCAGGCCTGAGTATTCACTCTGGCTCTTCACTGCTTAGTTGCTCTCCCCTGGCCCCCTCGGGAACCAGAGTGAAGTCCAGCCGCTGTGTTTTGTGGACCAGTCTGCACCTCCTGGTGAGGTCTGGTTGCGATATCTCATAGCACTGCCTCTGGATCTCCTTTCCTCTGTCCCATGGCTAGTGAGGTCCAGAGTGCTCCCCCGCCACCTTCTTCCTCTTCCATCCCCCAGCTGTAGAGTTCCAAGTCGTGACCCATGCACACCAAGTCTCTGCACTACACCTTTTATTTTTCCTTTGTTTAACCCTCTCCCCTTCTACAGGTACCTTAATGCGATGAGCTGTTTTCTTAGCTGTGATTGTGCATTGTGTACAGAGTCCTTGATTGAGGTATAGGTGTTTTATTAGTTGTAGTCTCCAGAGGAGTTTTTCAGCAGTCCCTCTCACACTGCTGTTTTGTTGCTCCTTCTAAAATAGTAATTTTTAAAGAATATAACACAATGTAAAAAAATGCCACATCATTGACAATGTGGCTGTGCATGATGACAGGGAAGATTGAATTAATCAAGCATACACATCTCATGTACTCAAGAAGAATCAAAGATTCATTTTAACTTTGCATTCTTTTTTTCTTTGATATAGGCATACTACATGGTTTTACAACCCTGGCTTAAGGTTTTGATTGTAAAATGTATATCTTAAAAATTGATAAACTATAGTTAATGCTTGTATTAATAACTTTGTAAGTATATTTGAATAGTGATGTGTAATTATTAAATTGTAATTAAAACCATTTCAGTTTCTACAGGTTATTCAGGAATATATTCGGGGTATTTTTGGACTTACACTGTATAAGAAAAGTAGAGAGATGATTAATAAACAAGTCAGAGGTACCTGGGATAGGATGCTATTCCATCCAAAATGTTAAAATATTGAGAATATACAAAGGAGTATTTCTCGTCAGTTTATTTTGAGGGATCACATTAGTTAATGGTCTTAGACATTCTGAAATATGGCCCTAGATACTTTACTCCAGAAGCCATCAAAAAGAGATAACATTCTTTGTGCTGTGACCAAGAAGGAGAGGAGAAAGCTTTTAGTGAATTGAAAATAATACTTTTCTGTCTTGTATTTAGAAAGATTATTTACCTTTCTTAATCTTAATCTTTTGTGACTTTATTTTGCTTCCTTTAGTATAATTTCTAGAAGTATTTCAGACAGTCAACTTACATAATTCTCTATGGAAATCAGGTTTATATACTCACTAAAATGATTTTTTTTTTACAAAAGAAGTAGAGAGGTGCACCTTTATTCTAATTATTTTTATGGTTATAATGTCTTGTGTTTAATTGCATTCTGGATTGTAAGTGGTTTACTAACGGTATATTTTTAAGCCTCTGTGAATGTGGTGGGTTTTGCATTTGATGCAGTTATGGTAAACAGGGATTGAAATTGCTACACAAGGACTTGGAAATAAAATCCTATTCTTCCCTAAACTCTTGGGAGTTTGCCCTGGAAAGAATGGCAGGGATACGTTGACAGATCCTAATTCTGTGAACTCTCGTGTATACATTAATTCTAGACTGAAGTTATTGGCATCTTTTGTTTTTTATTTGGGTGCTTGTAAGATAAATAAGCTACCAAAATTTATGTTCTATACTAGGCTAACTTTATTTAGGTTGATGGTTGACAAATAACACCACTCAATTATTAAATCATTTTTAGGAGTGTTTTTCTTATTTATGGTAAAAGCAAGTGATGTGTACATTTTACATTGAAGAGAAAACTACAAAATATCTCTTGAAAGTGGTATTTTCTCCAAGTTGCAAGAACTTAGAATGATTTTGATGATTATAACTAGAGATTTGACCTCAGCAATGGCTTTCTGGGCTGTGCTCCAGAATTATATGTGGGTCTAATTGTGAAAGACTTGGATTTACAGTTTGTTAGGTTACAGATACAATATTTTAAAAAGTAGGTTATTTTTTTATAAAACATACTTTCATGTTTAAGGAGAAATGTTACTGCAGCAAAAATACCTTTTTACATGTTATGGAAAAAATAAAATAATAGGTCTGTTATTCTTGATTACCTTTTAGCTTGTTTTTGAATTCATCTTTAAGTGGATTGTAAATGTTGTATTTCTAACTAAATTGTTGACTCAGTAAGTGGGATTATACAACTTTTGAGTTAATGAGCGTTTCTTAATAAAAGGAGAAGTTTAATGCTTTTAATAGAGTCCCCTTACATGAATAAGGACAAACCATTCAGAGTTGAAATTTATCAAACAAACACAGGAATTATTTTGTTTTGTGGATATTTTAATCATAATTGAAGTTTTCTTTAAAAAAGGAAAATATTTTTAGTATTATCAATTTCAAGTAATTTATCATTAATTTCTATCAGATAATACATATATTGAATAACATAAAAATGATTTTTTTGTGTGTTTAGTATGCATTAGGTCTATAATAATTTAAATAGTTAAAAGTTTTAGTGATTTCAGAATTTGGTTTTAGGGATGTTGTTTTTATTCTAAAATCAAATAATTTCATCATGGTTAAACAAAAACTCCTATGTGCTTACCTTCTTTGAATATATTTTATGTAGTCTAGTTTTCAAGACTGTTCTCCTAGTCATTAAGGTGTCAAAGTCAGTGAGTAGGCTGGTATCTTTATTGTTAAAGATCAGTGATTATAATTGAGGTTTTGAAATTTTAAGCAACAGTAGCATTCCGGAAGGAATGATAACAGAGTTATGCAGGTAGGTGTTTAAGAAAAAGAAAATTCAGTGTGTCACTGAGCAGACTATTAGAGCAGGCAAGTCTGCCTTTCTTCCTGGTGACTTTAAAAAGAGTGGTTGGAGCAGGCCTCAGAAGTGGAGGATGCTGTGTTCATTGACACAGTTCTCCCAAACATTCTTTTCCTGTTTTAAATAAATTAGTTGCATTCGGTAAGTACTCATTGTTAGCTCATCATTTGCCATGCATCCTGTTCAAAGAAGTGAAAGAAGACAAGAAAAGAGAAGGTTTTTGAATCCTGGTTCTAATGGTGAGTGGAAGATACAGGGTATCCTTCTGTATGGTGAAACTACCTCCAAATGTATGGTCTAAGTACACTTAATTTAGAGGAGGACTTTTGAGTACTGAAATGAAATAATTTCTTTTTGCTTCCAAAACTCTTAATGAGGTTTCATACTTAATCAGTATGCTAATATATTAACATTTTTTTCTAGATAAGTAATTGCATTTTTATTTACCAAAGAGTGTGACTTTTAAAAATCACAGTGCAAGTGGTGATATATTACTTTCTCCCTATGCACCCGGCTGCTCTTGCCAGCCTCAGGAAATCTATCCCTTTTGAATTCCTCCTAGGCCATCCTGGGATTTGTCAGGGAGAACCTCTCAGCTGTCTTTGCTCTTAGCTTCCACATGGACTCCATCATTTCCCTCCACTTTTTTTTTTTTAATGGTGAAACAAAAAGATAGTTTATTGAAGAGAAAGTACACTCCAAAGAGGTAGGAGTGGGTTCCCTCCACTTTTGCTGTGGCTCTCAGTGGTGATGTCTTCTAAAGCTATTAAGAGGTGGCCTAGCTTCTGCCACTGCTCACTACCCACCCCAGGCATGCTGCGACTGCTGGTGCCCCAGCTTGAGTTTGCTGTGTCGGTTTCATGACCTCACTAAGTCTCTTGTGATATTTCCCATCTCAGGTTTAGAGTACTGTCCTTGACCACAGTTGCTGGCACAAGTTCTGATGACTTGTCGTCTCACAGTCCCACAGAGACTTTTGTGAAACACTTCTTTTTAGGTTTTACTTGCTTGTTTATCTCAGTGTCCTTGTGTCCTATTCTTGCCCAAGCCCAGATGGGCTTGATAGAGTGACACCATGCTAAGAACCATAGCTCTGAGGCTGGTCCTCTGTTTTTGAGCCAGATAGTGTGGATTGCCTCCTCCTCACCCCCACCCCCTTTTTAAAAATAGTTTCTTCTAAATGTCTACAAAAGGCTAAATCCTAGATGACTACAGCTCAAGTTCAAGCAATATGTTCAGTAACTCAGTGGGTGGTCTGTAGCAGACACTTGAGGCATTTCTATTTACTGTCTTTCTCAGCTGTTAACATTTTGAAATAATGCTTTGTTTCCTATTTGGATGGCCAAGCATCTTTAGTTGGGATTATCTCTGGGTAGATTTTTCTCTCTTTCACTTTTCTGTGCTAAAATATCCTAGTCTTGAGCAGGCAGAATTCAGTTTGAATCTCAACTTCAACACTTTAACTGGTAGGATAACCATGACACATTTCTAAATTTCTGGAGAACTGAATCTCCTCATCTGTGAAATTGGCAGAAAGCATCTGTCTCATAGGGATTGTTGTGAAGATTAGAATTATGTCAAGTGCTGGGCACATGCTGATGCTTATTATGTGCTAGGTAATTTTGACCTCCCTGAGTTGGATCACTTATTAACTGTGAGTAAATAAATGAATCCCTTCTGTTACTTTGCTTCATAGATCTGTGCTTAGAGGCAGCTCTGTTGCAGATCATTTCCCTGCAACCTCTCTGGAAGATGACTGCTTCTCTTTTAAATGATCCCTCCAACACCCACAAGTGACTTTTACAAATTAATAAATAGCCCCTCTTAGGTTAGCACACTGCAGACAATTTTTCCTTATAACATGGGGGGAAACATAACTGTTTGCCCATGATGTGAGCATGTGACAACAAAGTGTAGATTAAAACACAACAGCACACAGAGCCCAAACTTTGTAGTTTGTTTGTTAACAAAAATGAGAGGAATGAACCAGGTGGTCTTTTAAGAACTTGATTTCAAGTTAAAAAAAAAAAAAGTTTGTTGTTCTAGCACTACTGCGCTGAACTTTGTATTTTAGATAGGTGGTTTGCATATAATTAGGATTTGTTCTGGGATTCCCATTGGAATAAGCAAGTGTCCAGGACAAACTCAGTACAAGTCAGAGTTCTGACACTGATTAAACATCTTCCAGCCCCTTTTAGTTGTAACCTTCAAAGATTTTCATTGCATTTTGAAAATCAATACTTGTGCTATCCATTTGCAAATCAAAGACTTCAAGTTATTTGTCAATGTATTATTTGGAGTGATTTTTATCAGTTAATACTTTTAGAAAAAATAATATTTGAATTTTATAGCACATTATATTATTGAAGGCAATGTGAAAAATCTCTTAAAGATGATATCTGGTATTACAATTTGAATATTTCTTAAGGCAAAAAGTGTATTTTTATATTCTTTCCATTTAGTATTATTATTTTTCAGGAGAAATATTTTGACAACTAATATAATAGTTGATATTGTACAATGTGATTTATTCCAAACTGTTTTTTCCAGAACACTGGGTTTCCAAAATTCAAGTAAAATGGCTCTGCAATTAATTACATCTAAGAAGTAAATGCTGAGTTAAATAACAGACTTTTTAATATAGGACACCTTTGAATCTTTAATATGCTAATCTGCATTGTGTATTCTCACAAAAAAAGACTGGCACACACCTTATGTCGCCGGGTATTCACAGAACTGTTGGTGTTATTTGTAATATCAGTGTTACAAGCATCCACTTTGTGAGAAGCTCATTCATATTTAGTACTTTGAAGTTTATAAAATACTGCTGCACTATTACCCCATTTCATTGTCATATGCTTGTTAGGTATTGTTTTACTCACATGAGTGTTGGGAGAAACTGGCTACATTATGAAGCCACATAATTACTTAGTGGAGATTAATGTTGAGAAGGAAATTAGATCTTAAATCAGCAACGGAATGTTGTTTTGAGAAGTATATGGAAAGTTAATTGAGTATAGCTTTGGTGATAAAAGAACAATCTGTTAAAGATACTGATTTAGAGAATGAGAGTTTAAGAATGTCAACTATTAACCACTGAGCATGCTAGTGAAATTTTCCACTCCTTAATTATGTTTGTGTCAACAAGAAAGAATTTCTTTAAATGCCATGTTTTTCGAAGTACATTATGACTCTACAGTATCAACTCTGGTTCTTATTAGATTAAATTTAAAAATATAAGGTAACCTATAATATTACTGTTTGTGAAGATAGGCTGTGTTTCTAAAGTGTAAGCTCCACAATCTAAAATACTTCTTAATCATACGCTAATAAGAATTTGAGTCAAAAGAGATTTTTGGTGTCCCTTAGTCCATCCTCCTTTTCACAAAACAGAAATTATCCCCGTAACATTCCTACTGGATCATAGAATTGTATAGCATAGTTAAAAGTTACCTGGAAAGGTGCTCAGTTGTTTACATATTAACAGATACTTACACAATGCTTACCATTTGCCAGGCAGTATCCTAATAGATCTGTAAATAGCATATTTCATTGATAGTTACTGAATATCTGCTAATGGGCCAGGGAGTTTGCCTGACTCTTTAAGTTAGTTTATTAAATCCTACAGCAACTCACTGAGGAAGTTTGTATTATTATATTAATTTTATACATGAGAAAACAGATATTCTCCCCCTACCTCGTTTTATTTGGTTTTTTAGATTCCACATATAAACAAAATCACATTACATCTGTCATTCTCTGTATGACATACTCCACTCAGCACAATACCCTCCAAGGCCATCCATGTTGCCTCAGATCACAAGAACCCATTCCTTTCCAGGGCTAATATTCCATTGTATATATGAGAGCTGTCACCAAAAAATCCAGCCGTAAATGCCTCTATTTTTCATATTACATGACTGGATACTTTCTGAACAACCCTCATATGTACCACCTATGCTTTATTCATTCATCCATGGACAGAAACCCAGGCTGCCGCCACATCTTGATCAATGTAAACAGTGTTAAAATAAATACATACATGCATTCACCCCCTCAAAGTACCCTTCTGGAGTTTCTACATTTAAATATCCAGAATTGGGATTAGTGTATCCTTTTTTGTCTCTTGTTATAGGCTTTGTTTTAAAGTCTATTTTTGGGGAGAGGTATAAGTATTGCTATGCCAGGCTTTTTGTTTTTCTCATTTCCATTTGTATGAAATATCTTTTTCCCATCCCTTTACTTTCAGTCTGTGTGTGTCTTTCGATCTGAAGTGAATGTCTTATAGGCAATATGTAAGGGTCTTGTTTTCTTATCCATTCAGCCACCCTGTCTTTTGATTAGAGCATTTAATTCATTTATCTTGAAAGTAATTGGTGATAGGTATGAGTTATTGACCTTTTATTATTCATATTTTTAATCTTTTCTTTTGTTCTTATCTTTAAGAAGTCCCTCTAAGTTTTCTTGTAATTCTGATTTTGGCGGTAATGAACTCCTTTAGCTTTTTCTTGTCTGAGAAGCTCTTTATGTCCTTCGATTCTAAATGATAGCCTTGCTCGATAAAGTAATCTTGGTTGTAGGTCCTTGGTTTTCATCACTTTGATTATTTTATGCCAGTTCTTCTGGCCTGCAAAGTTTCTGTTGAGACATCAGCTGACAGCCTTATGGAATCTCCTTTGTAGGTAATCAACTGCTTTTTTCTTGCTGTTTTTAAGATTCTCTCTTTTGTCTTTAACCTTTGCCATTTCAATTATGATGTATTTTGGTATAGGCCCTTTGGGTTCATTTTTTGGGGACTTTTTATGATTCTTGGTCTTGTATGTCTATTTCCTTCACCAGGTTAAGGAAGTTTTCCATTATTATTTCTTCAAATGGGGTTTTCAATTTCTTGCTCTTGCTCTTTTCTTTCTGGTACCCCTATGATTCAAATGTTGGTACTCTTGATGTTCTGTTTTCTGCTAACTTATCTTTTAAATTGCTGATTCGATCCTCTGCTTCATCATATCTACTGTTGATTCCCTCTAATGGATTCTTTTCAGTTATTATATTCTTTATTTCTGATTGGTTCTTTTTTATGTTCTCTGTCTCCATTTTTATGTTTCTTATCTCTTCATTGAAATTCTCCCTGAGATCAGTGAGCGTCCTTATAGGAAGTGTTTTGAACTCTGCATCTGGTAGATTGCTTGTCTCCATTGTGTTTATTAGGTCTTTTCTGGGAGTTTTGTTGTGTTCTTTTATTTGGGACATGTTTCTCTGTATCCCCATTTTTTGGCTGCCTTACTGTGTTTGTTTCTATGTATTAAGTTGAGCTACTATGTCTCCCAGTTTTAGTAGAGTGGCTTTATATAGTAGATGTCCTGTGACAGCAGTGCATTCTCCCTGGTCAACTAAGTTGTGTACTCCATGTGTGTCCCTTATTTGGGTTGTGTGTGTCCTTCTGTTGTAGTTGAGCATTGATTGCTATTCGCACATCAGTGGGAGGTATTGAGCCTCTCAGGCTGATTCATTATGAGGACTGTTCATGGAGAAACTGCTGTGCGGGGGTTGATCATGGAACAAGATTCACTTTAGCAGGGCTCTGGTTCCTCCCCAGTCTACCTTTTGGGTGTATTTTCCTTGGAGGTGGCCAGGTGGTGCTCTCTCTTTGTCTGAAGCTGGCCACTGGGTGTGCCACTCTTAGGGCCTCCTGGGATGAACCTCGCTGCAGCCTGTGCCCTGCCCAGGGTCATGCGGCATGAGCCACAAAGCAATCTGTAGATGGCTGCCACCTACTCTGGGTTTGGAGGTACCTTGAGAGGCCAAACTGTGAACTGAGGCCAGCTATTGCTAATGCCAGTTGGTGCTACTCAACAAGACATACGGAATGTGCTGAAGCTATATGCTGCTGTTTTGAACATTTGAGAGAATTTAGGGAAGGCCATTTGTATGGGGAAACCACTGGGATTGGCTTGGGTATGCTTAAAAGGTGGGTGGGGTGGGGTTTCAGGGAGCCACCAAGGCAGGGCAGGCAAATGGCATTAGCTAGGTTGATGGAGACTTAGATTTTGGAGCCTCTTTTGTCTGCATGTCTGGAAGGCACAGGGCTCAACAGTGGTGGCTTCTGCCAGCACTTATATCTGGGAGAAAGCTGCTCCTCCAGCCTTGCCCAGAAGCCAGACAGTTCAGTTCCTACCTGTATGTCCTTGGTACTCAGAGTGAGTATATCTATCAGCACATAAGTTTGTTCATAGGCCCTTGTAGGAGGAGCTCCTGGGACTGTAGCCACCCTCATCTCACTCACTCAGCCATGACCCCTGCTAGCTTTCACAGATAGATTTATGAAGACTTTTCTTCCTAGCACTGGAACCCTGGGCTGGGACCTCTTGCTCTTCAGGAGGACCTCTAGCTAAGATATTCTTTCCAAATCTTAACTGCCACACATACATGTGGGACCAGCCTGTTCTGCATCTCTGCCCCTCAGAAAAAGGTAGCTTCTTCTGTGCATCCTTAGTTGTAGGACTTTTGTTCAGCTAGACTTCTGGTGATTATCAGTTATAATTGTTCTATTGTTTAGTTGTAATTTTGGTGTGGTCATGAGAGGAGGCATGCACAGCATTTATCTGTTTTGCCATCTTGACCGGAAATTGTTGATACTCTTCCTACATCTCAAACTGAGGATACACACTTATATGCCCAAGTTAATGCAGTATTAACAGCAGGAAAATAACTATGCTACATAGTTCTTCTGGAGTTGGTACTGCAAAGGCAACATCAGTGGAATTCTCTTCAGTGTCATGTTTTCAAAGAGGTTTTGCTCTTGGAGCTACCATTTTAGTAGCAGTGGCAAAGCCCTCCACCTAGAAAGAAAGCCTTCTTGGGTTGAGCAAATACTTTTGAATAGCTCCTAGAGGTTGGGAGAGAGATGTTGAAAATACCTGGGAGAAATATTAGGTTGGTACAAAAGTAATTCAACGAACTCTTAAAAAGCATTTTCTGCATTCTGCTAGTTGTGGAAGTGTTTTCCCTGCAAAAAGTTGTCGAGATGCTTGAAGTGGTAGTCAGTTGGCGAGAAGTCAGGTGAATATGGTGGATAAGGCAAAACTTCGTAGCCCAATTTGTTCAACTTTTGAAGTGTTTGTACGATATGTAGTCGGGTGTTGCTGTGGAGAAGAATTGGGCCTTTCCTGTTGACTGATGCCAGCTACAGGTGTTGCAGTTTTCAGTGCATCTCATTGATTTATTGAGCATACTTCTCAGAAGTAACGGTTTCACTGGGATTCAGAAAGCTGTAGTGGATCACACCTGCAGCAGACAACCAAACAGTGACCATGACCTTTTTTTTGGTGCAAGTTTGGCTTTGGGAAGTGCGTTGGAGCTTCTTGGTCCAACCACTGAGCTGGTCATCACTGGTTGTCGTATAAAATCTACTTTTCATCACTGGTCACAATCTGATTGAGAAATCATATGTTGTTATGTGGAGTTAGAGAAGATGACACTTCAAAGTGGTGATTTTTTTTTTATTTCTAGTCAGCTCATGAGCACCCACTAATTGAGCTTTTTCATCTTTCCAATTTACTTTAAATGCCAAATGACCATAGAATGGTTAATGTTGATTCTTTGGCAACTTCTCATGTCATTGTTAGAGGATCAGGTTCCATGATTACTCTCAGTTTGTCGTTGTCAAATTCCGATGGTCAACCATTGCACTCCTCATCTTCAAGACTCTCAGCTCCTTTGCAAAACTTCTTGAAACACCACTGCACTGTATGTCCGTTAACAGTTCCTGGGCCAAATGCATTGTTCATGTTGCAAGTTTTCTCCACTGCTTTACAACCCATTTTGAATGAGAATAAGAAAATTGCTTGAATTTGCTTTTTGTCTAACACCATTTCCATAGTCTAAAATAAACATTAAATAAACAGCAAGTAATAAATCATTAGCAAAAAAATATAAAGCAAGAAATGCATAGTAAAATGATATAAACATAACCACATTTGTTTAAGCATGTATTCCAATATCAAGCAGCAAATTTCAACAATGCAAAAAGTGCAGTTACTTTTATGCCAACCTAATAATAAATGGTCCTTTGGATTTGATGTGGCTGAGCATGGTTGTTCATTTTTGACACACTATGTAAGAAGAGAATCAAAGAGAGTTGAGGTGACTTTCAGTGAAGAGAAATGGGAAGGAAGAATGAATATATGTGGGTAATAATAGTATTAGGTTTCTAGTATGTATGATGTGATGTAAATCTTATTCCTTGTCATCCTAGAAAATCTTCATTAAACTTAAAAAATAATAATTTATAAAGTTGGAATTGTTTTAGAGATTGTGGTCAACTACTGACTCTAGTTTCAAGGGAGATGCAGAGCTGACTTGCTGAGACCACCCAGGGAGGCTGACATATCTCAATTGCTTTTGTCTCTGTGGTCCTTATATTCATTTCCCTCTGAATATATATGTGTCAGTTTCTCTTTTATAGAGCATGTGAAAGTGTTTTAGATGTGTAGAGTATAGCATGGTCCCTACCCTAGAGTCCCTCACTCTTTTTTATTTTTTTAGGCTAAATAATTTTTAGTTTTGTTTTTTTTTTTAAAGTGGTGAAACAAAAAGATAGTTTATTGAGGGGAAAGTACACTCCAAAGAGGTAGGAGTGGGCTTGAGCAGGAAAATGGCTCAGGAGCCATAATTTTTAGTTTTATATAGTCCTCTTTATTACATTACCCCTAGACACATTTGCGTCCTAGTAGCCCTTCTGTGGGTGGGCCTATAACTATTAATAAACCCAGATATATTTGTAGAACAGCTGGTACTTAGACCTTGCTTGATCTCTACATGTCCTCCAGTAATAGAGTCTTTTTAGGGTAGATTCTCTAACATTGTTTTGTGTTTAGCAAACTCTCTACTGTTGACATTTTAATTCTATTCCACTGAAATTCCTTATGTAACTATTTAGTATTATACAAGCCACTAACACATATTGAGAAATGACATTTTGAGACTAAGTTTTGTATTTTATATCCATTTGAACACATGTGAAGATAATTTGTTCTAGCTCATTATTATTGAATTTTGATATGCAGAGGGTGCCAAAAACATGTATATACATTTTAAGAAAGGTAAAAACCTGTATTAAAATTGTAATACTCACTATATACTCATAACAAAAGATGAATACAACTCTCTTTTGACTTCTGCAGTTACAAGAGGTGCTCAAAGTTCAGACACTTCTGATTATGGTGAATTACTGCTTGAGCAACCTTGACCAACATGTCTACTTGTATTGCTGCGCATGCCATTTCAATTTCTTCCTGAAGTACCACCAGTGTAGCCAGTTTTCTATGGTACACCACATCTTTTAAAGTTCCTCATAGGTAGAAGTGAAGGGATGTTAAGTCAGGAGAAAGTGGGGGAAGCTCAACCTTCTCAAATTTCAAAATACCACTTCAAAATGGTCTTGTGCTCCTCGAATGACAACCATGCTTCTGCCATTTTCTTTGACTGTCCTGCCTGTTGTATGGTGACAAGCATTCATTTGATTATTGCCATCTTTTAAGTGAATGTTATACTACATATTGTTGCTGTAATTTAATTCAACTTCAAAAAGTAATACATAGATAACATCTCTTAAAATGTGTTTACTTTTTTTGGCACCCCAGTATTTAGAGATAATGGTTTTCCTTCTGTATATTTGCCTACCTCCTGATTCAAGTCTGCATTTTCTAGCACATTATTTACACATTGATAGTAATTCCTTAATCAACATTTAAAAAATAGGTACCAGTTACAAACCCACCTAGATGAATTAGAGTCTAGCATTGTATTCTTGTACTGAGCACAAGAATATTGTGGGATATACTGTTTAAGCCTTGCTGAAATTAAGCCACTCTAAGTCTCAGGTATAGTCATGATTTTTTCTCTGTCTAATAGTCCTATCAAAACCAACCTGACCTTTTTTAGTGAATCTGGGCTACTTCCTCCTGCCAGTGATTTCTTTTTCGACTATTCAAAATTTACCTTTTAATGAGATGTCTTCAAAGTTGTCAGAAATTGATTTTATGTTTACCTAATTTTCCTACTTGCCCTTACCCATCTTTCTGTTCCCTAACATTTCCCATGTTTTCTTCAGCTATCATTGGATGACTTTACAAAAATACCGGCAATTGGAGAAGCTAGAATGATGTCTTAATAATAGCTAGTTGACATTTCAGAGCATTAGAGTACCACCTACTTCTTCACTTGACCTTAGAGTAATGGAGGGACATCAGAGAAAAGGATTTATATATAACAGGTTAGAAAATAAAGTGTATGAGAAAAGCTAAAGATGGTGTATTTGTCCCCAAAAAAGAGAAAGCTGAAGACTATGTTAGAATGTATTGTAAATCATCAGCTATTTTGCACACTCCACAGAGACCAAACAAAAGGAAATGGATTTAAGCTGGACTATTTGAGGATTTGTATTGAGTATAAATAGGAATTTTATGATTCTAAATATTGTCTGTCTCTGGCATGACTTTACAGAGGAAGTTGGATTTTTTCCCTCCCCTCTACAGTCTAAAAATAACAGATTTTCATCTTAGTAATAAGGTAGTCTTACAGTGCTCCCAAAGGCTAACAGAGCTACTAGATGACCTTTACAAGTCCTTTCTTGCTGAGTGATTCTGCCTTTTCACAAATCTCACTTTACATCTACAGATCTGTTGAATTAGAGCAGTGGTTCCCAACTGTTTTCCACTTATGTACCCCTTTTAAACCCATTCCTATAAATTGTACCCCTTGTTTTTAAAACAGCTGTTCTTAAATACTGACACTTTTGTTCAGTGCATATCTTAATGTAAAATAGTGGAAATGAGGTAATAAATTAGAAAAGAGAGATTACTACATCAAAAGTAAAAACCATAGATTTAATTTTACAATATTCATAATAGTTAAATATTGATAATGATGATCAAGTATTTAATAAACTTTTAATTCATTATTATTATTTTTTATGTGGGTAGTTCCCTGGCTGGGAATTTGAACCCAGGTCGCAGCATTGACAGCATTGAAGCCTAGCACTACACCACCAAGGAACTCCTTTTTTTTTTTTTTTTTTTTAATGTGGGTAGTTACCTGGCTGGGAATCAAAATTTTATTGTTAATAATAATATTTATTTGTGTTATCTGAAATGTCTGTAATAATTGTAATGCAGATCATAGCCCTTTGAAATACTGTTAAGTGAGATCATTGAGCTTGTTTTAAGAACTTAGTTTCTTGGAATCAGGCTCAAAAGATGCAAGATACAGTCTTAAATCTGGATGTGTTTTAAGTTTGTTGCAATAGTTTTTTTTATGAAGGCGTAAGAAGAAAAACCTCTCTCTGCTAGTCCAGTATTAGTAAATGGCAAGAGGTATTTGAGTGCTTTCTCACTGAGCTGTTTGTGTTTCTCACGGACATCTACCTAGAAGGTAATAAGATGCTTTCTTTTAAAATCAGAATTTAAAGAAGAATTGGTTGAATGTTTGATTAATTGCTCTTTTTCATTGATAGTTTAGCTTCTTTGAAGAATTCTTCATTTAAGGGATCTGCAATCCAGTTTTTTTTTTCCCACGTTGAGGGAAGTACTTACAAAAGGACACTTTAAGACATTCCAAGTGACTTATAGTATTCTCTTTCGTGGTTTGGGATAGGTGCAAGTCATTCTCAAGTGAGAAGCATGCAGTTTCAGAAACTTCAAACTGACCTCTTTCAATTACGCTCTCCAAAAGTCCACTTTTAAAATCATTGACTTTATTTTATTGGTTACTTTGAATATAGTGATTGAGCTGTTTTGAAGTCCCAAGTTGACTTTGTTTATTTCTAGAAAAATATCTGATAAATATGCAAGACTTTGAAGCCAATCACTGCCCTGAAACTTTGGGGCAAAAGGGAAACAATGGTCTTCAAAAACTACCTGGACTTCATGTCTAAGTTCAAACATCGTATAAATGCTTTGCCTTGAGATAGTCACCTTAGCTCCACACAAAACAGGAACAGCTGTGAATGCTGTTCATTTTTTCCTCACAGTGCTTTAAACAATCTGGAGTTTCATGGTTGTGACTTAATAAAATTTACAACTTTTACAGCTTCGTCAGGAACACCTTTCAATTTACTAGGAAGAGGCTTGGGTGCAAGATTTTGTCTATGAATGCAGCAGTGACTCCATGGTACACCAGGAGCTACTTCTTTAATTTGGCCTCATGGGCCTGTAAAACAGCCTGACGTGGGCTTGCCTCAGTGAATGCATACACAACAATCTAGCCAACTAATGTCCTTTTCAATGACATAACCATTGATTGCTTTGAAAATATCTTCATCTGTGTTATGCTGTCAATGGGTAACAAAACAATAGGTTTTCCTCAGTTTCTTTTTCTACCAAGTAACTCAGGAGGACAAACAAAATAGATAAATGAGCAACATCTATACTTTTATCGACCTGGATGGAAAATAATTTATTTTATCTACTTCTGTCTACTATTATAGCTTCAACATTGTCAGACATTTCCTGAATTTGTTGAGACATTGTATTGTTTGAAAAAGAAAGAATATTGATTTTACATACATGTTCTTCCCCAGACATACTAAAAATGTTATCCTTAATACAAAGAGAAATTAAGTCTTCAGATATACTTGGTTTATCTGAAGTTATGCAATAAGCAATAAGGTATGAATCTTCATCTGTATTGTCATTGTCTTTCCTGACATTATATATGAAGTAAGAGTTGGACACTTTTCTAAGTGCCGAAAATAATGTATTTTTTTGCTTTTATACATAGAATGTTTAGTTTCTAAATATCACATGAGTAGAGAAAGTTTCATACAACTATTGGATAATATTTCCCCACATACAGCACACAAAGGCTTAGGACAGTCATCATATCCTACAAATGAAAACCCGTATTTAACATACTCTTCAAAGTATTTCTTCTGTGTAGTGTCGAATGCACACACCTTTGTACTATTTCCTGTTGTGGGAGTACTTGTAGCTTTGGACACCATTGAGAAGTACTTGGCAAAAGGTTAAAATCCACATCAAGTTTTGGTTTTTTTAACTGTTTCTGTTTTCAACTACTGGCCCATAACTGAGGCTTAAAAATCACTGACAATAATAACTGAAACTGTTAAACATTAAGTAAAGAAATTACTTGAAAAGAATCATGATTAAAGACAATACACTTACTTTTACTCAGTAACTAAACTGATCAAACAGTCTGGCTATGGATGTATTTATATGTTTGAGGAAGTTCTAGAAATGTCACAAATGGATTGGTCTGAAACTGTGCATAATGAATAGTAGAAGAGCAGTTTGGGGAATGGGTTTATAGCCACACCCTCCTTAGCCATCATTCATTAAAGTGATCTATTAATAATTTTGAAGTGTCTCCATTAACCAGGATTCCAATTTAACATTTATTGTTCCATAACTAATGTTTTATTTTTTTTTACTTGTTTTTTCACCATTACTGATTATTTTTCATGTACCCCTGAACAGTTCAGCACATACCTCTGGGGGTACGTGTACCACTGCTTGGGAACCAATGAATTAGAGTCACTCTTATTCATTCTCATTCTGTCATTTAAAGTACTATTAACATTCCTTCATAAATCTGCTGGTGGAAAAGTTACTGTGCAGGTTAGTGTATAAAACTCTGTATGTTTATATACAGCAAATACTTTGTATAATATCTTAATATTTAAATGGTAGGAGACCCATGATCAATTCTTTTTAATGGCAATCTTTAGTTTTCAGTTTACTTTAATATTTTTGGAGGAGAATTTTTTTTGTCTGTTGTGAAATTTAATGTCATGCATTTATTTTTACTTTCTCTTTCAAATATTTCATTACTAGTTGGTTCTTTTAGCTAAAATTCTATTAATACAACAGTAGGTATTTTTCACTATACTACTTTTTAAAAATGAGAGTACTATTAACCAGTCATACTATCTATCCCAAAGAACAAATGCCATTTGGGAATTTCATACCTAATATTTTTCTGATTTGGAAATAAAATAAATTATGAATATAATAAAAATATTAAAGTAAATGTATAAATATATCTCCATAACAGTTACTACACTATTTGGACAGTGTCATCCCCTTTGACCTTCATTATTTTGTCTTTACTGAGAATTAAAGAAAGAGAAGTTAAATTAATATAAAACCTGTGACTCCTGGATCCCTGAATACAAATCTTGTGACCTTAGGTGGTTTGTTTAATCTTTGTTAAGCCTCAGTTTTACCATTTATAATATAACATGGTAATGACACAGTGCTTGTTAAGGTTGATGGAAAAAAATGAATGTGAAATGCTTAGCTTAGTAAGAACTATAAAGGTATAGTTATTTCTATGCATGAACAAAAACATGTGCTGACTCCTATTCACCTGACATGCTAGGCATTGAGCAGGTAAAAATGAAAGTATTCAGCTTTTGCTCTGGGTGGATGGATGCTAATGCTTACATGAGAAACAGTAGAAATAAGTAATGGTTATAAAAGCATGACCATAGAAATGAAAATCTTTCAGAAAGTGGAGTGAATAATACCTCATTGGAAAAAAATAGAACTTGCAAATTATTTTTTTATAAGGGTGGGTTGCTATTTAGATCATTTTTCTTTGTGCAGAATAGATTAGTACATTATTCTTATAATCATGAAGTCAGTAGTAGAGATACATTTTACATTCGTTTGACTATAAATGATTTTGTATAGAGCACTGTTGGAGGAAGTGAAGAGTCTTACAGATAATTCCATTGTGAATATTTGCATATTAATATCAATTTAGTATTCTGGGTTTAATTTTATTTTCAATATTTGTCAGAATTTTAAAAAATTATAACTTTACTCTTTTAAAATATTACTGGATTTAAAACAGCAAGAATCAGACTGGAGAGATAACAATTTTAGGAAGATCCCACATTCTACATCTGATCTAGCACTTGGGGTTGCTTTTTCCATCTACTTATCACTGTGGTAACTTTCCTTGCTCATTTTAATGAGGCTCTAAAATGACTGTGTAAATGGCCCAAATGCTTTTAACTTTTGCAAGTCCAAAAACTATAAGCAAAAATTTCTCCCTGAGGGAATATTTTGCTACCACTAGAATCCCACTAAAGTAGAAATATATTATTCTCTCATAACAAACACCACCTACCTGTGGGGAATAAACTCTTAGACTTCTGGTTTTGTTAAAATCACTAGTTTTCAACAAACTGTGCAGTCACAAATGCTACACAGTAGAAGGGAGGTAGAAGGAAGGTTTGGTTTTACAATATAGAGTGTCAAGTGGGTATTAGACTAATCAAGAGGATCCCTTCTTAAATTATACAGATGTCTAATTACTATGCTGTACACCTGAAATTAATATAAAATAATATCAAATGTCAAAAAAAGTCAAGGGAAAAGTTGTGGCACATTGTAGGCAGTCAGTAAATGTTAGTGGTTATTTTGAAATAAGAAAAGGTTTGGTTTTATCTGAGGAAGGAACCAACTGTTAAGTCAGTTTCTGGATGATTTTATAAAGATGGAAATGGAATATCTGTAACCAGGCTTTTAATATATTATTCTCAAATTATCTCTTTAATTATAGTTACTGATTACTAAATTTTTATTAACTTTTTAAAACATTTTTATTGAGATAAAATTCACCAGCCATGCAATTTGCCCATTTAAAGGTTTTGATTCATTGTTTTTTAGTATGTTCACACTGTAGTACAGCCATTACTCTAATCAATTTTAGAACATTTTTATTATTCCCCAAAGAATCCCTGTACCCCTTATCTGATATTTTGATTCTAGCCATCCTAGTAGGTGTGAAGTATAGTATCTTGTTTTGATTTGCATTTTTCCGTAATGACCATTAATGTTGAGCTGCTTTTCATGCTTTTTATTAACTCTTAAAACTTAGGTATATTAAATCCCTAATGGAAGGCCCAACCAGCCATTGAGATCCTTTAGTGAGGGTGAATTAAAGGGACATTTATTTCATTAATTCTAAAAGCATACATTTTTCACATGAAATTAATGTCACTAAAATTAGCACATCTTACAGTAAGTGTAATGGAGTTTTCATAAAGACAATTTAAAAAACAAAAATTCAGTTGGTATTGAAGAAGTTTACTGTCCATTATGGATATGTACCACAGTGTCTTATCCAGTCATCTATCAAAGGATACTTTGGCTATTTACATGGGGAGGGGATTGGGGGAGAAGGGACAGAGTCTCAAATACGTGGTGATGTAAAGAGAACTGACTCTGGGTGGTGAACACATAATGCAACACATAGACAATATATTGTAGAATTGTACACCTGGAACCTATGTCATTTTTACTAACCAATGTCACCCTAGTAAATTTAACAATAAAAAAAAGTTTACTGTCTCTGGTTTCATAGTCCTGGTTCAACTAGAAACTATAGTGTTCTCAAATTAGGACCAGATAATTCTTCCTCTTACAGTTCATCAGATTAAATTTGTAAATAACTCATTATGTACAGCCTGTTGGCTTAACACAAAGCTTTTCTGATTAGTGTGCCAGTACATGCCAACCTGTTTTATCATGTCCTAGCCAGTCATGAGAGATATGATGTATTATGTATCCTTAATAAATTATTCCCTATTTCCTTGTAAAAAAATCAATTCACTGGATATTTACTCAGGAATTTCTTTTAACTTTCTTTTAAATAAATTTTGGGTCTCTGTAAATTTGTGTGAAGAAATTCAGGATTTTAGTTAAAGTTTTCCTGTTATTTATTTTAGACTCACTCTTGTTTGGTGGAGAGAACTGATGAGAAAAAGCAGTGAAGGTTTGTCTTTTATTTTAATGGGACTTTGACCCTTTGCAGAAACTGGCTATAGTCAAAATATATGAATTTAGTAGCCTTTTATTGTTGTTGTTTATAGGAAAACTATATTTTAACACAACTACATGAATTAGGATAGTAGAAATAATTTTAATGATTTCCAGTAGTATAATCCAGAGTTCTTTCTGTATTTGCCCCATTTTTCTCCTTCCCTCCTCCTTTCCTTCCTCCATCTTTTCTTCTTTCTTTTTACCTCCCTCACCAGGACCTTTTGTTGTGGTAAGAACACCTGACATGAAATCTACCCTCTTATCAAAATGTTACTTGTATAGTAAAGTATTGTTAACTGTGGGAAATGGGGAGTTACCCCATTTTTTAATTTACATCTTAATGATGTAAAATGACATCTAGTGGAACTGTATACTGTATGCTTCCTAGAATAGAGAACTGGTGGGGGGTGATGGTCTTGAACAATTCTATGGATAGATGATGATGTTTCATAGATTCTGGCATCAGATTATTAATAGATTTTAACTTTTTACTGAGTCTGATTTCTGTTACTGATCTTAATTCAACCTTCTTGAATGTCACACGGTATAAGTTCTCTTCCCATGTGAGGGCTCTTCAGCTATTTATTAAATGTTCTATATTCTCCTAGTCTTTTCCTTTCCTTAACATTCCTCCCTCTCTCAGCCTTTCTTCAGATCAAGTATAGTCATATATAGTCCTCTGTGCCATATTTCTAGACATATTCTCATTTATCAGTGTCCTTAGAATAACAAAGAGGGTATTTCAGACAATTATTGATTACTAAATTATTGATTGGTTAGTGCACCAATTAAAAGTATAATAGGGCTTTAGTTTTTGTACTTGGGAATTGTATGTACTTGTATATATTTTGTTTGTATTAACTTTTCTGTTACTTTTTGCCATCACTGTCTTCCTTTTCATTAATTTTGTTTTTCCAGTGAATTACTAGGTACTTTAATTGAAGGTACTTTAGTAGCAGGTGTTGGTATATTAAGTAAACTGTCTGAATGTATTAATCACTTTCTTTAATTAGCCTTTCCTTACCACCCAATCTGAAGTGTTTCCTGACACCTGTTCTCCTGCCCATGAGACCAGGGACTGCAACTCTTACTCCCACTCATTCTGTCCTTAGTGTGTAGTGTACCTCTTATGCAGGGGGTACTTATACGTATTTTTTGAATAAAAAAACTATTGTAGTTTTTCACTTCCTTGGCTGACTGCTTATATTTTGGATATAGCACCTACAGCAGGACCCATGTCTTACTTAACTTCAACTTGTTTGTCTAACATAGTCGTTAACACAAAGATGCAAAAATTCTGGCTGTGTGGATTAGATAAAGATTAGTTTGAAGATTTCTATGACTAGAGAATGATTGCAGCTATGTAAAGGAGGTAAGAGAGAAGGCATTTCGGTCCAAATCCTAAAATCCTTTGAATGCCATGCTAGAAATTTGTAAAAAACAGCTGATACAAATTTAAACATGTCAGAAAAATCGTTATGGGAGAAGCGTAGAAATTGGGAGATTGAGTATATTTTCAGTATGTTGATATGCATCCTCTGTACAGATGGGATCAACATTTATCTGTCAAAAACTACTTGTCTTAGGGGAAATCCTAAAAGAGAAACATTGTAAACATACCATGCATATTTTTAGTTGAAAAATATGTTAAGTATATTTCTATTCAGCAGTCTTTTGATATAGGATCATTGTTCTTTTTTTTTTTTTAGCATGATTGATTAGCTTATGTCTTTTTTGCATATTTAAAATGGACCCCTTATTTTCAGTTTTGTTTCTTTCAAGAGAGAATTTAAAGATACCTATAAAGGAATCCGAATGAAGAATCCTATCAGATTTTAAATAATTTTCTCCTTTCTATTTAATAATGTCTAACACTTACCAATTTCAATAGCCATTTTTTAGCAGGTTGCTCTGCTAAATCTTTCCAGTCTTTCTTAGATTTTTGGAGGAAAACCAAAAAATAAAAACCCAAACCCATCTTTTTTATTTTGTATATGTTCATTGGCATAGTATTTCATTTTTTGAATTTTTTTTTTAAATCTTAAATGTAAAATAGGCAGCAAAGGAAGGTAAAAAATAGATTTATGGTGTACAGCAGAGACTTCTGGTTATACCCCAATGTACAGCGCCCCTTAATATCTATGTAGACTCATAGCCACACAGTTAGTGACACTATTTCCAAGCTTTCCTGATAGTAAACTGAGGCCAGGAGGCCAGGTTTTAATATGAGTGGAAATGATGGCTGCATCTTTTGGGTTGTACCCATAAAAGGAAAGCATATTTCTCTACTTCCCCAACTTACTCTCCCTTCCACTGACTGCAAGATTTATGTATGGGTGGGATCACGAACAGTGTCTGCACCTGTTTTGGAGTCAAGATAAAAGGCACTTGGATATGGGGTGATCAAGAAATTCACAGAATGAAGGAGAAGAAGAATTAAGAAAACCTATTATTTTTCCTTTTCAATATATTTACCCTTCACTCTAACACACTTTTTAGATCTTTCAGTAACTATTTATACCCTTGGGAAAAACGTTTTGTTTTTGCCCTCAAAATATGCTGAAGTTGCAGCTTTAACCTCTTCATCGTCTGTAAATTTCTTTTCTTGAAGCTGTTTATTTTGTATTTGGGAACAAATAGTGATCAGTCACTTTGTTATGATGTTGATGGGATGGCATAGGAATTTAACTCTTGTTCACTCTTGGTAAAATTGGTTTCCTTGTGTGTCCTTTTGTTTAATGTCACAGAACCTATCAGTGGCATTAAGTGAGATTTACTGGATATGCATTGGATTACTTATTGAAGGGAAATGTTTAAAGTGGTTCGAGAATGATATTAGCTCACATCATGACCATGAAACACATCGTCATCCAAGTCTGATTTGATAATTCCTCAGAGTAGGTAATGGATATAGTATGTCAAATTGGGGATGTTTGACAGGGGAAAGTATACTATCCATTTCTTTCTAAATATGATTAGAAATAATTGCTTTTGTATTAATAATATTATAAAAGTTAATTTACACTAATTTTTTTATTTATCCTAAACTCACCGTACCAAAACTACAAAATGTTGTAAATTACAAAATATTGCTAAAGTTTTAGATCAGTGTGATCATTAAACAGTCCATTTATGTAGTCAGATAAAAATATTTCACCATTTACCATCCTTCCTTCCTTCTCTTGTTGCTAATTGGTGAGGGGAACAATGAGAGGGTGGGAAGGAAGGGAAGAGTGACTCAATTTAAACTCATGGTAGCAAGGACACAGTCTGGTCCCTAGGTGTGATGTGCTCTCCTTCCTCTGGTCTTTGAGTTGATAGTACCCATCTGGGTGCTTCTGGTATCACAATTGAAGTCTCTGTTGCTTTAACTCTTGGCTTGTTTAGAGCCGGCCTACTTGAACTCCAAGTACAGACCTGAGAATCTCTTACTAAGTCTCTTTAGGGTTGTCTCACCTGTTATATTGGCCCAAATAGAAGACCTAAGTGTCTGTCAATTCAGGTTCCACACACCCTGAAAATTGGAAATGCTTTGTTGGAGAAAGCTGAACCCCCTATGCTCCCGTGCCTAAACATGGTATGATCCTTTTTAGTGCCCTTGTTGATAAGGGGCTCCATTTTGGAGAAATTAGGAGGAAGGAATAAGGCAAATATTATCATGAAACTTTTGGGAATAAAAGTAGTTTGCTGTGATTAGAATGTGAAATTTTTGTGATGAGTAATGAGATGGAAACATGAGTTGAAGCAAATGAGATTAAAGAAGATGATTTTATTCAGCTTTAGTCATAGGAGAGATACAACCACATTTTAAAAATAAATTGCATATTTTTTATTCAAACTTACGTACAATGTAAAAATTTGAAAATTACAGAAATGTTTGAGGAATAAAATTGCATTATTCGTATGTGAACGCTTTGCTTTCAATGTATTTGTTTTTTGCATGAATATATGTGTACTGCTGGCCCTTTGTATTTGTATTTTTCACATTCACAAACTCAACCAACTATGGATCAAAAGTATTTGGAAAAATAAATCCTGGAAAGTTCCAAAGAGCAAAACTTGAATTTGCCATGTACTGAGCACTTTGCTGAATCCATGCAAATGAAGTGATGTGTAGACGCACCCTCCTGTAGCCTGTATGCAAATATAGGTTATATGGGAATGCTTTGCCCCTTTATACAGGGGACTTAAGCATCTTCAGGTTTTGGTATTTGAGTTTGGGACCTGGAACCAATCCCCCATAGACACTGAAGGACAATTGTGTATACATATACATGAGGAGGGACCCAAAAAATACCTGGAATTTATTTATAAAAATTGTGTATTCTTACATGCCTAAACTTCAGGCCCCTTCACAGTAGTCTCCGTTTGATGCAATGCACCTATTGAGATGCTTTTTCCACTTCTCAAAACAGTCAGTTTGGATGCCTTTTAGTGCTTTTGCCATTTTTTTGTTTCACCTCTTCCACATCAGCAAAATGTTTCTCTTTGATTGATACTCATTAATTACTAATATTTTTCGTGCTTCTGTAGTTTGCCTTTTCACTTTATTTATGGTGAGTTTTTAAAAAAACATTTGTAAGTTTTGGCACTTTTTAGATTATTTTGTTTATATATTTACATGTTTATATATTGGTTATTTCAACCTAGACAACTTTTTAAAAATTTGTCAGCATAAATGCCAAGCTCTATGTCAAAGAAACCTAAATGGACCATTGCCTAAAGAAGATAGATGTTTATTTCTCCTGCGTAACAAATCTAAGATTAAGTAGTGCTGGGGTGCTGTGCCTCACATGGGCATTCTAGGATCCAAGTTTCTACCTTCTCATTACCCCACTATGTCCTGGGCATTGTTGGAACAAGACTGTGGGCAGACCTATTTACCAGTTCGTAGGAAGGATCAGGAGAGAGATAATCCTTGGCTACATTTTCTTCTTTACACACACATCACATAGCACTGGTGAGAAAAGCAGTAATGTGGCTTATACCTAGCAGCAAGGGAAGATGAGAAATGTCATCTCCACTCCTCTTATTACAGTAGTATAAGGAGAGAACCTGTTCTATGGGCAGTCACAAGCTTCCACCATAGTTTTTCTTTATTTTTGTAGTCTTCTGAAAGAATTCTCCATCCACAGTTCATATAACTATTCACTTACATTTTTCTTACTTTTTTTTTTTAAATTCATTTTTATTGTTAGACTTATTGGGGTGACATCTGTTAGCAAGGTTCTTACATTTTTTCATGACCCATCCTCCCTGTCATCTAGCCAGTGAATAAATATTTATTACTCTCCTGCTATGTGCTAATAAGTACAGGACTAAGCTTTAGGGATATCATGGTGATAAAACCCAAGGGCTCTCTTCCCTCATAGCTTATAGTGCAGTGGGTGAGAAAGACATTAAATCAGCAGTTCTAGGAGTGACCCATAGACTCCGATGTCCCTGAGACCATTTTCATAATAATACAAAAATATTGTTTGCCTTTTCTATGGTGCTGTTCAAGGTCATAATGGGTCAAATTGCTGAATCGAGTAGCACCCAATTGTACCAGTAGTCATCATATTCTTCACTACTATGCACTTGTGATAAAAATGTAGAAGTCATTAAAGTCATTATTTTTATTAAATCTGGATTATTAGGTACTCAACGTTTTAATATTCTGTGTGTGACCAAATGGGAAATAACATCCAAAGTACTTTGCATATGCTGAAGACTGTTGATTATCTTGAAGAAAAGCAGTTGTGTGATTGAGTTGTGAATTGAACTAGTTGCTCGTTTCCTGGAATTCCATTTTGATTTGAAAGAATGACTGATAGATAAATTATAGTTAGTTCAGCCTAGGGATTTGACTGAGTTAGTCTGTCACTTCAAGGAAAACAACTAACAGTATTTGTTGCCAATTATAAAATTTGAGCTTCTGCACATGCACAAAAAAACTTGCAGTTTAAAAAAGTTGTCTTTACCACTGTGGCTCTACATCTTCCCAAGACCTAAACCACTTCTGATGAAATTATGGGTAATATTTAAAGGCAGTTTTTTTATATATTGAAATTATGTCAGTATTCAATTCTGTGTAACCATTGAACCAGTTTCCAGATCAGACATGAATCCTTTGCTCCATTCCAAGTACAAGATAGACCAATGGATTTCAAAGTACCAAAGTATAAAAAGTTCATAGAAATGCATTATAACCAAACTTTCAGCTACTCCTTTCAAATTTTGGTATAGAATCAAAACAGACTGTTCATAGTTATCTGAAAATGCTATTGAAATGCTCTTTCCTTTCCTAACTACATAATTATGTGAAAATGGATTTTCTTCATATACTTTAACCAAAGTAACACATCGTCCCATATTAAATGCAAAAATAGATATGAGAATCCATCTGCCTTTTAATAAGCTATTTGCAGAAATGTAAAACAATGTTACTTGTCTCACTTTTGGGGGAGAAGAGGGGGAATATAACTATTTCATAAAAGTAATATATATTGTTTTTATAATAGCTAGTCAACAACTAAATGACTAAGTATTCTGATCACTACTCAAGAAAAAAAAAAAGGAGTTGACCTACTTTACTGGTTATCATTCTGTGGCTTGCATCAGCATCACTAAGGATTGTTAAAGCACACATTGCTGGTTAACATGGAAAAAGTTGAGAAAGTTTGTATATGTTAATTATTTTTAATCATTCATCATAAGTAGCTGAGCAAAAACAAAAACAAATGGACTTGAGTTTTAAACAAAGCAATGTATGGTTCCCTCATGAAGGAGAATATTCTCCCCTTGGGAGGTTCTAAATTATTTTCATAAATGTATATAATGATCATTAGGAGCAACATTTCTTATATGAACTATAAAATGAAACATTTTGTTTTATAGTTCATATATATTTATATGTATATATGAACTATAGTTCAAATACATATAAAGTTAAAAATCAATACTAATTTAACTAATGCTATATTAGCCATAATAAATTGGACTTCCAATAATTTTTTTTTAATTTACAATACCTCTTCTACACTGGGCTATATAATGTCTGATTTTCCCACATCTTTTCTCTGTCTAAACTTCTGTAACTTTTTTTTTTGTAAAGCATACAGTAATTATCATTTGACCTTCACTTGGCCTAAATGCATCATTAACTTCGTTTGTTTTTCCCTCATTAGCTCAAGATAACTAAAGTAATACTACTTTGCACAGGGTTAGTCCACACTCTTTTTGGATTCATGTCACAGAAAGCAAACTCATAACTGGCTCTCGTAACTTGGACATCAATTATCTTCAGTTATGACTAGAGTGATACATTTTCTGTTTTGCCTAAGTCAGTCCTGGTTTATGCTTGTGCCACCTTTAATTCACAAAATTGTTCCAATTTGGATGGTAAATTGTAAATGTTCTCTCTAAGTATGACTTCATCTAACGATTAAGTAGTGCCCTCAGTATTCTTTAAGCCTAGCTTTATCTCATTCTCTCAGTGGTGCTTCACACTGTTTTTGCCCCTTCTTTCAATGGTGTCTTTCATAATCATGGAAAATGGCTTTTGTGGGCTAGATTTTACATATCATTTCAGTGCTGTGATTTTTCTTAATAACCTTCATATAAAAGACTGGATCACAGTGATGCCTAGATCTCATACCTTTTTTGAGGGGTTGGGGAGAACCACTGTATTCAAAGTGATTATTTTATAAGTTTTATATATAAACATTTACATATATTAATATGTGAAATTTTTTGTTTGATGGTTTGTATAAGATTTATAAGCATAAGGAATTTTACTCCCTATGACACACACACTCTGGACAGCTGGAAACACGTGACCCCTTCTTTGGTGGTAAGGGGCCTAGTAATTGACAGCCAAAGCAAATAGAGTGGGGAATGTCCCCAAACAAGGTACAATATTTGGTACTTAAGTGTCTTAGGTATCTAGAAACACAAACTCAAATATAAACCCTGAAATTGAATGGCAATATTCAGTCATAGGGAGTCATTTGAGTGACTCAGAATTTCTTAAATTACTTGTTATTATCCAAATAAAAACACTGAATTAAAAATTCTTTCAGAAAACTTATAGACCTCCAAGAATATGCTTATGGCCTTCAATCCTCTATTCTTCCTCATCTTGTGAATCTGTAGACTTGACTTGTAGAAACATTGATTTCTTAGTTCAGTTGGCTGATGTATGAGGTCTCTGGGCTGCCAGGAAAGAGCCCACAATTCTCCTTTCTTTTGTTCTACCTTTCTAGAGTTGCTGATGTGTGCATTCATTCCTGCTAATTCTAATAGCATAATACTTATTTCAGACAAATATGGCTCATGGTAGGTTTTTTTGTTTTTGTTTTTGTTTTGTTGGGGTTTTTTTGTTTGTTTGTTTTTTATGGGGAGTTAAGAGTGGATAAGTGGGGATCGAGATTTTTGTGTTTGCCGTCAGATATATGCCATAGATATGTAAGTATGTATTTATATGTAAATTCATAGCTTTTTATAGCTAAGTAAAAAAGATTTTTAGATTATTATCCCTGTGGGGATATAATTAGAAATAAAATCTTCTCCCAGCCCAGAAATCCTCTTCACAAAGGTAGCAGTGAAAGAAAACACCTTCATTATTGAATAAGCATAGAACCAGAGAGTGGTGTGCGTCACAGGCAGTCCGTTCAAGATTGCAGAGACAGAAAGGAGTCTCATCCCTTTATATAGCCAAGCTGATAACAACCTATTACATACATATTTTCAAGATAAACAATAACTAGTCCTTAAGTAAGAAGGTTGACAACATTATATGTCATACCTTGTAATTAGTTCATCCTAACTTTACTTGTTAATTGGGGATACCATCTGTGTTACCTAAATGGCCTTATTCAGAAGAGAGATGAACTTCCCCTAAGTCAGTGGTTCTCAACCTTCCTGATGCCGCAGCCCTTTAATACAGTTCCAAGGGGTCGCGACCCACAGGTTGAGAACCGCTGCCCTAAGTTTATGACAGGAGGTGGTTTTGTAGTTTGGAGCAGTCACTTACTCAAGTTAGGATCTTACCCTCCCACAGAAACTGGGAGATAGGGCCCTTACTGTATACATTTCAAAGGAATGGCTCCCAAGTTTTCTAGAAATACATCTGGGTCATAAATCTGACAAAAGCCGTGAGAGGGTTCCAGAAGTGTGGAACACACATACACACATACATTTCAAAGAGAGGAGAAAATACATACAATTAAATGTTTTCTAAAATAAATGCTCTATGTAAAAGGAGGGGAGGGAAATCTTTTTCTTCAGGGATAATTAAGCCTCTTATTTTTAATTTTTATTTGCCCTATGTTCTCTTATTTACTGCTATCTTAAATATAAAAACCTTGATCTTGTTAATCTTATAAGTAGCACTGTGATAATCAGAAGTGACTTTAAAATGCACTTGTAATTTGGTTTTATTCCAATTAAATTATTTAGTTTTATTCATATAAAAAATTTTAATCGTTAAATTCTACATAAAAAGTAGAGTTTCATACAAGTAGAGTAGTGGTGTCACTAATTTAGCATAAGATAACTTGAGTAAATCAGCATTTTAATAGCTGCTGAACAGCCTGTGATATTGGGCAGTTTACATCGCAGGAAATAAATGATGTGACTATGACCCTCAGCAGAGAATTGGAAAAAGTATCTTGGAAACAGAATGTATTTGTTTTCTGAGGTCAGAAATTTTCTTTTTTTATCTTTTAAACTTTGCCAGCTGTTAAAACTTTAAATTTCCTATACTGTCCCTTAACAAAATCATGGCAGATACAATTTGATTATCTTTTTTACAATGGGAACTTGTATAATTTTGTTCTAGGAATTAGAATCTATCCTAGGGTTACTTTCCTTAGATCTTGATTTGTTTTTAGTACTCCTCACCTTGTCCGAACTTGATGCATTTCCATTTCCAGATCCCTGAGACCTCAAACTGCAGAGTTCCTTCTCATTGTTACGGGGGGATGCTTCTATGCCCTTCCACCTTCTGTATGCTGCCTTATCTTCAGATGCTGAGCTCTATTTCATACACCCTTTGGGCTAAATATTTGCTCTCAGAGATGCAATTTTCCTTCAGGCTCTTTCTCCTTAGAGAGAGGCCTGAGGGACTTCCTCAGTGATCCCACCCTTGCCTATATAGTTAAGGACCCACCATGACCACATTCCACACATTTTGGCTCTTTGAGAGTTATACTGCCCCTTCCCAGTACCCTGAAGTCTCACTTGTTTCACAGTGAGTGATCAGCTTGTTGACAATTACTTTACAGCCCAGTTAGTCATCTTGACCAGCTGTCCTTGTGACAAAGCAGTGGTCACACACTTTGATTTTTCCTGACCAATCAATACAAATTATATATTCCTTGTTTTTTCTTGGAATAACAGTACTTCTACCATTTTAATCCTGCCTCTGAATTTAAGTGAAAAGCAATAGAATTTAGCCTTTTCTCCCTTCCATGCCCTTCTACTACCATCGTTTTTCTTTTTCCTCCTTTTATTTTAATATTGCTTCCTGCCAATCTCTCAAACATGAGTCTGCTGACTTGATTCATAGCGAACAACCTTTAACTCTTTCTGTACACTATGTGGAAAGCAGACCAGTATGTAGAATGTTGAAACCATAACCATGAAGCATTTGTAATTTTCCTCTTAGGGCTCTGTCAGCGTGGAAGTGAGAATTGGTAACTAATTACATAAATGGCTGAGCTTTGAAAGATTTCTTTTTCCAGCATCTTTCCCTCTAGGATATCTTCTCAGAGTGCTTTGTGACTGGCAAGAAATTAGGTAGAAATTCAGTTAATAAGAAAGCCATCCTCATTCTTTAATGTCAAACAGATTTTAGGATATTTTGAACCACAAACCATTGACTAGATGCTTATTGCAAAGTAAGCTATGTGTCCCATACCACCAATTATTTTAAGAGGTATAAAGTGAATTAGAATTTAAAGATAATGTCTAATACCAGGAAAGTTTTGTTTGTTTTTTCTGTCATAAAGATTTTAAAATTGTCAACTGTGTATACATAGTTTAACTGATAGAAATCATGTTCTTTACTATTTCTGATTTTCCCCCTTGTATGGCTCTCAGACCTTACTAACTTATATCATATGAGCCTTTGGGCCTTTAAGTTGCTGAGTTTTACTCACGGAATGGACCATGCATGGCTTGAGCCATTGAATCTCACTATACTTATAGAATCAGCACCCTCTGTGAGATACTGGGATGCGTTGTAGAATGTTGCATCATCACAGCTTGGCTACTACTGACTTAGTCTACAATGCTCTAGAAACCCATAGGGTCATCTTGAAGAAAGGCCTGCTGAAAACTGCCCAGGCTATGTTACTTGAGTGGAACTCTTGAATTAGAGAAATGTGTGAGCCATAATACCTATGTTAGGCTTTTCACAAAACCAAAGTACATTGTTGTTGATTAATAAATAATGGGTTGTTTATCTTGGAATTGTTTTTATTGGCAGATGCCCTGAAAGATTCAAAGGCTGTCTATAAATGAAGAATGCCCTCATTGTTTATTTAGCTCCTGCTTTTCTAGTTAATGTGCTGATATCTAGGGAAATTTTTATGAGTATCAAATTACAAGTAAAGTTTCAGCATTATTTTCCTCCAGATTTTCAAATAGGGCATGTAACTGTGATTTGTTCTCAAATGTCTCTGGTGATTTATTTGTATGTATGTAACTACAGGGGGGAAGGTGCATAGGGAATGAAGCCCAGAAGTTTGCAATCTAATTAAATTAGTCATAAATAGCTTAAATAAATTCAAGTACAATTGTGGTTGATCGACTGTATGTCTAGCGCAAGTTAGCTGCTGAGAATTCAAATAGAAATACGTGAAAAATGAGAGGCAACAGGGATCACATGGGGAGTGGAAAAGTTGATGAATGAGATTAGTGTGATGTTTGTTGAGGGATAACAGGGTGGCAAGAGGAAGTAGAGCAAATGACATTTTGGCAAGAGAAATACCAGAGTGCCAAAAACTATATACACAATTTAAGAGATGTTATCTGTGTATTACTTTTCACAGTTGAATTGAATTATGGTAGCAGTGTGTACTGTGACATTCACTAAAAAGGTAGGGTTAATCAAATGAATGCTAGTGTCACCATGTCAGAGTGAGGATGGTCAAAGGAAATGGCAGAAGCATGGTTGTCATTCAAGGAGTGCATGACCATTTTGAAGTGGTATTTTAAATTTGAGAACGTTGTTTGAGTTTCCCCCACGATCTCTTGACTTAACACCCCTTGACTTCTGTCTATGGGGGACCTTAAAGAATGTGATGTCCCTTAGAAAACCAGATACACAGGAGGTACTTTGGGAAGCAATTGAAATGGCATGCACAGGAATAAAAGTGCACACTGTGGTCACTGTTGTTCAAGCAGTAGTTCACCATAATCAGAAGTGCCTGGACACTGATGGTAACCACTTTGAGCATCTCTTGTAATTGCAGAAGTCAAAAATGACTTGTATTCATCTTTTGTTAATCACATATAGTGAACATTACAATTTTAATACAGTTTTTCCTTTTATAAATGTGTATACATTTTTTTGGCACCCCTGTAGAATGATTTGTGGTGTGATCAACAGTTAGTGTTCTTGGAACTGTAAATTGTTCAGTAATGCTAGGAGCAAAAAAATAATTGTAGAAAAACGCCCTGGCAAAATGGGAATATGGACCCAAATAATAAAAATCCTGAGCCCTTTCTATCAAATGATAATAAATACCTCATGATATGTAGCTCTGGCCAAAGACAATGTGAAGCCAAATGATAGACTTGTCATATCTTATTTGTTTTATGTCCTATATACAGATGTTCTCAATATCTACCAATTAGGAGGAGCCAGACAAATAATTGACTGAATTTGTGTAAAGATAGCAGCTACTGTTAAACATGAAGGATAGGAAGGCTCTACTTTATAAAATACCATTTTATACGATGATATTGATAGGGACTGAAACAGTGAGGAGACCCTGTATATCTATAGTGTGAAGGAGTGTTTTGAGAATGGATTTATGATGGGTGGCAGGGAAGCTAGAAATACACAGAGGAAGACCTGTCTGTTCTGCATACCATTGTCTCCTGGTGCTAGCAAATCATGTAGGTTATGTATCAGTTGTTTAATAATAGTGATTGAACATACTTTGCACTAGAGGTGGCTGTTCTAACATTTTTTAATAATTTTTGTGTGTCTTGGCACTACTGCCATCTTCTCTACAAGACACAAAAGGTTAAATTATAATTGGCCGAACAGTTAAAACATCTTCTAATAAGGAGCAAAATATTGAGTAAAACTAATTTATAGTGCTTAAGTTACAGAATATTAAAATGTTTAATGCTTTGGAGGACATACACAATGTCCTCCAAATACCTCCATGATATGTCCACAAAATGAAAGCATTTTTTCATCTTGAGTTTTATTTATTGGATTTAAGTATTATGAAGTAATAAACAGATGGGACTTATTTTAGAGCAACAGTTCTCAACCTGTGAGTCACTACCCCTTTGGGGGTCGAATGACCCTTTCACGGGGGTCACCTAAGACGATCGGAAAACACATATCAAATATTTACATTATGATTCATACCAGTAGCAAAATTACAGTTATGAAGTAACAACGAAAATAGTTTTATGGGAGGGTCACCACAACATGAGGAACTGTATTAAAGGGTCACGGTGTTAGGAAGGTTGAGAACCACTGTTTGAGAGGGTTTTTCTATGTGTTAGAAACCAAAGATAGTTTTGATATAAAACAAAATTCAACTAAGAGAGAGAGGAAGAGAAAGAAAGGGGTGTGTGTGTGTGTGTGTGTTTTGGGAGTTGGATATAGATGGGATGAAACTAGAAATCCCTTATTGTATACTATTTTACTTTTTTTAGGTGCTGGCGAATCTGGGAAAAGTACAATTGTGAAGCAAATGAAGTAAGTAGATATAGAACATTAAATTTGTTTATATTTAAGTGTACCCTTCTATCAAAGGAAGTAAGTGTTCTCTTTTTCCTTTTGTCTCATTAGAATAATCCATGAAGCTGGTTATTCAGAAGAGGAATGTAAACAGTACAAAGCAGTGGTCTACAGTAACACCATTCAGTCAATTATTGCTATCATTAGGGCCATGGGCAGGTTGAAGATAGACTTTGGTGATTCAGCTCGAGCGGTAAGTTATTAAATATCTTGGAGCAGGCCTGATGAGTAAAAAGAATAACTTGCGTGGTAACACCATACTACATGACAGATTTTTCCACTTTCTCAGGACCATTTTATAAATGGATCCAAAAGAATAATGAGTGAAGTTAAGTCAGAAGCTTAGAAGTGAGTGAAATAAGAATACAAAGGATTGTGTAATCTTCCTTTTATAGCTAGAATACTTTCCTGTCCATCTGATTATTTGTACAATTCAGTAACCATTTCAATATTTTCTATATATCACCATAACAATTATTAGTCAGTACTACTGAGTTTAGTAAACTGTGTACACTCACTCTTCACAATTTTTTTTTGTATTTTGGAATGCTGAAATGATCTAGTTATTTGTATTCATGCTCAGACTAAAAAGCTACCTAATCTCGTGTAATGAGAATAGAATAAAAGTTTGCATGTCTTTAGAATAGGAAAATACTGGCTATTAAGAAACATAGCAGAATTTCAGTGCTAAAGGGACAGGAACCTTAGGAGACAAGCTAGTTCTACCCTTCTATTTTATCAATAAAGAAACTAGAACCCAGGAGATTATGAGATAGAAAGATTGCCACACATTTAGTGGTAACCTAGGCCAGTGCCTATGCTTCCTTATATGGCCCAATAACTTGTTTTTGGTTTGAATGGACGCAGCCCTGGCCTAGTCAATGTGTCACTTCTCTTGTCTTCATTTCACCCAGCTCCTATTTGCTTGCCTAATCTGTTTATTTGAAGTTTTATTTGTCTGTGTGTAGTTTTTTCTTTAATAAATCTTTTTAAAATAACTGATATAAAATTTGACCTTCCCAGAAACATTTACCTGTATCTCCAGCTTAGTTTTTTTTGTATATAGTAGATGCATTATTATTTCTATGACTACTCCTTGTTTATAGTTTTATTTTTATGTATTCAATATGTGTATGTGCTACTACCTCCCTTACTAATACTATGATGATATTTTTGTAAAGAAAATTTTCCTTTTTGTCACTTTAGTGTTTGCTCAATTTTTTTAACATAGAGACTCAATTCATGCTTAATAGGAAAAAAAATGAATGAAGGCAACATTAGAAAATATACATTGGGGAAAAATATACATTGGTAAAATAAGCCTGGTTTTTTGTAAGTTAATTTAAACTTTCTTTATGAGTTACTGGGCCATATTAATTTGCTAAGCTTTTAGTTTTAAATAAAGGTTTAAAAGCTTAGTATAATGAATTAAAAATTTCAATTAGATTTCACAATCATTTTTAATAGTAATTCATAACATTCTTCTAAATTATCATTTCTGAAATAAAATTTGATCATATCCAAACATGTTTTTTGTATTATCTACTATCCATTTAGTTTGTAACTTAACTCTATCATTTATTCATTCAACAAATACCTTTTGTGTGCTTAGTCTTATACAGAAGGGAACCACCTTTAGATAAAAGAGAAAGAATTGATAAAAATTGTACTTTACACCAATTCCAATTATGATAACTTAAAACTTTTATCAAATTTACATATATAATATTCTGCATTCATATCTTATATGTGATTAGAGGGAAAAGTTTTATAGCCTCCATTTTAGGAGATAAGGAAGTGTCAATGTAAGCAGTTTTTTAATCCATATTTTATTTTCATATTTCCATCTCAAGGAATGTTGTTGCCATTTTCTGCTTTTTAAAAAAACATAAATTGGACTTAGTTTCAGGACTGAGTGGGAGTAAATTCTCTCACCATAATGTTTTACTCTTTTTAGAGTTTCTCTTGCTGTACCCTAGTAACTTTACTTTCAGTCTGTTACTTCTGTTTGCGTTTAGCCATTATTATTAACTCCTTCACACAAATGTCTTTATGCTCCCATGTTGGTTTTGATCAGTCTACTCTGCCTTGTGTTGTCTTGCCCCTCCACGTTAAGTTTTAAAATACTACAAGGCTCTTGGAATTTTGCTAGGGAATAAAAAGATGAACTAAACATGGCCTAGACATGAGGAAGGGACATTGGAGCTTGGTAATGAAAAATGTGTAAAGACTTTTCTAGACACAAAAAGAAAAAGCAAAAAGCATTCTACAAATTATAGACAAAGGGTAAATATATTTCTATTTCTAAAGTATCAGTTTCTGTAAATATTATCCTTGAGTTGAAGCATAACCAGATATTAAATTTTGATAGGACCTCAGATTTGCTCTAAGAGGTAAAGTGATGTGAATAATCTTTCTAGCAGCCATGCAACAATGTCTACCCAAAATGCACCGAGATGTCTTTGATACTTTAATTTTTAATATCTCATAGGTGAAAAATAATTCTTTTTTTCTGTTTTAGTTTTTGTTTTTCTGATTTTTAGTGAGATGAAGAATATTTTGTCTTTTAGTATTTCTTTTGTTGACTCTTTAATATTCTTCACTAGGTTCTGTTAAATTGCTGGTCCTGTTCACGTTGTTTCTCTTAAAATATTAGAAATACTGACCCTTTTTACATTTTATAAATATTTTTGCTTAATATAGTTCCTTTACTTTTTTAAATAATATTTTTCTTGTTACAGAACTTTTAGTGTTTTTGCAATTGATTCTGACTTTTCTGTTTACCTTGTTAGAAAGATATCTTCAAGTTACAATTATGTTTTAAATGACTCTTATTTTTCTAGAATGTTTATCATTTTATTTCTATAGATTTATCTCTTTAGCCACCGTGAAATTTTATTTCTATCTCTTGAATTTTTGTCTTGAATCGACTTACACAAGCTCCTTTTCTCCCCCAAGCCTCAGCATGTTCCTGCATAATGGCTACTTTTTTGTTCCTTTAATTTTGTAATTGATTTCATTAGTTAGTTTATGTCTGTCTAGTAGATTCTCCAGATTGCTTTTGAGGAAGGTTGTATCACTTTACCTTCATAGTAGCAGTTTATGAGAGAACTCTTTTTTTTAGCACTCTGGGTAGCCAAAATTTAGGAGTCTTACGTTTAAAAAATATTAGCTAATTTATTAGTAAATTTTATTTCAATTTTTAATTTTAGTCCAGTTGTGCAGTTTTTATATCTTTATTGACTGTATTTTTGTTTCTCTGTGTTAGTGGCCTCTTTTATCCCTCATTCATTTACCTATTGGACTCTTGATGTTTCCATTATCTTTTTGCTGATCTTTTTATGTACGTATGTATTAACTCTTTGTCCACTAACGTAAGTGTTCTTTCACATTTTGCTTGCCTTTAATTTATGGTTTCTGTTTTTAAATTCTGCCATTATATCTTTTATTATGTTTAAATTTAGAAAATCTTCTTTCCACCAAAGATTTACCAAATATTTATGCTATTTTAGAACTATTTTAGGGGAATGAATTTTAACATTGTTTCTTATATTTGTTCTTTAATCCCTCTGAAATTTATTCTATATGCATGGAGTAATGACCTACATTATTTTTTTTTCTCTTCAGAGGGTTATGTATTTATTTATTAGTGTTTTTGTCTTTTCCTACTAATTGAGTTTTTCACCTTTATCATATAATAACTTTGGATTTAATATTTTTTTCCTATTAACCTGCATTAATACCAGACTGTTGTACATATTGCAGCCTTTTAATATCTGATACTTGTAGCCTTCCTTACCCAGTATTCATTTTTAAAACGTTCCTAATTATTTCTCTTCGTTATTTTTCCAGATGAATGTTTAAATTGGTTTTGTATTCTGGTTTATATTTGATAACTACAATGAAGTTACAAGATTATATTGTTTTTTATTCTGAGCAGCACTGATTGATGTATGTGGTAGAGTTATAGTAACCTTCATTTGAATTGTAATATGTGCCTCCAGCAGAGTATTTTTCTAGTTCTCTCATTCCTGTATTGAATGTCCCATGTTTCTATATCTCTTTTGACAACAGATTCTATTGTTCATACAAAAAACACATTTTTATTTTATAACTTGAAAATAAAAATACATACATTTGTAAGATTCATAAATATATACATAAGAGTTATATTTAAGTAACAGAATTTTGTAATTTCTGTTCTTGACATAATGAAGCTTATGCTCACTGCATCTTAGAATTGTTGCTATCTACAGTTTAGTTAAAATTAACTTACATTATTTTATTTTTCGGCTGCCCCCCATTTTAAGTAGTGCTGAGAAAAAGGGGGAAAACTACTTCCTATTTCCTTGTCTCAGCCATTTTTACTTTGACTACATTTATGTTTTTATAGAAATATGTTTTACATTTATGTATTTTTTATTCAAAGTAATTCTTTAATGTTTGGGATTCAGTACCATGAGTCATGGAGTGGGGACTCCACTAAAGTTCTCAGAATTTTTTTAAAGGGTACGCTAACATGGATGAAAGCAGTATAGTTGTCTTAAATTTATAGGAGTAATTACATGCTATAGACATGTGGTAGGTTAAATATATAAGTAGTCCTCATGTGTTGTGTTCAGTATTGTTCACTAATGTTATTAATGAAATAATTGAGCTAACCCATTGAAATAAAAGATCTCCACACATGTATCAGCCATGACATCAGTATATTATTCACATGGCCAAAAAATTCATGTGTTGCTATTTTTAAGACTTCTTTGTTATGTTTTTTAGTCTGTATTGTAGAAGTGCTTTCTGGTATTTTCTGTTTAAGCTCCCATTCTCATTCATAAATTTGTCTGCTATATCCCAGTAAATAATCATTTTAGCCTGTGCTTTAAAACTGCAATCTCTTACTCCTCCTCTGAAATGAAATCTGATTCTCTTTTGCCTTAAGAATTCTCCTTTTTCAGATCTGTTCTTAAACATGAAGCCTATTCTTTCTTATTGATTCTTAATATATCAGAAAATGGCCATCATCAAAGTCTTCTCTTTCCCATCCTGGGGAAACTCTTCTGAATACCTAAAGTGGTGACAAATAAAATGTGCTGTCACTAAATAAATAGAGTATGTCAAGTGTTCCTTGACCATCAGTGGGAAAAGAGGCCATTTTATGTATCTCTTGACATACTAGCTTTTTTATCTCCTGAATTCCCAAAACATTCAGTTATACAAAGTGGAACTTACTTTCTTTTAACCATTTAGTACTTAGTAACTTGAAAACATATTAACTTGGTTACATCCAAGGATTTTCCTTGCTACTCACAAATAATTGCCTGGCAAATAACATTTTTTTTTCTTTCTAACATCGCAAGAGTTCCTGTAAACTCATTTACTAACCTATAGTGTAGCTCTTCTGACAAAATTCTTTTTTTCAGTAATTCCTACCCTTTTCTATCCTAGCACATGCAGTTTATCTTTCTAAATGTTCCTAAGTAACATTATTTTACACTAATCTTGAAAAAACCTCATTTGATGACAGGGTAGGATCATTGTCATTTTGCAGTTTTAAAATTTTTCCTGTCTTAGGCAATGATTACTTACTGGCTGACTGACAAATACATGTGATTAGGTCACTAATTAGCTGTGGAACTTTAAGTAAGTTGCTTAACCTCTCTGTGCTTCTGGTTCTTCTTATACAAAACCAAAACTTAGGTAACATAATTCCTGCTTAAATTTATTACTTTTATGCTCATCTACAGACTTCAGAATGTCCTGCTAATGACATGGAAATGAGTATTCTGCTTAGTTTTTCAAGAGAAAGAAACTATTTTACATTTTGTGAAGAAGATACATTTTTGAATTGCATAGTACAGTTTATAAATTCATCTTCCAAAATTTTGCATGTCTTCAAGCTTTTTCCTAGAAAATGTGAAGAGAATGTGGTCTTATAACTTATACCAGAAGATATTAATCTTTTATATCAATAACTTTTATTGCAATTGAATAAATATAATGAAAGCTCATTTAAAAACTCACTTTTCTAAAATGGATGGAAAAATATGTTTGATGTTTCATTAATAAAAATGATCAAGTTTAGAAATTTCTCATGTATAGGTAATTATTTGGAAAAGTGAGTAATTGTTTACTGGAATTAGATAAATGGTGCTAAGAATGACTTGAAAACATGTTATGTTGGGACTTACTAAGGATATTGTACATGTGTTACTTGCTTGCATGCATTTCTCATGTGACTCACTAACAAGGGAAACATATGGTTGACCATGCTGAAAAACTTAATTATTTTTCATGAAGGTTTTACCTGAAAGGAAAATGTTTCACAAATTGGCACAGAATGAATATATAAATATAATGTCAGCTAGTACCCTCCGCTAGCCTATTCACCAAATGCTTCTCTTCTGTATACCTTATCCTAATGTGTGCCATCACTTTATAAACATCTACTGCAAAGCTTTGGGAAAATGCCCCTTGAGAAAAATAAGGGATTATCCACCTACTGAACATAAAGCAACAAGTCTCAGACTACAGAAAATCTCTGTGAAGATAGCAGCTTCGCATCTCCTCTATTTTGGACAATGTTACTACCAAAGACTAGAATTGTCTTATCTAACACTGTAACTATTAATACTACCCACATGGGGCGATTGAGTTTCTGAAATGTGCCTAGTCTGAATTGAGACGTGCTGTCTGTTTAAATAAACTTCAGATTTCAAATATTAAATATGTATAAAAAAGGATATGAAATACTGCATTAATGACTTTATAACATGTTGAAATGATATTTTATATATAGGTTAAATAAGATTTCAAATTAATTTCACCTTTTCACGTTCACGTTTTGAAATGTGGCTGCTAGAAAATTTGAAATTTTTTTTTTTTTACTTTTTTTTTTTTTTGGTATGTGGGTAGCTCCCTGACTGGGAATCGAACCCAGGCCGCAGTGCTGACAGCGCCAGCACCGAAGCCTTAAGCCACTACACCATCAGGGAACTCCCCTGAAATTTCTTAAGCGGCTCACATTACATTTATTTTGGACAGCACTGATTTAGTGTGGTTGATTACCTGTGAATCAGAATAATTAAATATTTGTAGCCTCAGAACTTAAGGAAAATTTAATTAACTTTATATACAATATTCATTATTTAAATTTTTTTGCATACTGTCTTCTGTATGCATCATGATTATTTCTGTTCCAAAGCTGTGCTTATTTTGTTTCCTATATCTGCATTAGCAAACACCTGCCCCTACCTCCTGGCCCATTGGTTTTCATGTATAGTATCCCCTCTTTCCCATGCTGGGTGTGTTCCAAGACTCCCAGTGGATACTTGAAATCATGGATACTAGGAAACCCTATATATTACTATGTTTTTTCTTATACATACATACCTATGGTAAAGTTTAATTTATAAATTAGGTACAATTAGAGATTAACAACTAAAATTAATAAAATAGAATAATTCTATTAATATATTGCAATAAAAGTTATGTGAATATGGTCTGTCTCTCCAAATCTTACTGTACTCATCCTTCTTTTGATGATGTGAAATTATATAATAACTACGTGCTGAGATGAAAGAGCTGAGTGACGTAGGCATTGTGATGTAGCGTTAGGCTACTACTGACCTGATAATATGCCAGAAGGAGGATCATCTGTTTCGGGTGATCCTGGATCATTGAGTTATGACAATGTCATGATTGGATCTCAGGAGTAGACGATGTCGATGGATGGGGAAATGTAGTATTTGGGGGCTGGAAATGACTGCGGGTAACTGAAACTGCAGACAAGGAAACTGCAGTTATGGAGTTTTCACACTGTATACACACTTTAGGGTCTGAAAATCTCAGATTATTCTTGAAACTATTCTTATTTATTCCACATTGATTTCTCTCTTCTCTAAACTTATTTTGCATCTATAAAGACTATAAAAGCTAACATTTAATTAGATTCTATCTTTAAAATAATCTCTAATGATGTTAATGTGTTTCTTAGATTAGAAACATTTTGGGGAAGAAGGAGCAAGGCATACATTCTTCTGTTTCTCAAAGTGATCATCTTCAGTGTTCAGGCTGTCAATGCATGGTCGGTTTATATGTCTCCTCATAGCTGTAAATGAAGTCATTCTTCCAGCCTACTAGTGCCTTGATAGCTATTACAAAAACCACAAAACATACTCATGATTTAAGATTATGCTCCTCTGGGTTAGCCAACCTTTTAAAGTGGTGCTTTAGAGAAATAAAAGTTATGACACTAATAAAAAGCATAAGGGAAATTCACTGTTGCACTTTTTGTCATCTATAATGTCTCCCTTCATACTTTTTAATCTGTGAAGTGTCACTTTTTACATTTAAAAAAAATGGTGTTTGAATGTTCAGGATGATGCCCGCCAACTCTTTGTGCTTGCTGGAGCTGCTGAAGAAGGTTTTATGACTGCAGAACTTGCTGGAGTTATAAAGAGATTGTGGAAAGATAGTGGTGTACAAGCCTGTTTCAACAGATCCCGAGAGTACCAGCTTAATGATTCTGCTGCATAGTAAGTAATCATAACTTCAAAGCTAAACGATCATGAGTAATTACTTCCAAGTCAGATATACCCCCAAGTCACTATTATTGCAGAATTGGCTGACACATTCTTGTATAACACTAAATATTCAGGGTGACAGTATTTGAAAACTTTGTCTTTTTTGTGTGTTTGTTGATAGCAATGTTGTTATTTCCTTTGTGTTCAGAAGTGTCTCAAGAGACTCGTGCTTATGTAACTCTACTTGAAACATGCAGAATGGGACTGTTTCCAGGATATTTCCAAGAATGTAATCTGAATTTCCCAAAGTTCATTCTGAATGCGGATATACGAGTATCTCTAGTTTGTCTGGGGCTAGCCAAAAGGAGGATAACTTACTTGGGTTCTTTTCATTATACTAATGGTTCCTGAGAAGAGTTACCTGTCCAGTGACAGGCACCTTGAATGACATGCACCCCTTTTGAAGGGGCACATAGTGAGCCCAGGATATTTTCTCACTGAATAAAGTAGCTCTACACTTGCAAATTGTCAACGTTGTATGCCCTCTTGCATTAGACAGGTTTTTAGAAGAAAAAATCTGCCCTGACTTTCCCAATAGTGGCACAGAAAGTTTGTAAAGCAAGTTGTGATAAAACTTAATCAGAGAGTTTTTGCTTGGTAATATATAGAGAATAAAAAAAGATCAATTTAGCACTCATACTCAGATTTTTCTGATATTATTATAATTGGTCTTAAAACATGTGTTGTGCACCCACTTTACTTTCCAAATTTGTTCCATTTTCTTGTCAGTGCTGTTGGCTCTTAGAGACACAAGTGAGGATTATATAGACGTTGACAGGTGTTAAAAGGTCTAGGTAAATACACTTTGCTACCGTGAAAAACATGGCCTTAGGAGCCATACCACATAATAATCATATCACATGTCACATTATATGAATGATATAGTGTGAATGAATAGATAATACATGTTACTGTGTAACCCATAGCAGTTTTTATACCACTATATTTCTTAACCTGTATTTTAATATTTTACAAGTATTAAAACAGTATATAGTATTACATATGATATAATTTATATGTGTGTGTGTGTGTGTGTAACATCTTTTTATTGAATATATAGCCCATCAAATTGGTGTCATCACTTCTAGGAAATACTCTTTGACTTACCAACTCAGATCCCTGCCTCCCTCTTTTATGTACTCATAATATGATATATTTTGTTTCATAGTACTCACAGATTTGCATTTATCTTGAGGTAATTTAATGTATACTTATATGGAAACTATTTGCTTATTTTCTGTCTGCCACTACACTGTAAATTCAATAAGGTCTGTTTTGCCCATCGTTCTATATCCATTGCCTGACAAGTAGTTATCACTAAGTATGCCCTGTTTAATAATGAATGAATCAATAAACAAAACTTTACAAAGGCCAGAAGAGAAATTAGGAGAAAATTCCGTAGAGCAAGAACACAACTTAGACTACAGTATTTGCTTTGGCACCACCAGCACCTGCAGAAAAACTTAAATGGGTATCACTATTCAAGTGAGAAGATTTCTCTGAGCTGAGCCCAGCAAGAGGATCTATTTCAGTAATGCAGTGGTGTATCACAGGGACAGATGGCAGTTTGTTTCCCCGTGGAGGGGGACTTCCTGGACCCTATCAGTCTCTTGACCAAATACCCTCTTTCTCTTTGCACGGTGCTTGAACATGCATAGAGAAGAATATGTCACTTTAGCTCCTCATTATTTCATTGGTAGTGATTCTGACCTTCAGATGGTAATAGCGAAGCCATTTTACAAGAATGAAGAAATCATAGAAATCTTTACTCCATAGTGGTTACAGGGGATTTTGATTTCAGAGTTCCTAGCTGGAGATAAGGGGATGCTGCCAAGGTGGTCTAACCACCAATTTATACTTTAAATTTCTGATCATTTAAAACAATTGGAATTTTGCTCAGTGCCTCTTTTTTTTTTTTGTCCTGTTGAAAAATAAATGTGCATTATTTTTAGAGTCTGTTAGAACTATAGCAGTTTTAAGCAAGGAAATGTGTTTATGGGTAATCAGAACACATTTTAAATAAAAGCTCAGTTATTATAGGCACAGTTATTAATGGTAAAATCTTGCTATGGCCTGTTTAGTTTGTTTATTGAATCAAATTTTCTTACAATAAGGTATAACATTATGCAAAGTATAACAATAAAGTACTGGGGGATTATTACCAGTGCAATAGTAAGATGATAATATTCTTTTAAATTCAGTAAGTACAATACAGATTACTTAAAGAATTATCTCTCTGTGTATTCTTATGTGTCAACACCAATACATGTACTTAACTGTCTAAAACAGGGGTGTCCAATCTTTTGGCTTCCCTGGGCCACATTGGAAGAAGAAGAATTATCTTGGGCCACACATAAAATACACTGATACTAATGATAGCTGATGAGCTAAAAAAAAAGGTTTGTGCATAATTTTTGTAATGTTTTACGAAAGTTTACATATTTGTATTGGGCTGCTTTCAAAGCCATCTGGGCCGTGTGAGGCCCACAGGTTGGACAAGCTTGGTCTAAAATATTTTGGGTTATTAATTCTGTGCTTAGATAGTTTTCTGGCTTCATCCTCAAGAAATCAAATATTTATTGAGCTCTTTTTGTTTTCAAGACCTTGATCTAAATGTCTAAGGAATAGTTTTAGAGGATAGCATCAATTAAAGTTGTAATAGTTGGTCCTTCTCTGTAAAATTTATTTTCTATAGTTTAACAACCTGCCCTAGCATTACCAATCACTTCAGTGACGCTCCGCACATTCAGGTGACCTTAGGATTAATTCCAGACTTCTCACATTTTAGGATGTGCATGGCTTGCTAGTGGCCTTACTTTCTGAAAAACAAGATATGACCATTCCTGCCTGCCGTTCTACTGCTTGTTCCAATGTAAATGACATTCCTTTTTTCTTTCCCATCATTCAGATTTGTTCACACTTCTCACTGTTCATGAATCCTTCTTTAATTACTCAGTTTCACATTAACTTCTCCGTACCTCAGCTTTCTAAAACATTATGGGCTCTACTGTACAATGACAAAATTACACGAAGTCATTGCAGGGTATGACACCAGCACATTTTTATAGCTCAACCTATTTGGCATCGTTGGAAGAGAATGATGAATGAGTGACTAAAAACAGTGAGAATTAAAATACGAATATTGATTTAGAGAGCAGGTAAAATGCAGAGGAAAAGATCATGTGTAGTGTTTACCTATGTGTAACCTAAAACTGGTTGGAAAAGAATGACATTGAATTCAGCCTTTAGGTTTTCTCACTACCTTCTCAAAAACTGAGACTTTCTAAATCTTCAACAAAAAAATAATGTCTAAAAATAAACACAGTGCTATAGCAGAAGAAAAAAAGTGAAATAAGTTTAAAAAACACATGGTGTGCAGTTATTTTGAGTTTTTTAAGAAGTTATTATTCATTTGTTTTCCTTCCCATAAGGAGAATTACCAATTACTGTCCTTGAGAAACAAAGACATACCATTTAGAAAATATTAGTGGCTAGAGAAGTACAAACATTTTTATGTCTGTGGGATTTGTGTAAGATATAAACTTAAATTGGTTGTTTTACATCATTACACAAAATTGTAAAGCATTCTTTTAACTTGGAATCACAGTGTCTTAACTCTTTAATTTAGGTGATTTTTATTGGCTATATTAACTGGTATTGTTTTTAATTTATTTTTTTCAGCTATTTAAATGACTTGGACAGAATAGCACAACCAAATTATATCCCAACTCAACAAGATGTTCTCAGAACTAGAGTGAAAACTACAGGAATTGTTGAAACCCATTTTACTTTCAAAGATCTTCACTTCAAGTAAGTAGTTTCAAAGCATGTGATTTATAAATTTCAATATAAAACACGTTGTTTAGGAGAAAAAGTATAATAATAAAAGTTTAAAGAAATTTAGAGTTGGAATTACAAAAAATTTTTCTCAGATGATTGGACGAAAGAATTTTGGGGTGAAAGAGACAAGAAATATTCTTAGGAATATTTATATTTTTATTTAAGAAAATAGCCATGCAAATTCATTTTGCCTACATTTTTCATAGTGATTTCAATAAAAATAATTTTTGGCTTTCATTTCTAAGTAAAAATACTGCTTTTAATATTGTATATTTTGGGAAAGTGTTGCCATCCATTTTTAGGTAAAAAGAGATGAGTTTTTCTGATAAGATATATACATATGCTTATTTATGGAGATATTTAAAAAAGAGTATCTTTTTAAAATTTTTCATGAAAATTTTTATTAATGCAAGCTGATGTTTACACCATTTCATGGTGAAAAATGTTCATTTAATTTAGAATGTACTGATTATTAATTTACTGAGGTCTGAGCAGGGAAGCACTGGTTTATAGTAGCTTTTAAAAATGGAGGGATCTTGGAGTTCATTGTGTCCAGTTGGCTCACTTTATAGTGAATTGGGCTCAGGAAATTGAGGTGAACATTACATTCAAATTTACAGAACTACATTTTCTTTCCAATAAATTAACAATTCTTACAGTATGCAAAACACTGCTGAACTTTGCTTCAGTTAACTCTAATACTCTGAAACAGTAATAATAATAGAGCAGAAGTTCTGAAAATATCTTTAAAAAAGGTCCCTAGTCAAAGGTACACAAAATCCAATAATCATCAGCTCAAGTCATAAAGAAGCTGATAGTTACAAGTTGCGGGAAGCACAGTTAAATATTTGCAGCAGATTCCCTCTATAAGTATTTTAAATAAATTTGGTACTGTCATTTGTTCCTAATTTATCCCACATTCAGTGATTCATATAATTGTTTACCAGAAAACTTAAAATTAAATTTCAGTTTTCCATAGCAGCTTCCTTCCAAAGCAAATGTTTTTCTGCTTCTTAAACAGAGGTCTAGATCATAATTAGTTTATTCGTTCGTATAACTGTGCTTTAATACATAGTACAGTTTTGCATCTGCTTTTATTTTTTTTCTTCAGTTTTCACTTTTTTTTAAGCTACCAGGGGACATTTTTTGTTGCAGTCATTACCTCTTATTGAAATAATTTACCTTCTTTTAGTCTACTTAGTACTTCTAGATAATTAGACAGCCAAACTCAGGAATATTAAATATTTTCTTATGTCTTCTCTGAGAAAATTATGAAGTGATTTTTAATTATAAGGAAGTTAACTGTTAGAATGAGGCTTTAAGGTTTGTTTGTTTTTTTTTAATCTGGTGCACCGTACTACATTCTGATTTTTTATTTACCTTGTTTTAAAGACCATATTCTATAGCAAACTTAAATTGTTAAATTCAGATAATGGTTTTATTCTAACCACATAGCTTGACAAGAAAATGCATGGTGTTGTGGTTAGTTAGAAAGGCTTCAAGATACAGGCCCCTATCAGGTAAGTGGGCAAACTTGCTTAAGATTCTTCAGAGTCTGTTACCATTTTGCCCATTGTCAGGGGTTTAAACTAAAGGAAAGGATGTAGAAGTAAGAGCTCTGTAAATGGTGAGAAATGGCAATGGTAAATGCTAAGTCAATTATTTCATACTTCAGGCATTCTAACTGTGGAAAATTTACTTTCAGTCTTGTTAGATGCACCTTAAACATTCCCTTTCAGACCATAGTTTTCACTGTCAGTCTAGGTTTTTCAGAGTTGCCATTTCATCATCAGACAAGTACTAGGACTGAGTAAAGTTGTTTCTCACCATGCTCCTTCCAGGAAGTCCATTTATCTTGCTCTATTTAGTCTCTTTGGGTGAGGTAAATTTTCACAGGATGTATTTAGTTACTGTTTTCACTTGCTGACTTAAAGATAAACATAGGTTTGTCAAGAACTTCAGATAAACTTTGTCTAATTTTGGATTTGAATTATTTTAAATTACTATCATTGCTAACATACTGTTCCAGATTTGCTTTTTGTATGTTAAGTGAGCCTCAGAAGAGTGAGGGCAGAAATGTACTTAGAGTAATTCTATTGGGAACTCGAGTGTGTTTACCATTTTTGTGTTTTGTGTTGTAATTCATTGTCTGATTTTAATTGGCGATATAAAATTTCAGTTTTATTTATTTTGTGGTAGGATTGGAATTAAATTCAAAATGAAACAATAAATTATACTTCAAGAATATATCTCACCATCTCTGTGACTAGGCTTTTGTGGAAAGTGTCTGTGGATTATTTTGCCTTAAAGAACCAATGGTTTTATTTTACTGTGATATTTTTGCTGAATATAGAGTTATAACATCCCTTCTATTGTACTATTATCTTCATAATATAAGACATTTATATCTCTTTTCCATAGGTAATAGAAAGGTGTAATAGGTTTGGAATGCAATATCATATGCTAGTACTTGATATACATATATGGTCAACTAGCTTTGTGACAGTCTTTGTCACAGTGGTATCAGATGACAGTTGGAGGATAAGTCAGCACATCTCTGGATCTTCAGTATCCCTTTCCACCTTGCCTCACTCCCTCTAAAAAAGGAACCTAAGAAAACTCAAATCACTTCCTATTTGATGGTAGTCAAAAGTCTCATGTTTTCATACAAAGGAGAACATATTATAATTTTGTTCTGTTTTTTATTAATTTTTTAGATAACAGACGTTCACAATTTGAAGATAATTCTAATGTGTGTGTGCAACAATGAATAATGTTCTACCATAGTATAGTCATTTACAGTATCAGTTCTTAGTTTTGCTCCTTGGCTTATGAATTATGCCAATGATTCCCACAGTGTGGTCCCCCCAAATCACAGCATCAACTTCATTCATCTGGTGGTCTGATGCACACTGAAGTTTGAGAAGCACTGGCTTAGATTAAAGGTTCTTTGTTTACAACCAGTATATAAATGATCTTCATTTATTTCTAAATTAAATAAATTGAAGAAATGTTTTCTGCTGTCCAATTACTTATTAGTCAAGGTAAAAGTTTTATATTTAACATTCCCACAGTATAACTGAAAGATACAGATCTTTAACATGGTAAAGTTAATCTGTTATTGTTTGAAAATGTTTTGAAATATTCTATAAACACAGTTCATTTATTTTTTCAACAAATATTTATTAAGTACTTGGGTATGTTCAGTATAGGGGATATAAAAGTGACCAAAATAAACCAAGTTTTTAAAGTCTTTACATTGTGGGAGGGTGAAATAAATATTTAATATTCAGATGATGATAATTGCTATAGTGTAAAATAAAAACTATTGAAACAATTTCCACAAACTAGGTGGCATAAAACAATAGAAATTTATTCTTTCAAAGTTCTGGAGGCTACAAGTTTGAAATCATTATGGCAGCAGGGCTGTGCTCCTTCTGAAGGGCCTAGGAAAGAGTCCTCCCTTGTCTCTTCCTAGCTTTTGGTGGTTTTTGGCAATCCTTGGTGTTCCTTGTCCTGTAGACACATCACTCCAGTTTTTGGCCTTCTTCACATAGCCTTCTTTCCTGTGTGTATTTGGTCTTCCTTGCTTAATAGCTCATTCCTCAGTTTATCTCTTTCCTTTTGCATTTTACTATAGCAAGGAGAAACGAGGCTGTACCTTTCCTAAGCTAAATATTCATCTCCTATAAATTCTACCTTAAACCCAGCTGGAGAACATAGTTAAGCAAAGGTTTTGCTACTTAAAAAAACAAACAAAACAACAACAACAAAAACCCTTTTCTTCATGTCCAGTCATTTGTTTCTCATTTCCTTCTGATATCTCATAAAAAAAATCTTTAATGTTCACATCTTTCCCAACATTGTGTTCATGATGATATATATAATCTCTAAGATAGAAGTTTTTCACCATCCTCTTCACTTCCGTGTAAGTGTCTCTAAAATCATCTTTAATGCCCATGTTTCTCATCAACCATCATTTCAAGGCAATCTGAGCTTTGTCTGTCAAGTAACTTAAGATATTTCCAGTCTCTACAGGTTACCTAGTTCCAAAGCCACTTTCATATTTTTAGGTATTTGTTACAATAGGATGCCACTCTTGATACTAAAATTTGTATTGGATAATCAGGGTTCTCCAGAGAAACAGAATCAGTAGGTTTTGTTTATTTGAAGGAATTGTTTATATGACTAGTGAGGCTGACAAGTAAGGGTTTGTAAGGCAGGCTCTGATGGAAACTGGTGCTTCAGTCTTGAGGCAGAATTTCTTTTTCCTCTGGGAAACATCCATTTTTGCTCTGAAGGCCTTTGAACTGATTAGATGAGGTCTACGGACATTATTAAGGATAATCTCCCTTACTGAATGTCAACTGATAGGTGGTAACCACAACTCTAAGATACTTTCACAGTAGTAACTAGGTTTACATTTCATTAAATAACTATATATGATACCCTAATGATATCAACATAATAAAACTACTACAGAGGGAAAATGTGGGACAGTGTGGGTTTGGTTATTATTTTATATTGAGTGGTTAGGAAATATGTAACATCAGAGAAGTTACCTAAAATATATTATCTTTCTGGTGAAGTTCAAATTGTTTTCCTTAGCAATTGAACAAATGTTTAATCATTTTAATTTATTTTCTTCTTTGATCTTTATTACCAGCTGTCATTTTAGTATCGTACCCATTTTACTCTGTGGTACAATCTTTTTGTTATATAGCATTCTTAAACTTAAAGACAATTTACTAGCTAAACCAATAGAATGAAGGTCACTTAAATAATGATAAAATAACAATACCAGTTGATGTACTCAGATTTGGTTTATAGGCCAGTCCTGCTCTATAGGGAAAATCCTTTTTGCTGCCTAAGAATTAAATAGAGATTATTTTAATTAGTGCACCATCTAGATAAATGAAGCCTTTACAAATGTACCTTTTTGCATAGTGTTTTCATTTATATAAGTGGTTATTTCTAGGTTGCATAACAAACTCTAAATTTCAACTTTGCTCAACTTAATAAACTCTTAAAAGAAAAGGAGGAAAAGATCATTGTCTTTGTATTCTTTCTTGAATTGTTACTACTTCCCTATATACAAACCTACAATGGCCTACTTTGTGTATTGCACAAAATTTTAGTTTTATCACTCTAAATTTTCAGACTATTTATTAGAGCCAGCCATTTATCTTATATGTCATTTCTTGCATTTTTTTATACTATGGATTTACTTTTTAATTTAGGCAACCTGTTTGTCCCCTCTCTGAATACGACTTGCTTGCTCAGCTTTTCCTTACTTGGAATGGATTCACCTTCATGTCAAAGTTTTGTTAATTGCCACTGAGAGAAAACGATGTTTTATAGTGGGAAGAGGGGACCATGTCCTCTGTCCCTAATGTTTTGTGACATTGGCAAATTGAATATACTCTATTCTCTCTGCACTTCCTAGTTGTTTCATGTCACTTCTCAGTGTTTACACATAGTGCAGTTCATTTATTTATATTTTCTTAATGTTATGTTTTAAGTGTTCCCATGTGTTAATGAATACGTTGTTTCTGAAGATATTTTGGGGTTTTTGGTTTTGCTTTGAAATACTCTACCTTTAATCAAAAATTTTTAAAAACCAGACTTTTTTTCCTTTAGTGAAAACCTATATAGTCCCTTTTTCCTTTCTTCCATTCCACATTCCCCTTGTGTTTTGGAACATTTTTGTTGATACTGTAGAAAACCTTATGGCTTTTGTACATTTAATGGAATGTCAAACTCAGTATTTCTTCTCTACAGAATGTTCGATGTGGGAGGACAGAGATCTGAGCGGAAGAAATGGATTCATTGCTTCGAAGGAGTGACCGCCATCATTTTCTGTGTGGCGCTGAGTGACTATGACTTGGTTCTAGCTGAAGATGAAGAAATGGCAAGTAGAACCACTTTTAAAGATTGAGCATGCAATATGAAGAGCTGATAATGTTACCAAGAATTTTTCTCAGAAAAATTCTTAGAAATTCTTGCTAATGTCTGAATTATTTGGAAGTTTGGGCTCTTTTCTCTTTTTTCCATACTAAAAGGGAAGTATACCAAAGAATCACGGATGGATCCTGAGAAAAAAGGAAGAGACTGAGCGTTAATCTCACCTCACCCCTATATGTTTAACTGTGTATTTCCTATATCTAGTAGTATCTCTTATATACACTGAATAAAAATAAAGTTAGTGCCATAATAGTTGATACTTATTTTTCTTATTCTGCCAGCTTAGTAATCTTTAATCTATGTCATACATTGTTATTGCTATGTAATTTTCAGATGCATTGCAATTCATCATTAACCTGGAGGAAATATTTTTAGGTAGAAATTTAAAACTGTCATTTTATATTTACTTCAATACAGATTTGGAAAAAGGTAGAATTGTCAGTTATATATTTTTAAAATCAAGAATATGCAATTATAGTGCAGTAGAGGCAGTGCACCATCTATATTCATTTCTCTCATTTAGGCACTCTAAAATATATCAGTGCCCTTTTTGAAACCACAGATACTGGAAGGACAAGGAACAGGATTGGAGGTTTCCTTTCCTAACATACCTTTATTATTTAGGGTGTTAGGCTAATTATGTTTTTAGCTTGTTCAGCTTAATTTATTGACTTTCAGAAACCTCCCCTTACCTTCTAATGGAACCTTCAGTTAACTCTGTAATAATGAGTTCTTTTCAAATGTTCACACTTGGTGTCCCTAGATTGCAAAATTCTGCAGCAGGATATTCCCAGGCACAGGACACATTGTGGACACTTAGCGAGCACTAGTTGAATACAAAAAGTAACGATTGATGTAGACACTTACCTCACCTAAAATCAAAGTGTGCCAGAAATGTACTTTTGTCATATGTTACCTACTTTTCAGCTAAGCTCTGTTTTGTTACAACAGTTATTTTTTTTTAAGTGATATTTCTCAAAGTCCTTGCCATTATGACAAACTGGTTGTATTCTTTTTATTATAGAACCGAATGCATGAAAGCATGAAGTTGTTTGACAGCATATGTAACAACAAATGGTTTACGGATACATCTATTATACTTTTTCTAAACAAGAAGGATCTCTTTGAAGAAAAAATCAAAAAGAGCCCTCTCACTATATGCTATCCAGAATATGCAGGTATTTTACTTTCTGTAGATAACTTGTCAAATAATATATTTCTAAGTGAAAGTTCCCCTAAGGCAAGATTTCAGTTATTGATTTGAATTCCTTAGCTTGGTAATTCTTACCTTAAGAGAAATTACTTACCAAACTACATTTAGGCGCATGTAGTTATTTGAAGTTTGGATTAGGTTACTTAAAATAACATTCATTTTATGGAAAAACTGTTAAATAATTTTCTGTGATGACTTCAAGTTTTTATAAATTTAAAATACTGATTTCTTCATCTAATTAACAGATCTTGTGTCAAGTATTGAGTAATGCACATAAGTAAGACGTATCTCTGCTCACTGTCTAATCTCAGATGTACTCATAAACAAATAGCAGTGCAACATGCTACTACAAAGGAACACAAACTGTAACTGTAAGGGGAAAAACTAAAGAGGAATTTGTGATTTAACTAATAACTCAGAGGAATCAGGGGAGGTTTCACAGAAAATCCAAACTTTGGCAATGAGACTATTAATGGTACTTTAACTTTATTATTGTGGAAAATAGTCTGCAATGAGAAAAGAAGACCTCAGATACAGTCCTGAATTTTCCATAATTACTTCTTGGATCTTGAATAAGGCAGTTAATTAACCTGGTTCTCAATATCTCATCTTTAAAATCAAAAGTTGGGTTAGAACATTGGTTATGGTTTAGTTCTTTGGAGCGCCTCCTAGGCTGCTATTGAAAGTGGGTACAAGGAATAGAGGTGCATATCCGCCCCCTGCATACACACACTCAGGCAATTTCTCTCTCATTAAAGCAGAATGACTTAGCTTTCATCTGTTTTACATATTGGGTTTCTGAGTAAGATTATATATTAGTGACGAGAACTCTGTACCAAAAAAGAAAAAAAAGTTTGAATACCACTGGTTTATATGATCTCTAAATATTTGGAAGAGTTTGGTTAATTTGTCTAATCCACAGAAGTTGCCGTCACTCCACCCTTCCAATTTAAAAAAAAATAGTCTCAAGAATTTGTTATAAAACAAAATTTTAGTCAGTCTTGGATTGAGTAAATTGTACGATGAGTATTTACTACCTTTTCACAGGTGATATTTAAAACAATCCTGTAGTATCAGTGCTCTTATTTTCCACTCATACTGGGTCTTAATGAAGTAAGAGTTCAAATCTAGACCTAAGTCTGACACATTCCTGCACCTAGACCATTAACAACCATACCACATTCAGTTAAATTCTATGGAACTCGGGGTGGAGGAGGTTCTTCAATAAATGTAATCACACTACTCATTATTATAGCTCTTTTTGCATACTGCAAAGGTATACTCCAATGAAAAATAATTTCACACAGTTGCTTATTTCAAAACTTTTGTTTTCTTTTTGAAAGTTATAGTATCTATTCCTAAGTCACCTTATTGAGGAGCATTTATGTCCTTATTAGGAATAAAACTATGTGTAGTTCTAATTCCAAAATTGAAGTAACCTAGAATCAAGGTGGTTCAGTTTTGCCTTTACTTTAATCTTTCATTTTATGTTTGTCATTTTCTATTATGAAATAGCCATTTTGCATGAATAAATCAGAGTACCAAAATGATTCTATAAATATAACATACTTTAGAGCAACCAAAAACATAATTGTTAACTCTTTCTTTGCCAGGTATATAGTGTGTATAAGAATTTTCCCTATGTTTTCAAGTTAATAGGAATCCTTAATCTCAGAATCTTTGAACAAAGAGAGTATCATATAATTACTTCAAATGTCTGGTGTTAAGATTATAATTTAATCTTCACTGCATGCCCTAATTATTGATTCATTTGCCTCTTGCTTCAGCCTCAACTCTTGATTCCTGTGACTTGCTTTCTATGAAAGAACTCAATGTAGCCCCCAACTACTCAGTTTATCTCCTACCTCTATCTGCTTTTATCTTCTCTTCTTTTTATCTGCCAGGGATACCAAAAAAATGTATATGTATTTTAAGAGATATTATCTATGCATTATTTTTTGAAGTTGAATTGAATTATAGTAGCAATGTATACTATGACTTTTGCTCAAAAGGTGGCATTAATCAAATGAATGCTTGCATCACCGTGTGACAGGCAGGGCAGTCAAAGAAAATGGCAGAAGCATAGTTGTCATTGAAGGAACACAAAACCATTTTGATGTGGTGTTTGAAATTTCGAGAACGTGATTTGAGTTTCACTCACATTATCCTGACTTAACACCCCTTGACTTCTACCTACGGGGGCCCTTACGGGATGTGGTGTATTGTAGAAAACCAGCTACACTGGTGGTACTTTGGGAAGAAATTGAAACAGGATGCGCAGATACACAAGTGAACACTTTGATCAATGTAGTCAACATTGCTCAATCAGTATTTTGCCATAATCAGAAGTGTGTGAATGCTGATGGTAACCACTTAGAGCACTTCTTGTAATTGCAGAAGTCAAACGTGACTTGTAGTCATTTTTTGTTGTCGGTATATTTTGATTATTAAAATTTTAATGCATTTTTTTCTTTCTTAAAATGTATATACATTTTTGGCACCCTCTGTACATGTAGGCAGTTCACCACATTCCATGTGCAGTCCTATGATCTTTTAGCACTATGTCTCTTCATAGTCATTTATTCTCACCATATTAAATTATGCTTTCAATTCTAATTTCTCTCTAGAGCCTCAAGCTTGCAATTCCAACTGCTTATTGAACATGTACTTTTTTTTTCAGCTCCTGAAACTCAAACTAAACTCACGATACTTCTTTTTCTCAAATCTTGATCTCCTTTTGAATTATAATATCAGTCTCCCAATTCTCCATTCTTGAACCAGGCTATCATCTATACTTAAATTTATTTAGGACAGTTCTCTGTCATGTCAGAAAATAATATATCTCCTTCTACCCTTATCTTTGCCATTCCTTTCTTACAACTTAAAATCAGATTGAGAAATTTGCTCATTAGTTTATTCATGTATCTTATTGCTCTTAGGATTAGGTAATATCACCCAGACTATATATAGGAAATTGAGCTATGCATTTAGTGAAAGCTGTTTTTCCAAAATAAATTTTTAATATAGAAGTTGCATTAGCTTTTATGTGAACAACACAGTTTTCTTGATTTAGAATTTCAGAGTACCAACCTTATTATGATTTAATTAAATGAACTAACAATTTATTTAAAAGTATATGGCTATCTGATAGCCCCTTAAAAGAGTTGAAATGTATTTTGACAACCTAGAGAAAATGGGTAAATTTCTAGAAACACATCCCACTAAGATTGAATCATGAAGAAATAGAAAATTTGAACAGACTTATTACTAAGAAGAATGAATCAGAAATCAAAAACCTCACAACAAAGTCCATGACCAGATGGCTTTACTGCTGAATTCTACCAAACAGTTAAAGAATTGATACCAGTTCTTCCCAGACTCTTCCAAAATAGAAGAGGACAGAATACTTCCAAACTCATTTTATGAGGCCAGTGTTACTCTAACACCAAAACCAAACAAAGATGCCACAAGAAAAGATATTTACAGGCCAGCATCCCTGATGAACACAAATACAAAAGTTTTTAACAAAATATATTAGCAAATTTAATTCAACAATATGTTAAAAGGATTTATTCCACAGATTCAAAGATGGTTCAACATCTGAAAATCAATCAGTGTGATACACCACCTTAAACAAAATGTTAGATAAAAAAATGTGATCATCTTAATGGATTCAGAAAAAGCATTTGACAAAATTCAGTACCGATTTATGATAAAAATTAAATAAATAAAATGGATATAGAGAGAATGTATTTCAACAATATATAGGCTATATATATTAAGCCAACAGCTAACATCATTCTTAATAGTGAAAAGCTGAAAGCTTTTCCTCTAAGATCAGGAACAATACAAACAACAAAACCAATTCTTGCTACTTTTATTCAGCATAGTATTGGAAATCTTAGAGAAATTAGGCAAGAAAAAGAAATAAAAGACATCCATATTGGAAAGGAAGAAGGAAACTGTCACTGTTTGCAGATGACCTTATAGTACATATAGAAAATGCTTAATGACTCTTCCACAAAACTGCTAGAACCAATAAATCGTTCAGTAAAATTGCAGGATACAAAATTAATATACAAAAATTGTTGCATTTCTATACACTAGTAATGAACTATCTGAGAAATCAAGAACACAGTCCTGTTTACAACTGCATCAAAAAGAACAAAATATCTAGGAATAAATTTAGCCAAGGAAGTAAAATACTTATACACTGAAAACTATAAGACATTGATGAGAGACATTGAAGAAGACCCAATAAATGGAAAGATACTCTGTGTTCATGGATAGTAAGAATATTGTTAAAATGTCCATACTACCCAAAGCAATCTACAGATTCAGTGCAATTCTATCAAAATTCAATGGCATTTTTCACAGAAATAATCCTAAAATCTGTATGCAAGCACAAGAGACTTTGAATAGCTAAAGCAGTCTTGAAAAAAAACAAAATTGGAGGTATCATACTCCCTGATTTCTAACTGTATTAGAAACCTATAGTAATCAAAACAGTGTGGTATTGGTGTAAAACAGGTACATAGATCAGTGGAACAAAATAGAGAGTACAGAAATAAACTCATGCATATATAACAGTTCATCACAAAGGAGCCAAGAATATATAATAAGGAAGGGGCTCTCTCTTCAATAAATGCTGTTGGAAAAATTGAGTGGCCACGTGCAAAAGAAAGCTGGACTACTATCTTACACCATACAGAATTAACTCAAAATGGATTAAGGACTTGAACATAATACTTGAAACTAGAACTCCTAGAACACAGCATAGTTGTTAAGCAACTTGATGTAAGTCTTGGTGATGATTTTTTTGTAATGATACCAAAGCAAAGGCAGCAAAACTAAATAAACAAGTAGGACTATATCAAATTAAAAGGCTTTTCTGCACAGCAAAGGAAACCATCTAAATGAAAAAGCAACATACAAAATAGGGGAATATAAACCTTTTAGCAGACACATTTGCAAATCATGAATCTGCTAAGGGGTTAATATCCAAAATACATAAATAACTCACACAATTCAATAGCACCCCCCTGCCAATTAACCCCATTAAAAAGTAGACATTGTCTCAAGAAGACATGCAGGTGGCCATTAGGGCCATGAACAGCTACTCAACATCCCTAATTGTTAGGGAAGTTATTAAACTTACAGTGAGGTATCACCTCACACCTGTTAGAATGGCTGTTATCAAAAAGGTGAGGCTGTGGGGAAAAGAGAACGCGTGTTGATTGTTGGGAATGTAAATTGGTGACTTCACTATGGAAACAATATGAATGTTCTCAGAAATTAAAAATAAGTACCATATGATTCAGCAGTTCCACCTCCAGGTATTCATCTGAAGGAAACAAAAATACTAACTCAAAAAGATACCTGCACCCCCATGTTTATGGCAGCATTATTTACAGTAGCCAAGATATGGAAACATTTGGTGAACTGATTGGAAGGGAGGCACTGCAGTACTATAGGTGGCAATTTGTGTCTCAGGTCCTTGTGACATAGAATGAATCTCAGATGTGCAATAGAGGATCTCAGGATGGCTATCCTGAGCAGGCTGAGTATTGGAGGACCTTGAAAGGCAAATCATTTTGTTATTACTGCAAAAGAGATTTAACAATTTTTTTCAAATGAACATTTGATGAAGTATTACATATGTGTACATATATAAAATATATACATGCACAAATATCACAAATGTGAAGCTCATTGAATTTTTAAAAGTGAAAATACTGATATATTCACCCCTCAGGTCAAGAAGTAGGACATTTCCAGGTTCCCAGAAGCCCCATCATGCCCCTTGCAGTCTAACTGATCAGACCCCCACATACACATACACAGCAAACATTATGATGGCTTATTCTAGTCAATTAATTTGATTGTTCTTTGTTTTCTAAACATCAGTTAAATCATACAGTATACATTCTTTTTGTATGCAGCATTTGTTCAACAGTATGTTTATTAAACACATCGTGTTATTGTGTGTGGCAGTAGTACTTACATTATTACTGTGTGGCAGCTTATTTTATGAATATACCAGACTTTATTAGCGAGGTTGTTTCCTAACCTAGAAGTTCTGTTATTAGGAGTCTTTATTGTTTTCAGGTGAACATATGTATATAGTTCTGTCAAGGGCATATCTAGAAACTGAATTACTGGGTCACAGAGTATGAGTGTGATTATTTTTAGATACTGCCAGTTTCTGGAGTGTTTGTACTCAGAAGTTTTTAGTCAGTTACCTGAAAGCACAAGCATGTCCTTGTAACTTCATAGTCGTAAACCACAATTTAGACCCTTGTACCATTTTCTAATTAGGAAATATGAATGAGAGATGCTAATTAATGTGCATATAGGAAAGCAAATAAAAAGTACTCTTCAGTATTGAGCCAGTATTTCTTAATCAGCCATTAAGCTAGAACTGAAATACCATGCCACCATCAGGGAACTGAGTGTTCAGTGTTGGAGTGTAGAGTACAAAGGATAAAAAAAGGGGGGAATCTGGCATTTGGAGACTGAGGCAAAAACAAAGATCATGTGGAATGTGGAATACCATGTTTTCGGTTTGGGGAATTTTTTTAAGGGTAATTACAGTAATTATAAGGTAGTTAACCTTGGGTATTTTTCATTTAGAAGAAATTGTTTCTCATTCTAGAAGGGAAAATACAATTATGGAGTCCACATATTTTATATGTATGAAACTGATTTCAATATTTTAAGGTTCAGTTTGCTTAGCTGTGCACTCATTTTAACGTTTCACCTTACTCTTCTTTCCTTTTCCCGTCTCAGGCTCAAACACTTATGAAGAGGCAGCTGCATATATTCAATGTCAATTTGAAGACCTCAATAAAAGAAAGGACACAAAGGAAATATACACCCACTTCACATGTGCCACAGATACTAAGAATGTGCAGTTTGTTTTTGATGCTGTAACAGATGTCATCATAAAAAATAATCTAAAAGATTGTGGTCTCTTCTAAGTTTTGCAGTTAATGGTAAAATGAATGCATTTTCAAACCAAATGAGTACTTATATGTGGATCTCTCTAGACTAGAGTCTTGCAGCAACACAGAATGTAGTATAAGGCAGATGTATCTGGGACCTGACCAAAGTTACTCTTTTTTGTTTTTTTAACTTGAAAGTAACGGAAGGACCTTTCTTTTAAATTTGAAAGGTGGTCCTGCAGTGTGAAGCTAAGGACAGTGTTAAAGCCAGGCTCTAGTGTATTGATGATTTCTGCGTCAATGTAAATATGCAAATGTATGTATACATGTATTTATAACTTTAGTTTTCCACGTTACTTTTCAGTTTTAAGGGTAGCAACTTAGAATTTTAGTGTGATGGCTTTGGGAATAACAGAACTATTAAGGTACTTGGTACTGAAGGACACACTATTACTGTGTGCGCCAGTTTTAAACAATTTTATTTACGTTCATGTCCTATAAATTTTTAAGTAATTAATATTAGGAAACATTGCAACCCTTACCTTGATTATATGTATACTTGTAATCATAAATATGTTACTTGTACAAACATTGCACAGACTATTTTAATAACATGGTTTGTTCTTTAATGTTCTTAAAGAGGAATGAATATACTTGCCTTTGAATCAGTTATTTAAGCATTGTATGCATTTCATTTTTCTTTTAAGAGTGTATACTGATCTGATTCTACATTAGATTTGGTATAAAAAACTAAATTTTCATATTTTGAGGATATACTATTTTAGACTTACACTTAATTTTTATTCAGTTGGTTTTCACTTCGAATTTTAATATTTAGATGGTATTCATGCATTGCTTTAAAGATGATGCCAGATTAATTTTTATATACTTTAAATAACTACCTTTTTATTTATAACTAAGTTTAAGTAGATGGTGAGAGATTTTGGGGGGTAAAAATTATGACAGCATAACGAATTTCAAACACTTATTTGTGTATTTCCTTTGGGACAGCCATTGTACCTAGCATTTGTGATAGCTCTTTGTTTGGAAGATAGCAAGAAAGATCTTTAAATATTCTGCTGCTGATATAATGCAAACTTTTAATTCGTATATGTAACTAGTTTCAAATTTAATTATCATACTATATTAAAATTTTTCCCTTATTCAAATTTCCTCTACTTGCTTGAGTTTATATATTTTTTTAAATTGTGCTATTATTTCTGAGAATGAAATAGGCATTTATACTTAGAAAATGAGTAATAGTATTTAATAAAGTCAGTGCTTGTATGCTCAAATAAGTGTTACATATCAACTAAATAATGAACTTCCATAGTCATTTTTCTTTTGATTATTAACAATGTATTTGGTAACCTAATTTCATCAAAATTCCTCACCCTCTTTGCCTTTTTTACTCATCTTAAAAATGTTAGCCTTGCAGTAAGCTTCTTGTGTAAGTAGTTTTTAAGTTCAGTTATGTGCTGTCATTTGTTGAAATATGTTGAAGTATGTGTATAGGTGTGTGGGGGTGGGTGGGTAACCACAAACTACATTTATGTGTTTCATTTTGGGTACTTGTTTTTCTTCTTTGTAATGTAAATTCAAAATGATCAAAATTCCCTAAATGTGTTAGTTGAGATTCTTTATGTGCCTTTCATGAAAGATATGTTTTCATTAATTTTACCAATGGAAAAACCTATAATATCCATATTGTTAAGCTATGTATGAAATTCAGTTATACTATGAATAAATTTGAATCATGAGAAATACGGTTTTAAAAGCCACAGAGAAGCACATATTGGTTATCATCATTGATGAATTCCTGAACTTTATTCTGTGTAATTGTGTTACTAATGTATCTTAATAAATTTAAATTTTTAAAATTTTACAAACCTGTTGACTAAACACATTTTGCATTAGAATATATTAGTATCAGTCTGTAGTATATTCATTTCTTCTTTATCTGTGCTATTTCACTGCAATTTCATGTACTCCAGAAAATCAAGTGTTTCCTGCCCCCAAGTTTTCTCGTGAGGTAAGGTGTCACATTTGGAATTTCCTACTTGATATCTCCTGAGAATTTATTGCCTGCTTCAACTTAGTGTGCCCAAAACCAAATTTATCATCGTTCTCCCTTTAAATAAGTTCTCATCGTCTGACCACCAGTGTGGCTACTCAGTGTCATCATTTATTTAGCCCCTCAGTGGGGAGCTTTTAGCCATTTAGAACTCTTCTTAGTCCTCATCTCTATCTCTAATAAACCACCATTTCTTACAATTCTATTTTTCCAGTGCTTCCCCTGTAGGTTTTTTTTTTTCTTTCTATCCCACAACCACCTACTGAATTCAGGTCTTTGCTTCACTATGACTTATTAATGAACTTCTTGACCTCCCATTTCTCTCTTCTGTAATCCAGATTGATTATCCTAATACAGAACTGTGGCTGTGTTTTCTTCTGTGCACTGGTTCTGACTTTGTCAATACTTAGCCTCCCACTCAAGTCTCTTCATCCTCGGAGCCTACTTCACTATGTACCCACTCCTTCCACACTACATCCTGATGATACTTTGTGTGTAGCTGGGGGCTTTCTTCCAAGCATTACTTAATATTACATACTACATGAGATATGCTTAAAACAGTGCTCCCAGAACATGAGAAGTGTCCGGTCATGTCAATGTTATTTTTATTTATTTGCACTTGATAATGCCTTTTTTAGATCCACCTGGCAATTGTCCTTCCACCAGCCCTTTTGGGAACTGCTAGCATTGCCATTCATATTTCTCACCTCCCTGGCCATAGACTTAGACCTGACCAATCTTACTCCTGTGTCACTGGGCAAGTGCCCCAAACAGAACCAATCATATTCCCTATCACATTGCTAAAATTCCTAAAGCTATTCTGGTTTCTAAAACTCCATTGATTTCAATACCCTCTGGAAAACTTCTCTTATGCTTAATTTAATAATTCAGGTTTAATCTCTCCTACTGAAAAAGCCCTGACTAAAATGCATATGTTCTTACTGAAAGCCAGTAGTACCTGTGAGATATATCAAAAGGCTCAGAGAGGATAATTAACTTGAGCAAGATCAGATCAAGGTTTTAAACCTATGACTTCTGATTTCATGTCTATCAGAGTACTCCAAAGAATGCTACCTTATTTCCAGAAGATGAATAAGTAGTCTTAACTACCCCCAATTTCACCTGAGTTTATCTGAACCATAATACTTTAGATTACCGTTGACCCTTGAATAACACAGCCTTGAACTGCACATACACACAATATATGGATTTTTAGTAAGTACTATAAATATAATTAATAACATTTTCTCTAGCTTACCTTATAAGAATACAGCGTATAATACATAAAACAAAGAATATATGTGTTAATTGGCTGTTTATGTTCTTAGTAAGTCTTCTGATAAAGTAAGCTCTTAGTCATTCAGCTTTAGAGGAGACAAAATTTATGTGGGTTTTCAATTTCAGGGGGTCAGCGCCTCTAACCACCACATTGCTCAAGAGTCAACTGTAAAACTACATAAGACAGAACAAAGCTGTAGGCATTATGCTCCCTGAGGGGAAAGGGCTGTCTTTTCAATAAATGCTGGGAGAAAAATTGAACAGCTATACGTAAGAACATGACACTGGACCATTATCTTACACATTGAACAAAATTCACAATGGATTAAAGATTTGAACATAAGACCTGAAACCATAAAACTTATTTAAAAAATACAATAGGCACTAAGCTCCTTGACATCAGTCTTGGTGATGATGATGGCCAAGAGGTTCATGAAAAGGTGCTTAGTATCATTAATCATCAGGGAAATTCAAATAAAAACAATGAGGTATCACTTCACACCTGTTAGAATGACTGTTATCAAAAAGACAAGAAATAGTCTGTCAGCAAGGATACAGAGAAGAGGGAACCCTTGTGCACTATTAGTGGGAATGTAAATGAGTGCAGCCACTATGAAAAAAATATACTGCTTCCTCAAAAAATTAAAAATTGAACTATCATGATCCAGTAATTCCATTTCTGGGAATATATTCGAAGGAAGCAAAAACTCCTCACTTCCATGTTTATTGCAGCATTATTTACAAAAGCCAAGAAAATGGATGGATATAAAATACGTGAAAATACACACACACACACACACACACACACATACAAATATTATTCAGCTATATAGATGAAGAAAATTCTTCTGTTTGTGGAAACATGACTGGACCTTAAGGGCATTATGCTAAGTGAAATAAAATAGAGAAAGACAAATACTATATGACTCCATTTACATGTGGAATCTTTAAAAAATAAAAAGCTCATAGATACCAAGAACAGATTGGTGGTTGTCTGAGGTGGGAGGTGAGGGACAGGGGTGGGCATAAAACAAGTCATGAGGATGTAACATACAGCATGATGACTACAGTTAATACTGTATTGCATATTTGAATGTTTCTGGGAGAGTAAATCAGAAGAAAAAAATTGCATAACCATGTATAGTGACATAGGTTAAATAATTGTGATTCATTTTGCAATATATACAAATATTGAATCATGTTATACATCTGAAACAAACATTATATGCAATAGACTCTCTGTTAACTGAAACTCAAACAACCAGTATTCTCAAGCAGCTGACAAGTTTTTTGCCAGCTGCTTGAGAGTGCTGGTTGCTTAAGTTCCGGTTAACAGAGAGTCTACTTATATTTATCTGGAATCTACCAATCCCCATGTGTGCTGGTTAACTGAGAGTCTGCTGTATCAAGTATATCTCAATTAGAAAAATAAATGAAACTTTAAAAAATACATGATACCTATTATGTCCTGTTTTAAATATTTTTAAGTTATCTTAACACTCTTTGGATTTGAAGCTACTTAAGGGAGGATTTATTATCTGTACAAACACCCATGGTGCCTTGTGTGAATGAATTTAATGACTAATGCAATCAGTATTATAGATGTTTGCATCATTTATTAATGTGTTATGTAAGAGGTAAGTAGAACATTGTGGTGATGGCTCAGGCTCTGGCATCCAATCTGGGTTCAAATTCTGGCTCTAATCTCTTAATTAGGTAATCACCAGGAAGTTGTTCAATCTTGCTCTGCCTCCTTTTTATCATCTGAAAAAAAAAGGAAATAATCAGACCATTAATCTTAATGGTTTTGTCAATATTAAGTTCACATGCGTGTTAAGCACTTAGAAGTGAGTCTGGAATATGGTGAGCAATGTTTTACTGTTATCTTAAAGACTGGTTAATTTGAGGATGCCTTTAGTTCAGTATCAGGTTTAAACAATAGTAGTTGATATAAGCTTTAGAGGAAATGCCTAAAAACCAAAATATCTGTCATACAAAGGAGCCAAAAATATACGATGGGGAAATGAAAGCTTCTTCAGTACATGGTGCTAAGAAAATTGGAAAACCACATGCAAAAGAATGAATGCGAACTGTGAATTGTCACCATGTACCAAAATTAACTCAAAATGGATTAAAGACCTCTACATAAGACCCCAAACAATAAACAGTATACAAGAAAACATCAGTACTAAACTTATAAACCTTGGGTTCAAGGAAGACTTTATGAACCTGAGCTCAAAGGCAAGGGAAGTAAAAGCAAAAATAAATGAATGGGACTATACCAAACTAAAAAGCTCCCGCACAGAAAAAGAAACCATCAACAAAGCAAAGAGACAACCAACCAAATGGGAGAAAATATTTGCAAACAACGCCTCTGATGGGCTAATATCTAATACATATAAAGAACTTGTACAACTAAACAATAAAAAACCAAACAATCCAATTTAAAAAATGGTCAGAGGACCTGAACAGACACTTCCCCCAGAAAGACATGCAAATGGCCAGCAGAGATAAGAAAAAATGCTCAACTTCACTTGCTATTAGGGAAATGCAAATCAAAACTGCAGTGAAATATCACCTCACACCTATTCAAATGGCTATTATCAACAAGACACAGAACAACAAGTGTTGGAGAGACTGTGGAGAATGCAAACTGGTAAAACCACTGGGAAAGACAGTATTGGAGGGTCCTAAAAAACTAAGAATAGAATTACCATATGACCAAGCAATCCCACTTCTGGGTATTGACCCCCAAATTTTGAAAACTTTAGTCCACAAATTTATACATACCCCAAAGTTCATTGCAGCATTATTCATGGTGGCCAAGTCATGGAAACAGCCAAAATGTCCTCTAATAGAAGTTGCAGTATATATACACAATGGAATATTACTCAGCCATAAGAAAAGATGAAATAGGACCATTTACTACAACATTGATGGATCTTGAGACCATCATACAAAAGGAAATAAACCGGACAAAGGCAAGCACCATGTGATTTCACTCATATGTGGAACATAAAACTGAAAGCAACAAAGAAAAGCGAAACTCGTGGACACAGTCAGTAGTTACAGTGGATACGTAGGGACAAGCGGGGAGGGGGTTGGAGAAGAGGAGTGGGGATGGAGAGGAGGGAGTGGGAGCCTAGCATATGCTGATGAAAAGAGAACTGACACAATACAATACATAGACGATATACTGTAGAATTGTGCACCTGGAACCTATGTAATTTTTACTAATCAATGTTCCCCAATAAATTTAACAACAAAAAACACATTTTATAAATAAAATTTCTTGTACCTTGAAAAAATGTCTGTGATAATTCATAGTTAAAACTTCTGCTATTGGTAATGGAAAATGAGGAGAAAAAAATGCATTTCTTTAATTCAACTTCAGGATATTTCTCTGTTAAATTAATGTCTCCAAAAATATGGGAGATTCATGTTATTTAAGAATTAGTTTTAAAAATTTTATCTTGCAATTGCTTTTCAAAACCCTATCTTAGTTGTTAAAATGCCTTTATATAGAGAGTTTTATATTTCACAACTGCATTGGCCTGTTTCCCAGACATTTTTTCCTTAAACAATAACTGCTTGCTTTAGTGTCTGTTGTGATTTCTATTATTTACTTGGACTTTTTGGTTACTTTAAAAGTTATGAAACACATTTCATCAAGTCCAGAAACACCCAAATATACACAAGCGTGAATTTGGTATAATCACAGAGACTAGGGCTGAGGAAGCCTGAACTGGGGTCAGCCCTACCAGCAATAAATGTTCTTAAGCACCATATATAAGGTCAAATATTTTCAGCTTCTGTGATTTACTGGCCAGTTTTCTGGATCTCCATACCAACAATATGAATGGAAACACTGCCATTGCAAAAAGAATGCATTGCAATGCATTCAAGGAATGCATTGCAGTTGATTAAAATTGAGATAATAGTGTTGAGTAAAGCATGCATAGAAAATCAATTAAAGCAGATTTTAATTACTTTAGCAGGTGATAGAGTGCCACTTTAAAGTAAAAGAAGGTGCTTTTTACTTCTGAAATTTATAGTGTCTCACCTAAAAGAAAGTACTTGAAGTAGGATTCTTGAGAACCTAAGAATCAAGGCCAAAGAAATTCCTTTTCCAGTGTAGGTTTATGAAGGGATTCTTTATTTTTATTTCTGCACAAACACGCTTGTATTTCCTACCTCACCAGGATTTTAAAAATGAATTTAGACCTACAATTTTGCAGTTAATTTATGCTAAATTGACAGATATTTGCACAATTTCAGCATAAAGCAAGAATTAAAAGATAAGCCACTGTGAAGATTAAATATTACCTGGAATTTTCTGTTCTGTATTCTTGAGTTTTAATTATTTTCTGTGAAAACTTAACAGTAATTTCAGCTTCGATCATTTTCTTACTTTGCAAATCGTAAAAGGAGTGAAACCAAAGCTACTTTCAGACAACTTTGTCTTTAAATTTTCATTGAATAGTACTTGGTTTCGATCCAAGAAGGCAACTTAGGAAGATCCTGACCTCACCTCCATGGACACCATTTACAGCTACATATAGAACAATTTCTTCTGAAAAGAAACCAAAAACTACTTGAATGTCTTCTACACATCAGATGAATGGAAAAACAAACACACTGAAGTGTGTAGGAGAAACAGACACAATCACACCATAAACTCCACCCCCAGCACAGTGACCCACAATCATGAGAGAACTCAAAACCCCAAGCTTTTCCTTGAGGTTCAAAGGGTTTAAAAGCCCACATCATGCACTACAACTTTTAAAGTCTTACATCTGAGAGATAAGCCCAAAATATCTAGCACTGAAAGCCAGCATGGCTTGCCTCTATGAGACTCATAAGACTAGTGAACTGAGAAACACTTCTTAAAGGGCTCAAGCATACTACTGACTCACCCACCCCAGGGCCCAGGACAGAAGCAGTCCATTGAAAAGCACCCAGACTTTCTGTATAAGACCCTTATTTTCTTTAAAGCATCAGCCTGAGGGGCAGGCATATAATTTAACACACATGAACTATGCTTCAGAGATAGAGGTAGATGGGCACCATTTTTGTGCTTGCCCTCTGTCTTGCTAAAGCTCCTGGAAAGGAGCCTTAATTTTTGTGGTTGTCACTCAGGGGGCATCTCTAGAACAACTGGCTATGGTGGCCAGCGGGGTTTATAGTCATGGTTTTCACAGAACTGTAACAAACAGAGAAAGAGTTCTTAACCTGCTAATACCTGCAAGGCACAGCAAGAGGCAACAGATTGAGGTGCCTAGTTTTCTGTGAAAGATGCCTATAAAAGCATCTTCATAGCTATTCATGAAGGGCAGGCTTCTAGATAAGTACATGACTAAGGGACAACTGTAATCCTATCCAGAGACCTTGGAAGCCTGGGTCTATGTTGGCACTCTTCCTTTGAGATATTCCTCGGTGACAATACCCCCTGGAGAGGAGCTTGTGTAGGCATCTTGTGCTCTAGTTTTTGTGGCTGCCCATCCACGGGATGCCCCCTGATGTCTCTGATGGCCATTGGATTTTGCATTCATGGGTTTCATGGGACTGTTTCATGAGGGAGAGAAATTTTGGCTGGTTACCAATCCCAGGGCACAGCATAGACAGCAGATGAAACGTACTTCCAGTCTTTCTATAAAAGTTCCTTGTCATAAAGCTTCAACCTAAAGGGCAGGCTTCTGACTTGACATACATCTAGGGACCTAATGAAGTGCTCTCCAAAGAGGGAAGCTGGTGGATACTATATTTGTATTCACCTTCTGCCTTATACCAGGTTCTAAATATTTCCTGGAAAGTGACTTGTACACTCATCTGGCATCCCAGTTTTTGGAGCTACCAACCAGGAGATACCTTTAGATCAGGTGGCCAGTGGGACATAAGACTGTGGTCCCATAAGACTGTATTTATCTTTGTACTTTAAAAGTTGTTGCCTGTTAGAACTAATAAATAGATTCAGTAAAGTTGCAGGATACAAAATCAATATTTAAAAATCTGTTGTATTTCTATACCCTAATACATTTTCAGAAAGAGAAATTTTAAAAACACCATTTACAATGGCATCAAAATGAACACAGTACCTAGAAAAAAATTTAACAAAGGAGGTCAAAGACCTATACACTGAAAACTGCAAGACATTGATAAAAGAAATTGAAGACACAAATAAAAAGATATTTCATGTTCATGGGTTGAAAAAAATTAATATTGCTAAAATATGCATACTACTGAAAGCAATCTAGTGATTCAACATAATCCCTATCAAAATTCCAATTTTTGATATAAAATGTTTTACATAAATAGAAAAAAATCCTAAAATTTGTTTTGAACCACAAAAGATGCTGAATAACCAAAGCAATCTTGAGAAAGAAGAACAAAACTGGCAGCATCATACTCCCTGATTTCAAACAGAGATCCATGGAACAGAATAAAGAGTCCAGAAATAAATATATGGATATATGGCCAATTAGTTTACAACAAAGGAACCAAGAATATACAATGGGGAAAGGGCTGTCTTTTCAATAAATACTGTGGGAAAAGTTGGACAGCCACATGCAAGAGAATGAAACTGGACCACTATCTTATACCATGAACAAAAATTAAAATAGAGTAAAGATTTGAACATAAGACCTGAAGCCATAACACTCTTAGGCAGTAAGCTCTTTGACACCAGTCTTGGTGATGATTTTTTTATTTGACACCAAAAGCAAAGGCAACAAAAGCAGAAATAAACAAGTAGGACAATATCAAACCAAAAGGGTTTTGCACAACAAAGGAAACCATCAACAAAATGAAAAAGCAACCTACAGAATGGGAGAAAATATTTGCCAACCATATGAGTACATCAGCTAAGGGGTTACTATTCTAAAAATGTACAGAACTCACACAATTCAAGAGCCCAAGAAAATGCACAGTGTGGTTATAATTGGGCAGAGGAACTGAATACACATTTTTTCAAAAAAGAAAACATATAGATGACCAACAGTTTCATGAAAAGGTGCTTAGTAGCTCTAATTATCAGAGAAATGCAAATCAAAACCTGTTAGAATGGATATTATCAAAAAGACAAGAAGTACGTGTTGGCAAGGATGCAGGGAATAGGGGACACTTGTGCACTGTTAATGGGAATGTAAATTGGTGCAGTTACTATGGAAAACAATGTGACAGCTCCTCAAAAAATTAAAAATTGAACTATCATGATCTAGTAATTCTACTTCTACATACATATCCAAAAGAAACAAAAACTGTGCACCCCCATGTTCATTGCAGTATTTACAACAGCCAAGTCATGGAATCAATCTGTCCATCAATGATGAATGGACAAAAAACATGATATATATATAATTCAGCCATATAGAAAAAGGAAATCCTTTCACTTGTGGCAACATGAATGGACCTTGAGGGCATTATGCTAAGGAAAATGAATCAGAGAAAGACAAATACCATATGATCTCACTTGTATATGGAATCTTAAAAAATTAAATACAAAAACAAAATAATGAGCTCATAGAAAAAGAGAACAAATTTGTGGTTGCCAGAGTTTGGGAATGGGGATTGGGCAAAGCAGGTGAAGATGGTGAAAAGGTACAAGCTTCCAATTATAAAATAAGTCTTGGGAGTGTAATTTACAACATGTTTACTATAGATATAATACTGAATAGTATATTTGAAAGTTGCTAAGAGAGTAAATCTTAGAAGTTCTCATCATAAGAACAAAATTATGTAACTACATATGGTGATGGATGTAACTAGACTTATTATGGTGATCATTGTTTGAATATGTACAAATATTGAATCTTTATGTTGATAGATAAAACTAATATATGCCAATAAAAATATAAATGGGAGAAGGAATAGATATCTCAGGTCCTTTCAGCTTTAAAATTTTATTTTTCTATGAATAAAAATATACTCAATTAAGCAAAAAGTAAATAAATAGTACTGAATTATCAATTTTGTAGCTTACAGAACATATATCCTCCAAGGAGCAAATTCATTATCTTATTTATTCAGGACTTCCTTTGCAGTTCTCCACTAGACTATAACATGTTTTGTTTGTTTGTTTGTTTACAAACAAGTAGGTGTCAATATAAGTCACCATTTCTCTTAGCAACCTACTTCACAAGGCAATTAACCTTTAATAAATAGAACATTTTGTGGACTTGGATATACATTTCACTCCATTCTTACATTTCCTATTATAGTAGATTACCAATTAATTTTAACTGTGTATTTCTTTTCTTAAAACTGAAGCTCATCTAAAGTCTAATAGTTAATTTTTTCTAACCCAAAGTGGAGGGAAAAGTTTAAAGCCAGTATAAAGTGCCCTTTACTTCTCTCTGAGACTGCTACCTCTGATCTCCTGAATCTAAGGCTTTTATGCACAGATTTAAAATGACATAGGTTTAAATTGAGTCATTTGAAAAATTTTACTCTTATAATAGGATTCATTCAAAACCATAAACTCATATATAGTTTCAAATATATTGCAGGTAATCTGTCTCTTCTAATATCATAAATAGAGATAGAAAATGCACACATGGTACATCTACCGAGTGCCTACTGTGGGCCAGACTTTTCCTATGGTGCTTTACTGTTGTTCTCATTTAGTCATCAGAGCTGTCCTGCAATGTCATTGGTAAACGTTTCATTTCTTCAGATAAGGAGACAAATTTAGAAAGGTTAAATATCTTGTGTAATGTTCATTATTACAGTAGGAGCAGAGATGGGAATAAACTTCAGGACTATAAATCACTTTTTAGCCATGTCTTTAAAATCCAGTGACTTAAAGAAATTCTACATAAGAGTGCCATGTGGTGTAGCTCAGCATGTCCCAAAAGGTGTTTCCTAAGCAGAAGTTAACAATTGTGTCAGTGTATATTAGTGTGTCAATGGCTATGAAAACTCCTACAGTAAAGAAGCCTATGTATGCTAACCCACTGTTCTACAAACACGAGAGCTGCACTAACATAGCAGCCACTACCTATGTGTGACTACAGAGCATTTGAAATATAGCTAGTCCAAAATGAGATGTGCTGCAAGTGTAAAATGAACACAGGAATTCAAAGACTTACACAAAAACAAAACAAAAAAGGAAATAAAGAATGTGCATGTTAAACTAATATTTTGAACATGTTGATTTAAACTAAATATATCTTTAAAATTCTGTGCTTGTCTTCTTACATTGTGGCTACTAGAATATATAAAATACTCAAGCATCTTGAGTTATGTATCTATTTGAAAAGCAAAATACGTTTCTTTCTTCCACAACAACTCTATTTGCATTTCATGGAAAAGTTCTCAAGTTTTAGAGAAGCAGATAACATGGATAAAAAGCTAACATTTAAAGGTTATGCCAGTTCTAAAATGCTATACTTTGGTTTGATGTATTATAATACGGCCTTTACTTTGGGAGATAGGAGGCTATTTCATTCTTACTTCATATACGTCTGCTGTAATAAAAGAAAGCAATACAGATTTTTAAATATATGCTCTAAAACTGAGTTTTTAAATTAGCTGTATCTTTATTTTTAGTTCCAATACATGGAGTAGGAATAGATACACCAGGGTACTGGAAAATTGCTAAGCTCTGGTTTAGGAACCCCTCTCTTTAGTATTATTTAGCCAAATCACAAGATTAGTTGTTTTTTTCTTTTTATGTTATTGTGTTGTGTTTTGTTTTTTAATATGTTTCAACTCTTTCAGCCAAATTCCTTTCTTCCTCCATACCTCCCACAGGACTATGCTGAGCATAGTCATGCATTAAAAAAGCTTCCAACTTTTTTCAGAAAGAGTAGCTCTCCAGAGCTGTGGGGGAGGACAGGAATGTTATCTTCCATAGGACTGAAGTCAAGATAGAATATCAAATATTCCAAGGCCTTAGATTTATATTTTGTTTTTTGATAAAGACAGAAGACACCAATAAAATCACATCTGTTCTTTAAGTTTCAATAAAATAACATCTGTTTATCTATATAATTTAAGCTTTCTAGTCTCAAAATTCCTTAAGGATTTGAGTTTATTAGTTTAATATTATCAATTTGAGGGCGGTTATTTTATGTGTACATATCTTAGCTATACTTCTCATTAGAGTATAGCTAAGATATGCATATATAAAATAAAAATCGTTCCACAAGAAATATGATGATTTTCTACTTGGCACAATGTATACCAAATAAAAGTTAATTATATTGGAATAAGTTAATCATTTCATTTCATTTGTAATTATCTGAAATTATCAAGACACATTTTAGAAATAAGTCCACTTTCTTTTTTAAATTTGAAAGATACTAAATTACTAAAGCTGATTTAAGTTCTAACAATTATAAAGAAGAAAAAGACCAGGTATTATATCAACTTAATTATTATATGATTACATGATTATGTGTCCAATGAAGGTATTGAAGTTCACATAAATATATATCCATATTTTTATATCAATCTAATGTTTGAAAAATTTAATTTATAAAATCAAATCATCATGCTCATGCTAATACAAGTCCTATCTTTATTCCAATAATTCTACCTGTTTCTACCCTTCATATGACTAAATCAGTAGAATACATCTACTTTTACTTAAATGCATCATGGTCCCCACTGGAGCAGTACTTTTCCATGGAAAAGAAACAGTATCAGTTTTACTACCTAATTTCTTAGACTCCAACTTTATCTTTTTATTTTCTTGGCAGAAATGTCCCAATAATCAAAAGCAATTGTTATTCTGCTTACTAAGCAGCAGAAAAGTTCACACACTTGGCTGGCAGTCCTAACCCAGGACTCCTTCTCAACATGAATTGTCTCAAATTTGGTAGAATAGTTCAAATAATATAAATATTCATATTTTTAAATTAAATGTTACCCTTCTTTTCTTTAAGGCTTTGGTAAAAATATTCTTTCTGTTTAGTTATTGTTAAAAAAAAGTTGGAAAGCATTTGACCTCCTAAGGAAAGTACAGCTTCCAGCTCCACTTATAGACATTATAGTTTATCTCTAATCAAAAAGCAAATTAAAAATGCAAAGAGTGATGTCACCAAGATGGTGACATAGGTTATTCTCAACTATGCTCTCCCTCACAAGAACAACTAACAATTATTCATGGAAAAGACAATATTGAGAAGATCCTAGAACATGGTGGTGGTGCTGAAGCCTCCCCACCCCTTCTTTACACCACAGAGACGGAGACAGGCTATGTCAGAAAGGTAAGAGGAACAGCTCCATGCTTGCTGTACTGCCCCTCCCCCAGGCCAATGCTGCAGCATGCTGAGAGGTCTCTCCAGAGTCTAGGCTCCTCTGGTAGGAAACAAAAACTCAAAATAGACATCCAGCTTCCTTAGTATTATGGGCTACTTCTTGGGAGCCTCAATTCTGATCTTTCCCCAGAGAGATTGTGGGGGAACTACAGGGGTTGACTACTGGGAATCTGGTTGTAATGGAGAAGGGGAGAGGGACTTGCAACAACCAGCTTCTGGATCTTGATAGAATGAGTTCTTACCTGCAATGCACAAGTAGAAGTCCCAATCAGCAGCTTTGCTCATTTGTATGTAGAGCCGTAATGATGGTGCAGTCTGACCAGGGAACTCAACAGGGTATAGGTCTGTCTGATTTGCTGGCCCTGAAGCCTGGTGCCCCAACCCAGACAGGGCAGCTGTGTCATAAATGGGCCCATTGCTAAATGTAGTTTCCAGCCCTACTTGATGAGAAAGCCTGGCTAAAATGCTTGGTAATTTCTGTAATCCAGCAACATTCAAGCAGAGTCTGCCAGGCAGAGCTGATTGTTCATACAGTAAAGCCAGTGGCCCCACTCAGCCGGGGAACTTGTGGCACACGTCAGCTTGAGTTAAAACCACAACGAGCCTTTCTGATCTTAGAACTAGTTCTCCCATTTAGCCCAGGAAGGAAAACTAATTTGTAGACCGATCAAATGATTAATACAGCCTACAGCCCTCCTGAGCAGAAAACCTAACTAGAGCACACAGGAAGCTGTGTAACTCATCCAATATTCCTGCTTACAGTGGTACTTGAACAGATAGCACAGCCTGGGGCTTTCCCCAACTGCAAAGAAAAAAACTGTGACTCCATCTGGTCAGAAAATCCAGTGCGTAGTGTTATCTAATTCAAGCACCCTTAAAAAATGAGCCGTGTAAGCCCTGGGGCTGTTCTGCTCCATCCAGGTCAAGAAAATTAATTTATAGCCCTACCTATTACTGAGTATAGAACCAACCATCTAGTAAGCCTGACCAGAAATTCAGGCAACTGTGGGACACATCCTACAGCCTCACTTGGGCAGAAAACAAAGAGAGCAGTCCTAATCAATCATTCTTAGTCATCGGCACCCACTGCCCCTCCTCCCACCAACCCCAGAGCTCAAGCAATGGTTTCACCTGACAGTAAACCCAAATAGCAAGCTCCACCTGCCCAAGAATGTTGCAAATAAACATATCCAGAGGCCCAAACTGAGTTCAATGATGAACTGTCTCTTACAAAGTGAAACTATAAAGTCTAGAAAAGAAGACTGCTAACTTAAACACATAGATACCAATGGAAGGAATCAAAGCTCACAAAAATTCGGTAAAATAACACTACCAAAGAAACTAATAAAGCTTCAATAACTGATACTAATGAAATAGAGTTCTATAACCTGTCAGACAGAGAGTTCAATAAAATCCTCTTAAGGAAGTTCAGTGAACTACAAGAACATACAGACAACTAAACAAAATTAGAAAAACATGAATGGCAAGATAAATTTAACAAAGAAATAGAAACCATCAAAAAAAAAAAACCCTAGAAACTCTAGAGCCAAACAATTTAATGACTGAAATGAAGAACTCAATAAAGGGCTTCAAAAGCAGCCTTGATCATTCAAAAGAAACAGTGACCTCAAAGACAAGATAATGGAAATTACCCAGTCAGAAGAACAACAAAAAAGAAAACGATAAAGAATGAAGAAAGTCTATGGGACTTGTGGGACACAATACAAAGAAATAATATCTGCATTATGGGAATTCTAAAATAAGAGAGACAGTAAGGCTATTTAAAGCAATAATGGCTGATAGTGTTCCAAAACTGGGGAAAGAACAGGACACACAGATCCATGATACCCAAAGGACCCCAGAAAGTTTGAACCTGAATAGAGTTATACCAAGACAAAGTAAAATTAAATTGTCAAATGTCAAGATAAAGAAGTTTGAAAGCAGCAAGATAAAATAAAAGTTACTCAGAAAGGAATCCCCATTAAACTATGAGCAAATTTCTTGGCAGAAAATTTTTAGGCCAGGAGAGAATGGAATGAAATGTTTAAAATACTGCAAGCAAAAGCTTTAACCAAGAATTATATATCTGGCAAAGCTGTTCTTCAAAAAACAGTGAGGAAGTTCATTATCACCAGAGATGCCTTATAGGAAATGCTATAGAAAGTTCTTTGAGTGGATGTAAAAGGATGCTAATTAATTTTATAAAATCATAAGAAGGTAGTATAAATTCACAGGTAGTAATATATAATCAAAGGTAGATTCTGTAATATAGTAGTGGTGGTGCATAATTCACTTAAAACTCTAATTTAAAAACAAATGTAGTAAAAATGACTATAGTTACAATAATCTGTTACTGGGTACAATATAAAAAATATAAATTTTAACAGCAATAACCTAAAATATGAGGAGGAGAAATAAAATTATAAAGTTTGGGAATGCTATTGAAGTTGTTATCAGTTTAAAATAGAGTGTTATTATATATATATGACATATATATATATATATATATATATGATAAATTAGTCAATGCATACAGATACTACAAGATATTAAAACATAAAAAGGACAATGAAAAATAAGCAATGAATCTATAAAACAATTTACAAATAGGCAATTGTAAGTCCTTACATAAATGAATAAAATTCTCAAATCTAAAGGCATAGAATATCTGAATTGATAGAAACTAAGGTCCAACAATGTGCTACCTGTAAGAGACTCATTTGAGTCTTAAAAGCACATGTAGATGGAGAATGAAGGGATTTAAAAATATTTCAAGCAAATAATAACAAAAAAAGCAGAGATTGCTATAGACTTTAAAGTAAAAATGGTAAAAAGAAAAAGAGAAGGTCATTATATTATGATAAAGGTGCTAATCCATTAAAAAAATAGCAATTGTAACTATTTATGCACCCAACATCAGCGCAGTTAGATACATAAAACAAAATGAAGTAGAGCACAGAGGAGAAATAAACAGCATTACAATAATAGTTGGGAACTTTCATATCCTACTCTCAACAATGGGTAGATCATCCAATCAATAAACAGTGGATTTAAACAATGCTAGAGATCCAAGGGACCCAACAGACATACATAGAACACCCTATCTGAAAACAACATAATGCATATTTTTCTCAAGTGTACCTCGAACATATTCTGGTATAGACCATATGTTGGACCATGTAGCAAGTTTTAGTAAATTCAGAACTTTAAAATATCACCAAGTATCTTCTCTGACTACAATGGTATGAAACTAGAAATCATTAATGGGCAGAAAGCAAAAACTCTAAATATATGAAAATTAAATAGCACTTTTTAAACCATCAATGAATCTAAAAGAAATCAAAGGGAAATAAAATAGTATCTTTTAACAAACAAAAATGGAAACACATCATACCCAAACCTATGGGATATAGGGAAGGCAGTTCTAAGGAGGAAGTTTATAGTAATAAATTCCTACATTAAGAAACAAGAAAGATTATAAATAAAAAATCTAAATCTATGCCACAAGAAAATAGAAAAAGAAAAAAAAATGAGCTGAAGTTAGCAGTAGAAATGAAATAATAAAGTTTGCAGCAAAAATAGATGAAATAGAGAACAGGAAAACAATATAAAAGATTAACCAAATAAGAGTTGGGTTTTTAAAGATAAATGCAATTGACAAAACTTTAGTTAGGCTAAGGAAAAGAGAGAACCCAAATCAAGAAAGCTATACATGGTAAAAGGGGACATTATACTGACATCACAGACATCACAAAGGATCTTAAGTCTTCTATAAACAACTATAAGTCAAGAAACTGGACAACCTAGAATAAATGAAAAAAATATTCTACAAACATATCATCTACTAAGACTGAATTAGGAAGGAATAGAAAAGTTGAATAATTAAAGATGAGAATATTGAATAAGTAATCAAAAATTTCTCAGCAAAGAAAGCCAAGGACCAGATGGCTTTGCTGGTGAATTTTACCAAACATTTAAATAAGAATTAATTCTCCCAAACTTTTCCAATATATTAAAGAAGTGGGACTACTCCTCAAATTGTATTATTAGGTCACCATTACTGTGATACCAAAGTCAGAAAAGGACACTGTAAGACAAGAAAACTACAAGGCAATATTCATGATGAATATAGATACCAAAATTCTCAATAAAATGCAATTGACCCTTGAACAAAACAGAGATTAGGGAAACCAATCACCTGCACAGTAAAAAATCTAGTTATAACTTAAGTCAGCCCTCTAAATATGCAGATTTACAACTGCAGATTGAAAATACAGTTAACTCTTGAAGAATTTTGTTTTGAAATGTGTTTGTCCATTTAAATGCATATTTTAAAAATGTGAATTTTAGTGAATTTAAGCAGTTCAAATTCATACTGTTCAAGGGTCAATGGTATTAGCAAACTGAATTCAATAGCACATTAAAAGGATTATTAACCACAATCAAGCAGGATTTGTTCTAGGAATACAAGGATGGTTCAACATATGCAAAAACATCATATGGTCATTTCAATAAATGTCAAAAAAAAGCATGACAAAATCCAACATCCATTCAAAATAAAGACTCTTAACAAATTAAGTATAAAAGAAACATGCCTCAACATAATAAAGGCCATATATGACAAGCCCACAGCTAATATCAAATTTAATGATGAAAGGCTGAATGCTTTTCTTTTAAGATCAGGAAAAAGTATGCCCACTCTCACAGTTCTTATTTAACATAGTACTAAAATTTTCTGCCAGGGAAATTAGGCAAGGGAAAAAAGGCATCCAAATAAAAAAGGAAGAAGTAAAATTTTCTATTTGCAGGTAACATGTGGGTACATAGAAAATTCTAAAGTCTTAACCAAAAAACTGTTAAATCTAATTAATATATTTGGCAAAGTTGCAGGATATAACAATATACAAATATCAAGAACATTTCTATATATTAATAATTAATTATCTTTAAAAAGAAAGAAAATGATCCCATTATAGAAGCATTAAAATAATAAATGTAACTCAGGAATTGTAAGCTCTCTTCACTGAAAACTTTAAACCATTGATAAAAAAAATCTAAGAACACACAAATAAATGAAAAGAAATCCCATGTTCATAGATCAAAAGAAATAATATTGTTAAAATATTCATACCATCCAAAGTCATCTGTAGATTCAATGCAATACCAATCAAGATTCCAAAGGCATTTTTTATAGGAATAGAAAAAAACAATCCTAAGATTTCTATGGAACTACAAAAGACATCAAATAGCTACAGCAGTCCTGAGAGAAAGGAATAAAGCTGGAGGCATCATACTTACAAAGCTATAGTAATCAAAATAGTAAAGTACTGACATAAAAACAAACACATAGATATATGAAACAGAATAAAGAGTTCCAAAATAAACCCATATATATGTGGTCCATAAATATTCTCAATAGAGAAAAACTAGTCTTTTCAATAAATGGCTTTGGGAAATTGGAGATTTAATGTAAAGGAATAAGAATAGACTGTCTATCTTATCCCACTCATGAAAATTAACTCAAAATAGATGAACATTTCTCCCATTTAGAAAAAAAATACAGCTTGCTGCCATGTTCATTTAATTTTACATAAACACACTCTTCAAGGCTGAAGCAAATCTGACTGGCTATCAATGTGAAAATAAAATATAAACTGTTCTTGGAGTTATTTCTGAACAGAATTTGTCTCTAATCCTAATGTAACAAAAATGTATATGATGGTTAGTATATAATAATATACTAATGGAATATGGTATAGGAATGCTCTGATTTCTAGGAATTGAAATCTGTGAGCTATCTCAGGGTAAATGCTACAGCCACAAGCACCACTGGTGAGTATTCTCAGGGCAAATGGGAAATGGGTTAAAGACTTAAATGTAAAAACAAAAACCATAAAACTACTAGAAAAAAATATAGGTGGTAAGCTCTTTGACATCAATCCTTGCAATGATTTTTTTTTTAATTTGACACCTAAAGCATAAGCAACAAAATAAAAAACAAATAAGTGGGACAATATCAAACTAAAAAGATTCTGTACAGCAAAAGAAACATACAAAATGAAAAGACAAACTACAGAGTGGAAAAAATATTTGCAAATCATATATCTGATAAAGGGTTAATATCCAAAAATTATAAAAACTCATAGAACTCAATAGCAAAAAAACGCAAACAACCCAATTTAAAAAAATGAGCAAAGGACCTGAATAGATAGTTTTTTCAAATAAAATATATGAATGATCACCAGGTACATGAAAAGGTGCTTAACATCATTAAACATAAGAGAAATGTAAAAAGCAAAGAAATAAACAAACAAACAAACAGAAAACAAAATAAAGAGAAAAATTCATAAGGTATCATTTCATGTCAATTAGAATAGCTATCATCAAAAGACTAGACATAAATCCTGGTAAGAAGATGGAGAAAAGAAAAGTCTTGTTCAGTGTTGGTAGGACTGTAAATTGATGTAAGCACTATGGAAAACAGCATGGGAATTTTTCAAAAACTTAAAAATTGAACTACCATATGATCCAGCAATTCTATTTCTGGGAATATAGCTAAGTGAAATGAAACCACTTGTGGAAGAGAGATCTTTACACTTATGTTCTAGCAGTATTATTTATAATATCAAGGAATGAAAGTACTTAAGTGGCCATTATTGGATGAATGAATAAAGAATATGTGATACATATATCATGTATACCCATATATTTATATATATAATGGCATATCATTTAGCCATAAAGAGAAGGAAATCCTGCCATTAGCAACAACATAGATAGACCTTTAAGACCATTATGAAAAAAAAATTAGATGAGTAAGAAAAATAGTATATTATCTCACATGTGGAATCTAAAAAAAATAAAACAAACAAATAAAAAACCAACTAACATTAAAGAAAAAAATAAAATTTTTTGTTACCAGAGGTAAGGTTGGAAGGAGGGAGAATTAGACGAAGGTGGGCAAAAGGCACAAGTTTCCATTTATAAAATAAATACTGGTGTTGTAATGTACAATATCACAACTGTCATTAATACTGTTGTGAAGTATATTTGATAGTTGTTAAGTAATTAGATCCTAAGAATTCTTATTAGGAAAAAAACCCTTTTAATTCTTTTGTTTTTTGTTTTTTTGTTTGTTTCAATATGAGATGATAGATGTTAACTGAACTTATTGTAGTAATCATTTAAAAATATATGTAAGTCAGAGGAGATCCAAGATGGTGAAGTAAGTAAACACTGTGCCTGTTTTGTTAGAACACATTAAAATGACAACTAAATTATAGAGCAACCCACTTGGACAACCATCTGAAGTCTAGCTGAACAGAACTTTTATAACAATGATATATAGAAGAAACCATGTTGAGACTGGCAGGAGAGGCAGAGTCATGAAACAAGCTAGCCCCAAATCTCAATTCGGTGGTTGAGAATCAGAAGGAATATCTCTGCTGCAGAGATTCTACCTGGAGGAGCAAGGAACCCCAGCCCCACACCAAGCTCCCCAGCCCAGAGTGCTCTGGCAGAGGGACAGTGACTCAAGAGATGTTGGAGGCATATGAGGGGAGTGGGGGGCAGACAGAGGAGTGTGGCTTTGGAGCAGAGGCTGGACCACACTTGCCTCTTTTCCTGTGTGGGGTTCTCCTCCCACCCAGTCAGCAGGCAAGCACCATCTTTCCTGTGATGTGCCTTCCCCCTACACGGCCAAATCTGAATCTGATTGGTCTAGAGAGCTCTCCTTGCTCCACCCTGCTGACTCAATAGGATGTTGCCCTACCTAACTCCCCCAATGCCAGAAACACTTTATCTGGTGAGTACCCTGGCCTGCCTACATCGCAATCTTTTTCGGAAAACTATTAAAATTGTCAGGTGGGTGGCAACTGGCCTCAGTGTGCTCTGAGACTTTTGCTGAGGAAGTCCAGGCAGAGTACTGGCACAAAATCAGAATCTATAGTAGCAACCAACACAGATAACCAGGGAGATTGTTCCAAGGCCTACAGTGCAAGTACTGCATAAAACTACCCAGCAATATTGGGAGATTTGGCTAATCTACTTAATACATAGAAATAAACACAGAGAGGCATCCAAAATGAAGAAAAAAAGAAATACATCCCAAATGAAACAACAGAAAACTTCAGTAAAAGAACTAAATGAAATGAAGGCAAAGAATCTATTAGATACAGAGTTTGAAACAATGGTTATAAGTATGTTCAAGGAACTTAGTAAAAATTTCAACAAAGAGCAAGTATAAAGAAGGACATAGAAACTATAAAAAAAGAACCAGGCAGAAATAAAGAATATAATAACTGAAATGAAGAATGCAATAGAAGAAATCACCAGAAGACTAGATAAAGCAGAAGTTCAAATTAGCACTTTGAAAAACAAGGTAGCAGAAAACACTCAATTAGAACAGCAAAAAGAAAAAAGAATCCAAACAAATAAGAATACTTTAAGAGACCTGTGAGACAACATCAAGCATAACAACATTCAAATCATAGGGGTACCAGAAGGAAATGAGAGAGAGCAAGGAATTGAGAACCTATTTGAAGTAATAATGACTGAAAACTTCCCTAACATGGTGAAGGAAATAGACATACAAGCCCAGGAGCACAGAGTGTTCCAAACAAAATGAACCCAAATAGGCCCACACCAAGTCACATTATAATTTAAATGGCAAAAGTTAAAAACAAAGAGAGAAGCCTAAAAGCAATACAAGAAAGGCAAATAGTAACTTATAAGGGGGTTCCCATTAGATTGTCAGCTGATTTCACAACAGAAACTTTGCAGGCCAGAAGGGATTAGCAGAAAAATTTTAATATGATGAAAAGCAAGGACCTACAACCAAGATTACTCTAACCATCAAGGCTATCATTCAAAATTGAAGGACAGATAAAGAACTTCTCAGACAAGAGAAAGCTAAAGGAGTTCATCACTACCAAACCAGTATTACAAGAAATGTTAAAGGGACTTCTTTAGGATGCGAAAAAAAAGCGCAAAATTATGAATAATAAAATGGCAATAGATATATATCTATCAATAATTACTTTTAATTTAAATGAATTAAAAGCTCTAATCAAAAGACCTGGAGGGTATTGTGATGAGTGGAGTGTCAGATAGAGAAAGATAGATGCAATTTGATTTTGCTTATATGTAGAATCTAAAGATGAAAATAACCAGAGACACAAACTCATAGATATAGAAAACTTTTGGATGATTGCCAGATGGGAGGGGTTTTGGAGGTGTGGATGACAAAAGGGGAAGAAATGAAGAAGCACAAATTGGTTGTTACAAAGTAGTTATGGGGATATAGGGTATAGAATAAGGAATATAGTCAATAATATTGTAATAAATATGTATGGTTTCAGATGGCTACTAGATATGTTGGGGTGAGAGTTGGGAAGAGGTTGGGAATGTGGTGAAAAGGTGAAGGGATTAAAAGTACAAATTGGTATTTATAAAATACACAGGGGCTATAAAGTAAAGTATAGAGAATGACATGGTAATAACTATATAGTGCCAGGTGGGTATTAGACTAGTCAGGGGGATCATTTCTAAAATTATATAAATGTCTAACCACTATGCTGTACATTAAAAATTAATATAAAATAATATTGAATGTAAAAGAAAAAGATGAAGTGGTACATATATACATGGAATATTACTCAGCCATAAAAAGAATAAAATTTGCCATGTGCAACAACCTGGTTGGACCTAGAGGGTATAGTGCAGGGTATAGTAAGTCAGGCAGAGAAAGACAAATGTTATTATTCCACTTATATGTGGAATCTAAAGAACAAAATAAATGAACAAAAAAAAAAAACAGAAACACATAGATACAGAGAACATTTTGATGGTTGCCATGTGGGAGTGGTGTTGGAAGGCTGGATGAAAAAGGGGAAGAGAATAAGAAGTACAAACTCATAGTTACAAAATAGTCATGGGGATGTAAAGGACACTCTCCTGGGGTATGCAGTCACTAATATTGTAATAACTATGGTTTCAGATGGGTACCAGATTTATCAGGGTGATGACTTTGTAAGTTATCACTATGTGGTACACCTGAAACTAATACAATGTATGTTACATATAATTGAAAAATAAAAATATTATTAAAAATAAAATAAAGAAAATACATGTAAGTGAAATCTTTATGCTATATACCTTAAATTTATACAGTGCTACAAGTCGATCACATATATCTGAATAAAACTTGAAATAAACTAAGTAGAAGTGCATATGTTTCTTCCCATAACTCTTATTTTCTCAAAAATTCTAATAATTTTAATTTAGGTCTCAAAAGACCAGGGACAACGTATTGTGTGAAAAATTATTATACTGAAGTTATTGTTTGTTTTCTAAATTTTTTTCCATGAATATTTAGAATTTGGGGTTTAAGTGTGTGAACCTAGTGGTTTTTACTTTTCACATTTGAAACTTTTCCTGTGAAAAGTTCTATTTGCAGTGTCAATAGTGACAAAGAAGTTGAATTGCCTTAAATCAGATCCCGGTCCTGCCACCTCCCACTGTGTGAGCCAGAGCATATTATTTAGCCTTTCCATGCCTCAGTAATTTCTCTATAAAATGAGAATAACATTAATGTCACCCTCTTATAGTTGTTGCAAGGATTAAATCAGTTATTATACATAATGTGCATGCTGTTCCCAACATGTATTAAGTATGTTGGACATTTTAGCTATTATAATGATCATGGGAGTGATGGTAATATGACAGAGATGATGATGAATATATTATAGAGAATAAAAAAGAGGAAAATTTACCTTACCTCTGGCAGAAGAAAGAGGCAGTTATGAGAAACAGATAAGTAAGCATTTAATTGCAATTCGAAAGCAAAATAAAATGAATACTGCAGTAGAAATATAAGTAGGATGACCATCTGTCCTAGAACAGTTCCACTTTATCCCTCTTTTCCTAGCATAATTATAAATTTCATCCCATTGTGTTACCAGAAAATGGGGTGTCCTTGTCGACACGATGTCCAGGTTCTTGGTATCTCGAGCAAAGAATTGAACGAGACACACACAAAAGTAAAGTGGTGAAACAAAAAGATAGTTTATTGAGGGGAAAGTACACTCCAAAGAGGTAGGAGTGGGCTCGAGCAAAGAAAGTGGCTCAGGAGCCTCGATGAATGAGGCTTTGGGGCTTTTATTCTAAGTCTTTAGGGGAGACACCCCTGGGCGTGCGGTCTCCTGATAGACAAATTTGATTGACAAGGGGTCTGCCTTCTGACTGTGCATGCCCTTTCCCAGAGTTCAGTCTGTTATGATATTAATGAACTTCTGGGCATATGTATATTACAATGATGGTATAGAGGTTCAGGTAACTCTCACTGTGCAGGCGTTAGGAGCTGGCCCAAACTGGTGGGCTTCTTGGGCCCTCTGACTTCCCTGTCTTTGTCTGGAACTTCCTCTTAGTCTGGGGCAGGGATTACACGTGAAAGGGTGGTATCTAGGCATAACAATTCCAGCAGGCAGTCTCATGGTGGTGGGGGTCGAGATTTTCCTATTCTATCTACCTTCCTCACATCCTCTTGAGAAGCGTGATCCCCACAGATCTTTATGGGAAGCTGAGGGGCTGAAGGTCTCATCTTCTGTATCTGCTTCCTGCTGAAAATGGTTGTTGTCCCTACCTATTGGGGATTCACGGAGTTCTCACCCTATCTGATCTAAAGGGGGAAGAGGTCTCGATTTCCGCCGTGTTGACTCCTTTGGTCGAGATGGGCTGGAAACCTTGTTGGGGCACCACTAGTATCCTGATGGTTTCTAGGTTAGGAGAAATTAATTCATTTAGTACTTTAAAGGCATTGATCAGAGAAATAGGTTTTAAAGCCCTTGTCACTGGGTGGTTTCAGGATAGGAAGTCTGTTGCTCTGGGTGAGGAGCCAGAGAAAATTGATAAGAAAAGTGATTAAGAAAAGGTGAAACTAAGAGCTAAAGAACAAGGAAAAGGAGTCTTTAGTGAAGTGGGGGGATGGCTGCTCTATTTGGCTCACATCAATTGCACCTTTAGAATTTACCTGTGGTCACAGCAAATAAAAGCAATCTGATATGACAGGCCAGGGGATAGCCTTAAGGCCTCATGGAAGAAAAAACTTTTGAACTAACCTGTAGGAGGAGTGATTAGAAAAGGAAAGCCATTTCTCTGCTCCTTGCCAAGCTCCTTCTGAAACAGAACTGGATGAGGATATGCTGTTTTTCTTGAGTTTTCAGCAGAGCAGAAAACATAAAAAGTCCAATCAAGATTGCCTTCATTTCCTCTTGCTTTTATAGCAAATTACCATAAAATCAGTGGCTTAAAGCAATACTAGTATATTCTCTTATAATTCTGGAGGTCAGAAGTCTAAACTAGGTGCTCAGGACTGCATGTCATTGGAAGAATCTAGGGAAGAATCTGTTTTCTTGCCTTTTTCAGCTTCTGGACGCTACCTCCTGGCCCCTTCCTCCATCTTCAAAACCTACAGCCTAACCTCCTTTCTCTGACCTCAGTTTTCATCCTTAATGTTTTCTATAAATGTCCTGACTCTCCTGCCTCCATCCTATAAACACGCTTGTGATTACATTGGACCCACCTGGATAATCCAAGATACTCTCTTTGCTTTAAGATCCTTAATGTAATCATATTTGCAAAGTTCCTTTTACCATGTAAATGAACACATCTGCTGGTTACAGGGATTGGAGCACAGACATCTTTGGGAGCCAGTATTCAGCCTACCACAGAGACTCATTGTTTTCATAGCCCCAGCATTAAGAGCATAGACTTGGAGCCAAGTACCATCCCATTAAAGATGAAATATTTTAACAATCTCAGGCACATGGACAAGTCAGCTAACAACAATTTCTAAAACTAGAATCAGAAATTCATTTACTGAGGAAATAGGGTTCCGAATGTTAATGTGCCTTTTAGATATTTGTTTAAGCTAGGAAAATGCCAGTGTAGGAAATCTTCATTATCTGAGAATAAGTGACAATGGAAAAGGTTTTCAAAGTAAATCTCATTAGAATAGGGAGAATTAGCCATAAAATGATTAAAAAATGTTGACTAGCTGTTTTATTAACAGATGAAAATTAAAATTCTAAATATATATATTGTTTATCATAATTTAGATTACATTTCAATGTACTTTAATTTGTTGTGCAAAAAGTAAAGCAAGTTGACTCTTCTGACACAGTTTTTTTTCAAAAAAATATATAGAATATGCCTCCCTCCATATTTTGTTTTTATAAAATATTTTCTGAAATATTTGAAAACTTAGCAAAGTTGTCGAGTACCATTCTTAATGATTCATCTCTGAATAATCTATTTTATCATTCTTATAAATATTTTCCATTGGTTAACAATTCTTATTCTGCCAGATCTTCATTTCTTAATGCAATTTGATTATAATATTTTCCATTATTATTTTTACTAATTGCATTAAATCTTATTTTCTCTGTAACATTGTTAATCTTACTTCATATTTTATTTGAATCATATTTGCATAACATCAGGTCAAAATATGCAAATACAATAATTAAAAGCCTGAATGGGTAAAGATGTTGCTGTCACGGTGATACAGTGTACTCCTAGTAACAGAAGAGGGTGTATGAGCAGGGACTAACTGAATCAAAAGCTCAAAATAAATTTTCATCATATGATGACTTTTTCTTCACTTTGCTATGTAGGAGTGTGTGTGTGTGTGTGTGTGTGTGTGTGTGTGTGTGTGTGTATGTTGTCTGGAAAATACGCAGCTATAAATGCCTCTATTTTTCATATTACATGACTGGATACTTTCCAGACAGCTCATATAACACATATTACACAGTCATGTAACATGAAAAATAGAGCCATTTATGGTCGCTTATTTTCCAGGCAGTATACATACACCCACACACACACCTTTTTATTTATTTATTTTAGTATGGGGAACTCAAATAACGAGTACCCAGAAAACCAATTCAGGGTTTTATTTGAATAGATTGTAATAATTTGGAAAAAAAATGGGGACAAAAATTACATTAAAGTTGCCTTAAAATGATGTCTTATTTTACTTTTATATTAAGCACATTCAATTGAGAGATGATAAATTTCTAATATTTTTTTTCTTACATGAAAACTTCATGAGGGCAAAATTATGTCTGTATTGTTCACTATTGTGTCTCTAACATTAAGATGGTATCTAATCGAGTAGACCCTCATTCAGCATTGGGGGAGAAAGCACAATGTAAAACTTTTTAAAAGATCATTATTGTTGAAAGAACATTCACTAAACTGCAATATTTATCATGGAGAATTTGTTATATCCATATTAACTAAGAATCCATTTTAGAAAGTAGAAGAATTCAATAAAATATTTTATTACCAATTTTTTGATGTAGGAAATGTATAGTGTTTAACTTTTCTTTTTGTTATAAGAACATTCTTGGCCATAATTCAAGCTCAGTGTTTCCCATAATTTTTCCACTGAACATAGTATTATCCAAGATAGGAATTTGGAAAATAGGAGATTTAATTTTTGTCAGACAAATTTGGAAATAAATAGCATTGTATATTTTTCTCTTAGAGTTTTAAAAACTTTAATAAATTCTGCTACAAAACAAAAAATTTTTTAAATACCTATAGAGACTCAATGAGTATATTTAGAAGTTTTTTAGAAGTTTTTTCTTCTTCTTTTTTTCTCTTTTTTAGTACCTCTTTATTACTTTGAGCTTTAAAAATTTTATGAATAGAGAACAAAGGTAGAGAAGTAGGTAAAGAAAGAAAGAAAGAAGAAAAAAAGAAGTTGGAAGAGAAGAAACGTTCAACAAATATAGAGTAGATGGGTAAATAAGAAACTATACTCTGGAGTCACAGTCATCTGGGAAGGAGAGACTTGGAGGTAGAACTGCTAACAGAAGATATAGACATGGGTGATCCTCATCCACAGGAAGGCTTCTGCATGAAGCTCTCCCAATGTCACATAATCATGAATGTCTGTGGTTGTTTGGAAGAGAACAATTGCTACTTTTGGTCTTTCCTCTCTCAGAAAGATCTTGGGATTCTTATGCAAATTTTTCTTCACCTCCTTAGAGTTTTGCAAGCCAGAGACAAGAGACAGCCATGATGGCTTACTGACTGTGGCACCAGAGGCTCACCAGGAACGCCCCAGAGAGGACTCAACCTCAAGCAGTAGTGACAGGGTTCTTGTCTCTGCACAAAAAAGAACTCAAGAGCAAGAGAGATTCAGCAAAGCACAGAAATTCATTTTATACAAAAGTACACATTTGAGAGGTAAGTGCAGGCAAACTCAGAGAGAAATTGGACTGATGCCAGGGTATTTATACCTCCTGGAGGCATGGTTTAGTAACCTCCCAATGTGACAATTATAATGCAAATGACATTATAATGACATTATAATTAGCTAAAGGTCAGGTCCCAGTCATAGGGATCAGCTTAGGGGGAAGAAACAGGTTTTTGCTTTTCTCCAGCTGCAGGCACTGGATACATTTATTTTGTTACTAGTGAAGCATCTGACTGCACCCTGGAGGGGTTTGTCAATTTCCTAGTTACATGTTCTGCCTCAACTAGACTTGTACTTATATAACTATAGACCCCACTTAAATGATTCTTTAAACTTTTTAAATTATATATGTGTTTGTATATAAATCAGTGTGAAGAAACATAATGTATATGATGGTTTAAAGAAGAATAAAGTAAACATTTGTCTTCTCTGTAATATACAAAGTTAACTGTCTTTGGAACCCATCATGTACCTGTCTCTGATCATAGCTGTCCTCCGCTCCAGAGCTAACTAGGTTCCTAAAGTTTGTGTTTACCATTCCCTTATATTTGTTACTTTATCATACATGCACAAATCCTTTAGCTACATATTGTTTAGTTTTCATACTTTTGAAATTATATATGACTTTACAATGCAAGTCTTTTTCTATGATTGGCTTTTGTTGTTATTCAATGCTGCTTGCGAGATTTATCCATGTTGACAAGTGTAGCTCTTGTTCATTTTTCACTACTGAATTTTAATAAGTTGTGTGACATATCATAATTTAGGTAGTCTTTCTCCATTATTAGACATTTCAATCATTTCCCCTTTTTTTCTCATACTGCCATGAACATGCTTAACATGTGCATTGACTTAAGTATTAATAGTAGAATTACTGAGTACAAGCATGTTTACATCTTGATGTAAAACTGTTTTTCAAGGTAAGTGTAGCAATTTGTACTCCTACCAGCATTTTATGGAACTAACAGTTTATTTACATCCTCAAGAACACTTGGTATTGTTAAACTTATATCCAATTTACAGCAGGGCAGGGAAGCTTACTCATTATGAGCTGTTTGGAGAGAGAGCTTGTGGAATTTTAAGTTCACTCTCTGAGAACTTTTCTGTGCTCTTGCTTCCTTTTGAGTCAACATGGATTCACACCCAGCCACTGTGGTATGGTGTCCTGTTCTAGAAAACAGTATCTGAGAAAATAAATATTTACCTAAGACCTGTATCCTTCAAACCAAAAGGTAATCACCACTCCATCTTGTGCAGGTATTTGGACCATCCAGGGCACCCCTGCAGGAGGGGAGAAAAATCCCCTGTGTGAGATGCCTGTGACCAGACCAATGGAGGATGTGGGTCAATCTGTCTTTATAGTCCTTTTTGCCTGTCTGGTGTTTGGAAGCAAAGCTAATCTTCTTTGTACTGAGTAAGCCCCTTGGCTCAAGGACAATTCAGTGTGGGGCTGGGGATGAAGTTTATGGACATATCTTAAAAAGAAATAGGGGATAATTTTTTATTATTAAATTTATTGGGGTAACATTGGTTAGTAAGAATTACATAGGTTCCAGGTGTACAGTTCTATAGTACATCATCTATGTGTTGTGTTATATGTTAATTACTGGGGAACTTTATACTGTACAGGGAAATTGAAAATTCAAACAACTAACTGGGGACTAAGAAGTGAGACTATATTTATATTGTAAGCATGTTAAATACCTGATGCTCAATTCAGATTATTTGGTGATTTAAAAACACTTCTTGTACCTCCTATTTGATATTAAACCTAATATAAACTCTTACAAGCTGTACCTTAACCCCCTTCTAATAACTAGCCAGACTTATTTCTACAATCCCATCCAAAATTTCACCTTGTCTTGTTAGTTTGGTGTTCTCAGAGCCTTATGAATATGCCAACATGAATAATGGGCCTAAACTCACTTTTCTAAATTAACTTAGACCTTGGCACTAAATGTTGTTCGCTGGTCCAGCTTCCCTTGTTGAGGTGAGTTTCTTTTTTGAGGAACTCAAGATTGAAAGCAGCAAGGTTCACTCAGTCAATTTCACTCTGGTCAATCAGATAAGCTTTTATGCCTTTAAATCTCAGTGATCAAGGTGTTAGTACCTTTTCTCCTATGAGGGTCCAAATATACATGTGTACATGGGGTAGGGGTGCCCACTGAATTCACCCACTGACACCAAAAGACTCATTTTGGAAATGAATATTGACTCATTTCACTGTTCAATGTAATCTGAACCCCAAGTTCTAAGACTCCAATAAGGTCTTATATTATTTTCTCTTAGGGCCCATTCAGGTCCCCCTGTATCTTTATGTTTTCTTTGTTTATTTCAAATGACACTGCCATTTTTTCCCCTCTGAACTGTTATCCATTTGGAATCTTTACAATTCAGAACACCTATGCACCACAGTGAATTATATGTTCAACAAGAGTGTGTAGTTATAGAGCGATCAATATATTTTCTTACCATGTTGAATACTGTATGCATTTAATGCATACTTTTAAATAGCCTTGAAAATATATAAATCAGTCACTTTTCACATACAGATTTTTTTTGAGTTTACTAAGTTTCATAGTTCAGAAAATAATTCTGTTCAATTGGTTTCCTGAGATATGGAGGAATCTCTCCTCTTTTTTCTCTCAACCTTCTTGGAGTAAAGAATTTACTGATACTTTTAAACTAATGTTTCTCAAACAGTTCTTGATAAATTGACAATTATGCAAGATGTCTCTCAAAAAAATTTCAAAGAAATTCTTACTTTTTTTTAAGATTTACAAAGTAGACTAGAATAATAAAGATTATTGATGTGTCTACACTATAAATAAAGCTGCCTAATTTAATTTAACCTAGTACTTTCCAAACTTATTTAGCCAGAGATAATTTTTTTATGAAATGTCTATTAAAAATGTTGTGGATCTAGTGACTCAGAAACATAGGATGGGAAATGCTGACATATTAAGAGATACATACTTCCCTTTAATAAGACAAGAGCAACTCTGAAATGGTTTGCCAGAAGACAGTTACTTCCCATAGGATGAAAAGAGAAGGATTAAAGTGTCAGGATGCTGTAAGAAAAAGAACATTTACATGGGAGATCTGTTGTCTGAGCACTATGTCTATTACAGCACATTTGATGCTTACTTTTCACTCCTGACTCTTTATTAGCTTATTTTTTTCTTAGGTTTATTTATTGTTTTTTGTTTGTTTGTTTGTTTATTTGTTTGTTTTTAATTTTCTATCACATTGTATTACCTAATTTTATGTTGTATTAAATTCAACCTTTCATTTACTCAAAAAGGTTTATTGAAAACATAGGCTCTCTGCTAGATGTAAGAATGAAAAATTAACAATAAATACATGAACAATACTTTCAATATTCCAATACACTGGGAATTTCAGATAAGTAAGTAAGTTATAACCATTATTCTATGGTACCTCAGAGAGTGTTGAAGATTGGATGACCAGTTAAGTTTTCTTGAAATTAATCATGCCAAAAACTTGGATGAATGAGTGATGGTGAGGTGACCACCTGTCAAGAAAGCAGTGTTCCAAGTAGGAAGAATAATGTGTGTTCTGCTGATAAGAGAGGAGAGAAAATATGCTGGGTTCAAATTAACATAAAAAATAAAAATTTAGTATGGCTACAGCATGGAAGAATTTTGGGGAGTAGTGGCCATTTTTAAGAATTTGGGCATCATCTGATGTGCATTTTATGCATAGAAAAATAATACTGAATAGAATGTGGAGAATGAATTAAAAAGAGATAAGACAGAGCAAGGAGATCAGGAATGGAGTCTGTTTAATAATCAAGGGTAGCAGGATGATTTTTAAATTGAATACAAAAGTTCCCCTAATGTGAGCAACTCATATACACATGTAAGTGATGCTGGCAGCTGATCCATGCTTTCTTGGGCTCTTTGCAGCTTCAGCTAATGTAGTCAAGGAAAAGCAAGGAAACAGGGTCAACAAAAAATGCAACAGGAATAACCACATGTTAGTCTATGCTGAAGATGTTGCAAATGGTTAACCTATAAAACAAATACTCATAACTTTAAACACTCAGGAATTCAGGCGTATCTATTTTATCTTGGTTAATTTATGTTCCATAGTGCAAAGTTCTCAAACTTTAAGGGGCATCAAAACTGCATGGGGAGCTTGTCAAACCCAGATTGATGGTCTGTACTCTCAGAGTTTCTGATTCAGTAAGTCTGAGTGAGACTGAGAATCTGCATTTATAACAAGTACTAAGATGCTGCTGCCACCGTTCCAGAGACCAGACTTTGAGAATCATTAGTCTTAGGCAATCATTTTGGAAGGAAGAAAAAATAAATGTAATTTTCTACTGGAGGAACTAACTTTTCTTATTTTCTTATTTTATTAATTTAGATACATTGAGTCTCTTCAGTTTCACCCCCTGTGTACTGCAAAAACACCAAATGGAAACAAAGATTTAAAAGTATGCTTTTATTATAGATGTGAAAAGTAAATACAGAGCCTTGAAAATTTTTCTTAAAATACTTTGTATGCTGATTCTTATGCTTTATAAAATTTTATTTCTGATTCAAACAATGAAGAAAACCTGTATTTTTAGAATAAGGTTTATATACAAGTGTTGTCCAGAAAGGGTTGTCCAGTAGCGTAACATGACAAACAAGAATTTATGGCTTAATTTTTTCCAGACAGCTCTCATACAATGAATGAATGTATAATGATCTTATGGTTCACTACTCTTTATGATATATAAATAGCTTGCCCACCATAATTATTAGAGTGGCATGTTCAACTGATATTTCTGTTTGAAATGAGTCTACAACTTATGACAAACCCAGTATCTGGGACTGGGTGTCTATCCTATAACTCAGAGTCAGAATCATGTAAATCTTACTTTGATTAGGATAATTCATCATATTTTATGTGGCATTATTATTTTTTTGATTCTCTAGAAACCTTCGTTAGTTTATAAAAGACTCCTTTCTTTCAACAAATTATTACCAAGAAAATTAGATTTTATAATCAAGCCTGATGTGTATTTCAAATGCACACAAATCATTTTATGCATGATTTAATCATATATAATATAACTTGGGAAAAGTATTTAGTGTTTTTCATTTAAAATAATTTTAATTAACAAAAATATGAGTCCTGTATGTTAAAGGTCTTAATATTACTCTTTCTGCTTATCACATTAACAACTTCTGGAAGCTGTGTGGCTCAGAGGTACATAAGCTAAAAAGTGGGCTGACTGAGCCAATAGTCTGCAGAGCAAAGCCAGTGTTCTTGTTTGTTCAGGGAATGTGGGGTGTGGGTGGGCTTGATTTAAGACAACAAACAAAAAATTTTACTAGTGTTAGAGAAGCTTCTCACATTGAACCCAGGCCATAGTACCACTCATTGCTGTATACAGCCTTCAGCCTATTTGACCAGGGAACCTAACCAAAGCACATTGGAAAGCTATACAGTCCATTCAATGGCTTTATGTACAGTGGCACTTAAACAGACATAGCCCATGGCTTTACCTATCTGCAGAGCAAAACCAGTGGGAATTCAGTGCATATTCTGGGCTGAGTCCTGTCCCCACATAACAATCTGTACAGGACTTGGATCCTGTTCTGCTGAGGGTGGGGAAGCTAATTCATAGTTCCATCTACTACTGAATATAGTACTCATCCTAACCACCTACCAAGCTGGAACCAGGAAATTGTGGAGCCCATTCTACAGCCTCACTTAGGTAGAGACCTAAGCCAGAAGTCCTGTCCAACTGTTTTCACCCTCTCCTCAGAACTTGAACAGTTACTTTGCCTAAAACTAGACCATAACAGCAAGCTACACATGCCCAGAGAAATTATTAATACCAGCAGACACACTCAGAAACCCAAACTGTGTTGATTGGTGAAGAATATCTTGGACAAAGTGAAACTGTTAAATCTGGAAGAGGAGCCAAATTACCCAAATATGCAGATACCAAAATAAAAAAATCAAGGTTATGAAAAATCAGGTAACTATGATACCACCAACAGAAACTAATAAAATTCCACCAACAGACCCTAAGGAAGTGAAGGTCTATGAACTGTCAAAGAACTCAGAGTAATTTTCTTAAGGATGGCTAGTCAACTACAGTCACATACCACTTAATGATGGGGATACATTCTGAGAAATAGGTCATTAGTTGATTTTGTCATGTGAACAACATAGAGTATACTTATAAAAATCTAGAGGAGGAGGGCAAGATGGCGACTGGAGAGGAGGTCCCTAAATCCTCTCCCAGAAAACACAATTGAATGGCTGCTCAGGAGCCAAGAAAGAAGACTCTGAGTGACAAACAAGCAGCTGGGAAATCCATGCATCGCAAGTAAATACCTGAAGGTTGGAGGGAAAGGGGCAAGTGGGAGAGAGGGGCGGGAGCAAAGATGGATTGCAACAGGACCGGATCGTAGCTGACCATCCAGGAGCAGTGCAGTGCATGGGAGGGGGACAGGACAAGAGGCAACAAGAGGAAAAGCCCTAGCAAAGTGGCAGAAAAGTGGGAGTCCATTGCGGAGCTGGGCTGGAGAGCTGGAATTTGGAGTGGCGAGTTGGGAACAGAGCTTGGGAACCAGCCTCTGAAACTTTTGAGTGGTAGCAGGGCTAAGCGAGGACTCTGAACTGCAGAGATGACACCTTGGTTCTAGGCTTCCTTGAGATCCACAGTGCAGACGCACGCGACTCCTACACAGGGCTGCAGTTCCCATTCCCACCCACTGCGGAGGTGAGTCAGCTGCCTTCCTACCGCGGGGTCAGACCCACAGCTTCGAACTTGTGCGTGTGCCTGCTCGCGTGCCCCTGGGTTCTAAAAGCAGTGCAAGCCCACAGACCCTGCCCCAACATTTGGCCACTGAAGAAGGCCTGGGAAGAAAGGCAGATTTGATAGCATTTGCCCAAGCCAGCAGAAGCAGCCTCAGCCTGCATCCGCCAGCTTCCCAAGCATAGGGAAGAAGGTGGAGCTGCCCCAGGGTGCCTCTTGTTGGCATCTCCCCTTCCCTACAGCCTCCCCAACCAACTAACTAACTACAGGAAGTGGCGGGACCATGATAGATGGGCACCACCTCCAAACGTAGCAGGAGACCAGAAATAAGAAATAAACAACCCCTTTCTCTTCCAAAACTTGCCCCCTCAGTGCCACCTCATGTCTGCCCTACAGCAAGACACCACGAAAGTACCAATCTGGGCTTCTGGGCACTACTACTGAACATAACGCCCTCATGTCAAAGAGGAAAAACCCAGCAGACAAATTGAATTCCTTAAAAACTAAAACTCCTCAGAAAGAACATGAAATTTATCCAGAAGACAGATTATCAGACCTAGAAATTTCTGAACTAAGTGACAGAGAATTTAAAGTAGCCATTCTAAAGGCTCTGAGAGAAATGAAAACGTACTGTCAGAGTACCATGACTGAGATGAACAACATAAAAAAGGAGATGAATGACATAAAAAAGGAAATCCATGAGCAAAAGGAACAATTTAACAAAGAAATTCAAAACATAAAAAAGATTGAGATGGAAATGCGAGAGATAAATAGTACAATAAAAGAAGTGAGAAATGAAATAACTGCCATAGGAAACAGGGCCAATCAGCTGGAGGAAAGAATTAGTGATATCGAAGATCAGAACATGGAAATAGCTCAGAAAGAGGAATAGAGGGAATATAGTACCAAAAGGATTGGAAGAACTCTGCAAGACTATCTGACTCCATGAGACAAAACAACATCAGGATAACAGGAATAGAAGAAGGGGTGGAGCATTCTACAGGGAGTATACTCAAACAAATAGCAGATGAGAAATTTCCAAACCTATGGAAAGATCTGGAACCCCAAGTTCAAGAAGAAAAGAGGTCCACTAGATATCTGGAGCCTAACAGATCTTCTCCAAGACACATGGTACCAAAGACGTCCAAAACTAAAGACAAAGAGACAATTCTCAAGGCAGCCAGGGAAAAAAGAACTATAACCTTTAGAGGAAAACCCATCAGGCTGGCATTAGATTTCTCAGCAGAAACTCTGCAAGCCAGGAGGGAGTGGAATCCAATATTCAAAAATTTAAAAGAGAGAAACTTACAGCCAAGAATAAATTATCCAGCAAAATTATCTTTCAGATATGAAGGTGGAATAAAGGCCTTCTCAGACACATAGAAGCTGAGAAAATTTGCCAGCACAAGGCCAGCACTCCAAGAAATACTGAAGGAGGCTCTTCGACCTGAAACAAAACATCAGGAAAAAAGGAACAAAGAAAAATGGCAACAAGAAAGAAACGAAAATAAAAGAAAAACAAAGAAATAAGTAATGGCCACAGGAAATCCACACATATTGATCATCACTCTAAATTTTAATGGACTGAACTCATCAATTAAAAGACATAGTGTAGCAGACTGGATTAAAAAACAGAACACATCCATATGCTGTCTCCAAGAAACAGACCTCAGCCATAAGGACAAACACAGACTCAGAGCGAAAAGATGGGAAACAATACTTCAAGCAAATGGTAACCAGAGAAAAGCAGGAGTTGCCATACTGATATCTCATAAAATAAACTTCAGGTTAAAAAAGATAGTAAAAGACAAGGATGGACATTACATAATGATAAAAGGCACAATACAACAAGAAAATTTGACACTAATTAATATATACGCTCCCAACCAGAATGCACCAAAATATACAAAGAAACTACTAAAAGATTTGAAAGGAGAAACTGATGAATACACAATCATTGTGGGAGACTTAAACACCCCGCTAACAGCCATGGACAGATCATCCAAACAGAAAATAAATAAGGAAATATGAGCTCTAAATGACACCTTACAGCAATTGGACATAATTTACATTTACAGGACACTTCAGCCAGCAAAAAGAGACTATTCCTTCTTTTCTAGTGCACATGGAACATTCTCAAGGGTAGACCACATGCTGGGGCACAAAAGTAGCATAAGCAAATTCAAGAAGATTGAAATCATACCAAGTGTATTCTCAGACCACAAAGCTTTAAAATTGGAGGTCAATTGTAAAAGGAAAGCAGAAAGATTAAACAACAACTTATTAAAAAAGGATTGGATAAAAGAAAAAATAAAAGATGAGATTAAAAAATATATAGAAACTAATGACAATGAAAATACAACTGATCAGAGTTATTGGGACATAGCGAAAGCGGTAATAAGAGGGAAATTTATATCACTATAGGCCCATCTTAAGAAACAAGACACATCACAAGTAAACATCTTAGCATCCCATCTTAAAGAAATAGGAAAAGAAGAGCAGACAAAACCCAAAGTCAGCAGAAGGAAAGAAATAATAAAAATTAAAGCAGAGCTAAACCAGTTAGAGAACAGAAGGACAATAGAAAAAATTAATATTAAAAAGAGCTGGTTCTTTGAGAAAGTCAACAAATTTGACAAACCTCTGGCTAGACTAATCAAAGAATGAAAGGAAAGGATGCAAATATCCAAAATTAGAAATGAAAGGGGAGAAATTACCACTGATAGCACAGAAATACAAAGGATTATAAGAAAATATTATGAAGGACTTTATGCCATGAAACTTAACAACCTAGAAAAAATGGACAAGTTTCTAGAAACTTATAGCCTACCCAGGCTAAACCAAGAAGAACTGGATAATATAAATAGACCAATTGATAGCAAAGAGATTAAAATGACTTTCCATAATCTCCCTAAAGGCAAAAGCCCTGGGCCAGGTGGTTTCACCAATGAGTTCTACCAAGCATTCAAAGAAGAATTAATGCCTATTCTCCTCAGACTCTTCCAAAAAATTGAAGAGGAAGCAATACTTCCTAACTCATTCTATGAAGCCAACATTACCCTAATACCAAAGCCTGGCAAAGAACACAAAGAAAGAAAACTATAGACTAATATCTCTGATGAACACAGATGCAAAAATCCTAAACAAAATTTTAGCAAACAGACTACAACAATGCATCAAAAAGATCACACACCAAGATCAAGTAGGATTCATCCTGGGAGCACAAGGATGGTTCAACATACCAAAGTCAATCAATGTGATACACCACGTAAACATAATCAAAGATAAAGACCATATGGTCATTTCAATTGATGCAGAAAAAGCTTTTAACAAGGTACAACATCCATTTATGATCAAAACACTAAACAAAATAGGTATAGAAGGAAAGTATCTCAACATAATGAAGGTCATATATGACAAGCCCTCGGCTAACATCATACGGAAGGGGAAAAGCTGAAGCCTATTCCCCTAAAATCAAGAACAAGACAGGGATGCCCCCTGTCACCACTGCTATTTAATATAGTACTGGAAGTTCTAACCACAGTAATCAGGCAAGAGAAAGCAATAAAAGTTATCCAAATTGGGAAAGAAGAAGTCAAATTGTCACTATTTGCAGATGACATGATCCTTTATATAAAAAATTCCAAAGATTCCACCAGGAAACTATTAGAAACAATAAACGAATATAGTGAAGTCACAGGATACAAAATCAATGCACAAAAATCAACAGCATTCCTATATACATACAACGAATCCTCAGAAAAAGAAATGAGGGAGTGAATTTTTTTTTGCTATCACAACAAAAAAGAATAAAATACCTGGGAATTAACTTAATGAAGAACGTGACAGACTTATACACAGAAAACTGTAAGACACCTAATGTGACTTCTCTTTCCATTACCATATAGTAAGCTCCCCCTCCCTCCTCTCCCACCCTCTTCTCTTTCTCCCCTCCCTAACCCACTCGTCCCCAAATAAACATTAAACTATTGATTGTGTCCATGGGTTATTTGTTTGTTTGTTCATTTCTTTTTTTCTTTGTTGCATTCAATTTTACATTCCGCATATGAATGAAGTCATACAGTTCTTTGTTTTTCCTGTCTGGCTTATTTCACGGAAAACTATAAGACACTTTTGAAAGAAATTGGAACAGACTTTAAGAGATGGAAAACTATCCTCTGTTCATGGATAGGAAGACTTAACATTGTTGAAATGGCCATTCTGCCCAAAGCAATCTACAGATTTAATGTAATACCCATCAAAATCATACTTTCATGAAATGGATAAAAGAATTAGTAAATGTATATGGAAACATAAAAGAACTCGAATTGCCAAAGCAATACTACATAAAAAGAATAAGGCTGATGGCATTAGATTCCCTGACTTCCATTTATATTACAAAGCACCAATAGTCAAAAACAGCTTGGTACTGGCAGAAGAACAGAAATATACACCAATGGAACAGAACTGAAAACCCAGAAATAAACCCACAAATTTATGGACAAATTTTTGATAAAGTAGCAACAAACATACAATGGGGAAAAGACAGCCTCTTTAGTAGGTGGTGCTGGAAAAACTGGAAAAACATATGCAACAGAAAAGGGAAAAGTTACATGAAAGGAAAGCCCTGTAAGACTATTGGCAGTTATCTCAACAGAAACTCTTCAGATCAGGAAAGATTGCAATGACATATTCAAAATATTAAAAGAAAAAAAAGTCAACCAAACAGTCTACACCCAGTGAAACTGTCTTTTAGAAAGAAAATAATAATTTTCCCAACAAACAAAAGCTGAGGAAGTTTGTTACTATCAGATTTCCCTTACAAGAAATGGTAAAATAATTTTTTTGAATGGATGTGAAAGAACATAACTGACATTATAAAAACATAAAAAGGTAGTGGAAACATCACTGCTAATGGTGAAAATGTATTCTTAGTTATATTCTGCAATATGGCAACAGTGGTACGTAACTCACTTACAATCTAGTTTAAAAGTTAAAAAAAGACAGATTTAGTAAAGATAATTATAACTACAATATTCTGTTAATAGTTATACAACATGAAAAAACAGGTAAATTGTAACAGCCATAACCTAAAATGTGAGGGTCAGGAGAAGTAAAAGTGTTATGTTTATAAATTCTATTGAAGTTAAATTGTTATCAGTTTAATATAGGGTGCTATAAGTTTAAGATATTTCATGTAAATCTCATGGTAACAGAAGGGAAAATTCTGTAGTAATTACACAAAAGAACACAATAAAAAAGCAAAGCGTATTGATACCAAAATACATTGGAACACACAAAAAAAGATAGCAGGATAAGAAATGTGATACAATGGGTCTAAAATGCCCTTCTTTTTATGAGCTGGTAATTTATACCAAATCTTTTATTACAAAATCATAAGTATGTATGGTTATGATTTTGTAATAAAAACATAACTCAAGTCTGGGCATTACTTCTGTCAGATCCTATATATATATTTGTAAACCATATATCTGACAAGAGGATAATATCCAAAATATGTTAAGAATTTGTACAACTTTATAGCAAAAAACCAAATAACCCAATTAAAAAATGAGTGAAGCACCTAAATAGACATTTCTCCAAAGAAGATACATGAAAGGCCAATGGGTGCATGAAAAGGTGATCAATATCACTAGTCATTAGGAAAATGCAATTAGAAACCACAAAATACAACCTTATCCTGTTAGAATGGTCATCAAAAAAAAAAGAAGAGATAACAATGCTGGTGTGAATATGAAAAAAAGGGAACTCCTGCACACTGTTAGCAGGATTATAAATTAGTACAGCCACTATGGCAAACAGTATGGAGGATCCTCAGCAAATTAAAAATACAACTACCCTATGATCCAGCAATTCCACTTCTGAGAATTTATCTAACGGAAATGAAAACATTAACTTGAAAATATATTTATACCTGTTTTTCTTTCTGTCCTTTTAAAAAATTTTATTTCTATAAGAAAATGGATAAATGGGTATTAGCTGAACCTATTGTTGTAATCATTTCACAATATATGAGGTATGTAAATCAAACCATCATGGTACTCACCTTATCCCTTTACAGTAATATATGTACATTAGTTCCCCAAAAAATGGTGTATACAATTTTTTTATCATTACTTATTTATAAACTTATACACATTTAACACAAAACAATTACAAAAAGCCTGAATGGTTAAACATGTAATTATGTTAGCCATTAATAGAGTATCAATATAGATTATATTTTTACAAGAAAAATAATACTAAAATTAGATATTAAGATAGATAAAATGGGATGTTTTCAATATTATTTACTTGTTTATGTTTTCTTATGTACTTAAAATTTTCATTTTGAAGTAAAATATAATTTAATCATCTTGTAATTATCTAAGAATATAATTATCATTTTGAATATTTTGAGAAAAAGAGAATAGATTTGTGAGAAATAAATCAAAGTATGAATGAAGTATTTACAACACTCCTCTCTGTCTCTCCCCCTCCCCTTTTTTTGTACCAACATGGGTGATAAAACTGAAATATTTGCCTATAGCCAATGTAATAAATATTAATAATATGGTTAAGCAGGTGGCCCAAGGAAAAGCATAAAGTATTATTTATATTTCTTGGAAGTGGCTATGTGTATACATTGATAAATACAAAATTTAATCAGAGCACTTTAGAACAGGAAGAGAAATTAAGAATAATTTACTTTCACACCCTCATTTACCCATGAGGAAACTGAAGCCCATAGCTAATATAGTACTCTCTGTAGGTGTCCCTTTATCATGTTTGTCCTTGTAGTGTAGATAGCACATCTGGTGATACATTCTAGTATGGTATAGTATAAACTAGGGAAAAATTGCTTGGTGGGTCTCAAATTTTCTTGTGCAGTTGGTATATAAGTCCCATGCCCAAAGGTCCAATTTATTAGGTCTGAATGGAGCACAGGTTTATGCAATTTTAACAATAACTATGATGAAATCACTGTAATTGAGATGTAAGCTCTCCTTGGTTAGTTCTGAGAAATACAGAATTGTAGAATGTAAGTCTTAAAAGGGAATTTTATGCTAAGTGACTCAGTCACTATATAAGTCACAGCTTTTTCATTAAAATATATGTAATTTCCTTTGCTTTGCAACTGTAAGAGAATATTGTTTAAATAAAAAACTGGGGAGACCATAGAGAAATACTTGACAAACTTCCCACACAGACAATCAGAATCACCTGTGGGGCTCTTGAGCCATTTTCGTGTTTGAGCCCGCTCCTACCTCTTTGGAGAGTACTTTCTCATCAATAAACTATCTCTTTGTTTCACCACTAAAAAAAAAAAAATTATCTGCAGATACTTGTAAGACTCCAGATTCATAGGCCCTTTTCCTGGAGAGTCTCATGGGGAAGTACATAATGGGAGCCAGGAATCACTCCTGATATTTCTGATAGCCCACCCAGTTGGAAAACTTGGCCATAACTTATATTAAAATAAGCTTCAGCAGTCCTCAACTTTGGTACATAGAGTCAACTGGGGGACTCAGTAAAATACCTCCTGAATGCGTAGGTCTGGAGCAGGTCCAAGGATATCCATTGTTGCAAGTTCTCAGATCCCATAACAACAGGCTGTGTAAACTGAGGAAAATGATTCACAGGAAAATGCCCAGAGGCTGCAGCAATGTCTCCATAGAAACCAACACATCTGCCCACTGTTGCAGAAAGTACAACAAAATGGCTTCCACTGCTTTTAGTTCTTCCAGATCTCAAACAGGTGTTTCTAATTAGCAGGATTTAAACTGGAAACTTTTGTAGTTGCCAGGCTTCTAGCTGTTACAACAGGTAGGTGTAGTGTTGGGTGTGGGGGTGAAGTGGGTATGGACAAATATGGGGGTATCAGTCCCCAAAGGGTTAAAGCCAAGCCCTCTGTAAAGAATTACTGCCAGGACCATATAAAGGGTTAAAGCCAGGCCTGCTGCCCAGGCTTGACCTTGGCACAATCAGTCCATGTCTGGGGTTGAGGAATTCCTGGGGCTGACAGTTACTGCACATGTACTGCCTTATGTAACCATGAAAACCCAAACAACTGCTACTGGGCAGATGCGGCAAGATGCCACTTTCGTTTGAATATGTTTATATAGTCCCAGGTGCACAATAAAGTAGCTTGCTTGCTTGCTGGCATGTTTGTGGTCCCCCTATGTCAGCTCCACGTGTGTTTTTTCAACTGGGGGTGCCACTGCCGAAATCTGTCCTGCCTGGAAACCTTGGCAATGGCAGGGAGTGGGAAACTAGAAGATGGGAAATTGTTTTCAATTGCTAGCATAAAAGGTGGCCCAAATGTGCATGTAAGCTTTAGTAGTAGTTTATCACAAACTGTGGAAGTCAGTTAATCACTGACTGTGTTCAAATTATGAAAGGGTTAATAAGACCTGAGGGTCTAGTAAAAGGAGAAAACAAGACACCTAAAGGAGAGAAAAAACTCCTGAAGGTTGAGCTGATCAAGATGAGACCAGACTACTCAATGCGACTACTAACATACATGCAATCAGAGGCTTACCAGGGCCAAAACATGGTCTGGTCAATGAAGGAAGTCACTGCTCTTTTGGCGATGCATCAAAATGTAGAATCATTATGGACATCTGGAAATTATCCTAATATATGCAAGTGACAAATAAAAAGAGTAAGTTTTGGAAGCAAAAACAGAGAAATCACAAGAAGGGTCACAACTCTGTGTTGGGAAAATTGAGCCTTGCACAAAGTAAGGCATGTTTCAAATAAAAAGACAAGAAAGCAAAGAAGACTGTTATCTGTTTCAAATATGCAGAGTCAAGTCTCACATTCACCAGGCAAATGAATGCACTAATATGCAATGATAAAAATTAAGGTAAGAAAAAAAACTTCAGGGACAGAGAAATAAATAATGTTAAAGGTACCAGTATAACCACAGGGGAAAGCAGGAACTAATGCAAAAAGCATTGTGTTGAAATGACTCCTTATTTTAAGTTACAGTTTTGAGCAATGAAAAGGTAATATTATTTGCTTTCAGAAAATTCTATGTCCCACATTGCTGCAATATCTAAACACATTTTAGGTTCCAGTGAAACATTTAGGAGAAATCACAAAGATGATAAGCATAGATTAAATTAAACATAAGTTAAATTAAAATTTAAAACCTCTTTATGTAAAAAGAAAATGCATATTGGAAGGAAAGAATGCCTATGATAGTTAATTGAATAAAGAAAACAAAATATGGCATGATATATATTTTTATAACACATCATATAAAATTAATAAATACAGAGAGATATACCATATTTTTCTATGTGTAAGTGCCCCATGTATAATATGAGACAGCCCCTCCTTTTTTAACTCAACATTAAGAAATCTTCTCAACCTGTTACTCCCACGTATAAGACAACCCTCAATTTTTTGGTCTAACAATTTTAGACAAAAGTATCATCTTACACATGGAAAAATATGATACATCCAACTGGTAGAGTGGCCATACTTGGTAAACATTAAAGTGGTAAACTGGGTATGAAGCAAGAAAGTGAGTAAGGAGGACTTATAGTTTTTACTTTATATGCTTTAGTTCCACTCAAATATTATAATGATTTTTTGTTTTAAAGACATACATGATAAATTATTTATTAATATTAATAAATTATTATTTATTAATTATTAATACTGGGTTTAGGAATGTTGATTATTTCTGTATTTTTATGACTCCCATAGCCTTACATATCTTCTCAGCAGCACTTTATACCAGATATCAATTAAGTGATATTTGGGGAGTTGTGAGGGAAAAATTTGTTTCACAAAAATGTGATATTAATTTAAGGCAGCAGTTCTCAACCTGTGGGTCGTGACCCCTTTGGGAGTCGAACGACCCTTTCATAGGCATCGCCTAAGACCATTGGAAAACACATATCAGATATTTACATTACGATTCATAACAGTAGCAAAATTACAGTGACAAAGTAGCAACAGAAATAATTTTATGGGGGTTCCACAACATGAGGAACTGTATTAAAGGGCTGCAGCATTAGGAAGGTTGAGAACCACTGATTTAAGGCATCATCAGCAAAACATTCTCCAATGAGCAAGTATCCAAGAACTACATAACTCATGCACTCTTAAATACATATATGCATACATATATACATAAATTCATTAACCACAAGTCATTGTGTAAAAGACCCAGTTATTAATATGTAATACCTGGAAACATAGAATTAATGCTAAAATAATGTGGAATATGATTACAGAAAAAAACATAAAAGTTGCAAGTCTTGAAATGAAAGCTACTTAAAAATAATTTATCTATGAATGATTAAAGCAAAAAATACTACAGTTTATCCCCCAAATGGGCAAGTAGAGATAAGAGGACACATAAATGCAAAAATGTCCTCATCTGTCACGTAAGAAGTGCAGTAGATGCTGCACCAGAGCCCCCTTGTAGGACTGGACTCTTACTTCTTCATTACCTGGATGGTTGATGGAGTGCTGCCCAGTGGTCCACAGCCCTCAGCTCTCTTCAGGAGTTGCATCATTTGATGTGAGCCACCTGACCTGAGGCCATGCCTTCTTCAGGGACAGCCAATACCCAGTGACTGGACATCTAGGATCTCTTGCTGAAACTCTGAAGGATCATCTAAGCTTATAGTTTTATGTGGGTTGTTAAAGATTTTATTATGTCTGCATAGAAACTTTGCATTTTTATCTGTGTAATCTTGTTTCCTCCTCTTCTTTTCCACAGGTGTTGGAAAAATATTCCCCTCAAATTTTCCTCTACTCTAATCTCTATCTTCAAGGATTGAATAGAAAGTTTTAGCTATAAAATTAGGAAATAAATTAGATATAAAATTTTGAAAAGATAAAAATTGCTATCTAAAAAAACACACTAAAGAAAATGAACAAATGCAAAAACATAAAAATTTTATAAGGAGATTAATAATAGATCAATTTCATAAAATTTATAGTCCTCCCATCTCAACAAATAAAAATTTGAAAATATAATAGAAAAAAATCTGAATAGCACCACAAAGATAAATCATTGTGGAACTAAATCTAAGAAATAAAGTAAAGCATGTGATATACATAAAATAAATTTTGAAATTTTAAAATAGGAGGGCTATGAGTATAAAAGTTTTATGTATATCCAACTAGTTACAAATTTTATCCAACTAGTTCCAAATTTTACATAAAAACTATAATAATTTTATCAATTTAACATTAGATGAGAAATAGATTATGAAATGGAAGAGTGTAAAAATAGGCTTATGAATATATAAGCATTTAGTTTGTGATAAAAGTAGCAATTTATATAAGGAGAAGAATGAACCAGTCAAGAATAGTGTAGAAATGAGTGACTAATTATTTGTAAAACATTAAGTCAGATTTATAAATCATGCCATACACTAAGGTTAATGGTTAACTTTTGACTTAAGCCTTTGATTCCTTTCTTTTTTTTCACCTCCATAAATTAATTCCATTAATTTTGTCATCTTTTATATATGTTCTGGCTCTCCCTCTCTGTTCCATCAACAGTTAAGTACATATTTAAGTGTATCCTATCTGAAACAAACAGCAAATAACAACAACAAAAAAAACTCTCTCAACCCCACCTGCTTCTTTCTACCACCATGTTTCTTTCCTTTTGATTGAAAAAGGTTCTTAACTATTACTGTCTTTGCTTCTCTTCCAATTCATCTTTTCTTTACAGCAGCCTGCCTTCTGATCTCCTGCATTGGGTTTTATATACATGCTCCCACTTCTGGCCAGTACATATTATTCCCATATTGCAGCTCCATTAGTTTATAGTTCCTCCCGATCCCTATCAGGCCAGTACATACCCACTGACTGTGCTTGAATTTGACCACATATGGTAGTCAGCAATAGAAGTGGGAGTACAGGCTAAAGAGGGCAAACATTGTTGTTAAATTCTATAGTTACTCCTTCCACTAAACTTCACATACAGCTTTGTAATTGCCCATCTTTTCCATTTACATTTTTTCTTAGATTATAAATTCCTTGGGAGTCTAATATATTCTTTGTTCCAGTCACAGAATCTAATAATAATTATACACTAAGTTTATGCAAAATGCAATGGTAATGATATGAGGATGTCTAAAACATTCTGAAGGGTTAGGGTGTGTTCAGGGCAGGAAGGAAGACAAACCTGAACTCAGAAGAAGTAAACAGAAGAAATCCATGCAAGAAAGGGAGAAAGTTTAATTTTCATAGAAAGGACAGGATTGGTGAAGGCTTCAATGCAGTAAATGGTGTTAATAACAAGGAGCTGGTAAGACTGCTGCAAAAGGGTGAGCAGGAACAAGCCAGTGACTGGTTGTGAGCAGATGATTTCAAAGTAAAGCCCTTGTTTTGCAGGCACTCACAAACCTTTCCAATTCACAGTGAACCTGGATGGTGGAGAATTCTTCAGAAAGCTAAGATTGGGCTTCCCAATATCCTGGCTGGATGTAGACTTAGAATTGTTATTAATTTAATTGAAATAAAATTTTAAAATGTGTCTTTTTTTAACATACGTGTATTTCTAGGTGTGAAGTCACACCTACTGTAGCTTTTCAGTGAAGTTTTATTAGCTAAGTTGCCTTGGGTTTTAGATTAAATTTGAGCTGAGGTAGTGATGATTATAGTAAATATTAGTTCTTCAAGAAGGTATATGGTAAAATATAGGGAAGAGATAAAAGATAAATTAAGCAGGAATATGAATCAAGGGCAAACTTTGTGAATATCATGGGTGGGATTTACTAGTGTCTGAATGTTGTACAAAGAGGAAACCAGAGATAGATGATGAATCATGGTTTCTGAGGAGTAAATAGCATCAACATCTAAAGAACAGGGAGAAGAATTAGCCTTGAACTGAAGGGAAAAGATACTTCTCCTAGTATAGCAAGAGGGAAACAAAAAAGGAAAGATACAAAATACAGTTATTTTTATATGGAGAGGAAGACATTTAAGTACCTGGAAGGATGAGGTGGACAGTAGTGAAATGAGGGTACCAGTAAGAAGAAAACAAGTTGGAAAATCCCACGAAGGAAAAGAGACATGAGTCAACTGAGAACATTTAAAATTTTATCTGGGTAGAAGTGAGGGTAGAAATAATATATTGGTATAGTATGCATCTTAAAGAAAGAGATTTTGTTGCAGCGTGGTAGAATGATGATCCAAAATGGGAACTGAAGGCAAGAAAATCATGATGTCATCTATTATTGCCTTGAACCATAATACATTGTCTTATTTGCTATCCTACTTAATGGCCAGGCTATAAAATCTACAAAGACAATGATCATGCCCTTTTATGTTTTTGTATCCCCAGCACTAGAAAAGTGTCTTCTATATTGTAAGTATTGAAAGGAACCAACCTTTTAGAAGATCAGCTTATAAAAGAGATATTCTAATTTTTATAAGAAAAATAAGGTTGAGGATACATTTCCAGTGAAATATGGATTTCTGGAGACAAAATTGAAAAGATGTAATAAGAAAAGTAAGTTGTTAGGGCTGGGAGGGGAGGAAGGACAGAGCAAGGTTGCAACAAGAATATAGGTTGAGAAAGAGAGACAGAGGGATTTGCATTGAAGACAGTTGTTAAGTAGGACAAGGACAGGAAGCAAAGCAGGATGAAGTGACCTCAAGCAGAAACTCTGGCCACAAGTTACCCACTGAACCCATATTAAAGCCATTAAAGATTCTTTTGAGACCTTTAATACTAGATTGTATATTTACTTTTCAGGCCCAGTCAGTAACGTACATGCAGTCTTTGCTTAGGAATACAAACAGATTACTGGGTAAAAATTTTAACTAATCTTTTAGTATATAAACCATTATCATTGATTAAAGTGAATATATTTAATTCTGCATATGTCGGTGTCATTTTTGCTGTTTCTTCCCTTTCTTTTTCTAGATATTTTCTTTTCCCTTCTCTCTCTCTCTCTCCCTCTTTCTCTCTCTTTTTCACTCTCTCCCTGTGCCTCTCATATTTCCTTGTATTTCTGTTTTTAAATCTACTCTTTTTATTTCCCCCCTTGTGAGATGGGATGGAAAAATCAAGATGAAGGAAAGAGAGGAGTGTTGAAGTGCAATAAGCATACTTTTCTCATTTTGCTATGTGCAAAAAAACGTCCTCCAGAGGCTATATCTAATTAGAAATAAATGGAATCATTTGACTAAGGTGAGTGTAGTGAGTAGGAATGAAGAATTTCAGAGGCAAGAAGAAACACTAAGCCTGAACTCAAATACAATTGGCCATTCATTCTAGCTTTGCCAATTATTACTCTCTATGACTTATGGCAAATTCTTCATCTTTTCTAAAACTGAACTTTCTTATTTCTGAAATGGGAGTACTACTATCTAACAGTGGCAGGCAGAAATTTGACCCCATGATTTTTGCTCTCTGGTGAGTATGTTACTTTACATGGCAAAAGGTTCTTTGTAGGTATAATTAAGGTTACTAATACATTGAATTTGATTGGGGGATCATCCTAAATTATTTAGATTGGTCCAATGTACTCACACAAAGCCTTAAAAATGTACAAACGAAAGGTCAAAAGAGCAAGTCAGAGAGACTTGAAGCATGAGAAGATTTTGATGCGTTGTAACTAACTTGAAGATGGAGGGGGCCATGCAGAAAGCAAGAAAAGGAATTTATTGTGGCAGTGATCAGTTATCTCTGCGGAGGACCTGGAGTCCCTGTTGAGAACTGTATTCCCAGCTAATACTTTGATTTCTGCCCACTGATAAATTGAGCAAAAAATCCAGCCAGACTGTGTAGGGGTTGTAACCTACAGAAGCAACTAAATTATAAATTTGTGTTGTTTAAAAGTGCTGCATTTGTGGTAATTCATTATAGCAGCAATGAAAATTAATACTAATAATATTGCAAGAGTGAAAGAGATTGACCTATGGATTGGGGTTTAAGAGAGTCAATAATTCACATTCCTTTTATCTCTCAAATATAGGACAAGCTGAGAATAAGGCAGAAAGGACAAATAGAAAATTTAATGTTAGTGTTTTTACTGATGAAAATGGAATTGGATAATGTGACCTTGATATGTGGCCACCATGAGCATTCTAATACTTCATTCAGAAAATAAATTTATACTTGTGGTGATCAACAGAGTCAAATAAACTTAGTGTCCCCTTGTAGGGGCAGATCACTTACACATGGTTGGGAAGAGGTCAGATAGACAGCTCTCTCCAATAGTAGGTAAACCTGGAAGACAGAGACCCAGTGAATTTTGGGCTGAGAATTATTACTTCCTCCTCACAAACTCACTAATCATGTAAGTCATACTTGTCCAATGGATAGCAGGAGATTAGGGGGACTACTCCAACTAAAATGCTTCTACATTGAAATGTAGCTCAGGAGAATGAGATCCTTAGCATAGAATCTAGCACAAAATAAATGCCACCTATGTAGTTACTAAAAAGTGGCAATTATTTGTCTTCCCTAACACATCCATTCCAGGGTGGTTTTGTTTTGACTCTGGCCTTACTCACTCACATTGAACTCCCAACACTGAGTCAAGGTCCAGAGGTCTTCATTATGGTGCCCAGCTGAGGCTAACATCGCTTGATGCAGAAATCCTCACGTAACTGCCCAGCTCCCTTCATCTTGTGTTCTGTTACCCTTTCATCTGGCCTGTTGAATCTCATGATCTAGGGGGCCAGATCCTCTATGCTTAAGTGAGTGTAAACTTATAAGAAATGTAAAGAAATCACTGTAGATGTCTTTTCAATAAAGAGAGATATAATAGGACTCTTCTTTCCCCATTCCAGAAACTGTACATCTACACTTGGAACTCCAAAGCTCTCCCACTGAGCTTGAGCATTCTTGAAATTAATCCAATAGTGGGAGCTTTTTTTCTAATTTTAAGAAGCAAATGAAATTGATAAATCAAATTATATAATCTTTTTCTTAAAACTTTTACTAAATAGATATCATAATCTAGTGAACAATGATATCTAATTTGGCACAAAATCATTGCTGTTGTAATTTTATGGTCAATATAATCAGTAAGTACTTCATGGTGCTACACAATGAGCATAATGACTTTTATGTCTTTTTACAGGAACAACTTTGATAAAAATGATAGAACATAGAAGTGATATTAGTGGTTGGACTTTTAGATTACATAAGAAAAGATGTAGGACTATAGTTCTCTAGTGAGGATTTTGAGGGAGGACCATACGTTGCAGAGGAGCCTCATAAATCACAAACTTAGTCACTAACTTTAAATCTAGCCTGGCTTTGACTGTAATACCATTTTGTGCTTCTCTTTCCCAGCCAATTAAAATTCTAGCAATTACATGGCATCCCAGGTGGCTATTTTTGACATCTGTGTAAAGGCAGGCAATCTTAGAGTCGCAGGATTTGGAAGGTAAGTGAGAATAGTGAAAAACTCCTCTTAATTAAATAAAATGCCTTTATTTTTGTTAAGCTTCATAGGGAGAAAAATGTATATTTATGTTATGGCACTATAAAGATGTTAGGGTCAATTTCAAAATAGTGTTTGTGGAATTGGCATGTTTCTTTTTAAAAAGTACTTACTGCTTTTATGTAAAATACCTGTGAATATCTATGGGATCTTTACAGGTTATTTAACTTCTCTGTGTGTCAGCTTTCTCATCTGAGAAATGGACTCACAATATCAATTTCTTAGGGTGTTCTTGAGTATTAAATGAAACTATACCTCTTTCTCTCTCTCTGTATTTCTCTCTCTACCCACCCACACACACACACCCGCACACACACACAAACACACACACACACACACCCGCACATTGCCTTACAGCTGCTGACCTGTCTGTCCCCTCCCATGCATTCCCCATGACATCCTAAGGCAGGAGTTAAACGTGGAGGCCACGGGGGCATAGAATAGCTAGGAGACAAAACTGACCCTCTCTCGGGGCTACTGTACCTCCTTCATTCATACACCTTATATCACCCTGTATAGCCCTGGAGGATGGCTGGTTAGTCAGTGATGGGTAAGATTCCTCAAGGGAGGAACAACCTAAGATGGGCACAGTCACATAGGGGCCATCAGTAGAGAGCTTGGGCTCTACAGAGGTGAGGCATAGACCCTCTCCCTCTCTGAGGTTAATCTCTTGCCCCCTGGCTGCCATGTATGCCACACTGCTCCAGTGATGACTATATAGAACCATCTCAGTCATGTTTCCTTAGAGATGACTTGAATACTGAATCAACCCCCGGGGTGGTTTCTATACATTGAGTCCTTTGGGCTATGTACGTGCATAAAGGCACAATATGTGCTGGAACACAATGGGGACTTTGAGGAACACCCTTAAGGCATGATAATCACAGACCTTGGAAAGAGAGAGGTTTTTACTTCTCACACATGCTTCATTTCCTCATTCAATCCAATGAAAGCTATGCATCAGCCCAATTTGAGGCATCCGGCTGATGAGGCTGAGGCCTTTTGGCCCCGCTTGTAATATATTTTTGGCTACTGTATTTCTTCACTCTGCATCACTCTTTTTGTGTTCCCACCGCTTGTGTCGTGCTGGATGTGACATCCCCACACATACTGCTTAGAATAGTGCCAAATGCATAAAACTATGTAAACTATTATTTCTTTGCATTTTTTTAGTATATGTACTGCCAAAATGAGCACCTATGTAATTTTTTAATACTATTTAAATTAAATGACATATTCTGTGACAATAGTAATTACAAGTATTTTCTGTTCGTGGAGAGCTTTTATAGTTTACAAATTAATCCATCTTGTAGTCATATAATCAGGCCAGGTGGAATTATATCCATTTGGTGGATTAAAAAATTAAAACTAAAAACTGTAAAGATAAAAAAAGGTTAGATTTGGGATTAAAACTAATTTTCAGCCTCCAATCAGGATTCTTTTTATTATATAGCTATAATGAAAACTATATGAATCTTAGAAAATATGTTTTGAGTTTTTCAACTTTGCAGAAATCATACTCTGAATAGTACATGTAAGATTACTTTCAAAAGAGAAAAATTTTCATTTAATTTCAAGTTGCTGTGAAAATGTTTCATTCTCACTAGTCAATAATTTTTATAGAGTTCAAGGAAACAGAGATTTATGTGTTCTCTGAGATGCTGAACCAATAAATATTTATTTTTATTTTATTTATAACAGGACTCCATGGCAAGTGGTGGATAATGAAAAAAATATATGATTCTGCAAGCTGAGAGGAAGGATGCCTTTGAGGAGTAGATTTTAAATTGTCTCAGTAGAGATTGACCTTTACAAAATGCTCTAAAGTTGATTATAAGAAGTCAGATACTCCAAAAAAAAAAAAACAGTTAAATAAGCTTTTAATAATAACAAGAAATCCACAAGAGAGCACAGATAAATCAGAATAAATCATACACTGAAGGGCAAAGAAATCACATAATTGCTCAAGAAATCAGTCAGTGAGGTAAATATGAATGAAATATGAAATACATGGTGAGCCAGAGTGCCATCTAAATGTGGCTCTTTTTCTTCATAGCCACACAGACACATATGTTCACAAAATAGTTCCTTGACCTTGTTTAGCTGAGAACTCTGTTTAGTTTGTAGAAAATGCAAATTCCTGGGCTTCTCCTATGCTAAAATTTTGAGTAAGTGTAGTTTCTGAGACCACATTTTTAATATACACAGTAGCAGATTCTAAGGATACTAAGTTTAAGAATAGCTGCTCCAGCTTTGGCTTCAATCTTCTAACAATTTTTGTGTCCTAAAGGTAGTTCACAATTTGGGAAAAAAGTCGTCATAAAACATCTTAGTGCTTGAGGATGTGGTTGAAGGACCAGTATGCACTGGGAACATAGAAGAGATTTTCACTACAGGGCAAAACAGGATTGGGCAGGATTGACTGAGAGAGAGTTTGGACACAGGAAAAAAAGATTAGATACTTCCTGGGTCAGTGTTAATTGCGTTTCTTGCTTTCAAGCATTAGAACCAAACTTGAGCTATTCTAAGCAAAAAGAGAAATTTTATTGGAAAGACATTGGGACCTTACATAATTTATGACAGCCTGGAGGATTTGATTTGGGAAATTGATAAAGACCATGGGACCTCTAGAAGGCTAGTTAATGGAAGTATGAAAAGGTTCATGCAGCAGAAAGAGACCAGTCTGGACCGCCACTTCGGAAATACAAACTCTAGTGAGTGAGATAATCAAAATTCAGTCTTGGGGGTCCCAAAGTAAAATTGTTCAACCCCAAATTATGTGCTATCTCTTGGCTATGCTGGTATAAAGTGAGAAACATTATCCTCTTTGGAATTTATGGGGCAGGGCATTACCTTCCATCAAGACTACACAAAAGGGGGGGCCTTTGACAAAAAGAAGATAAGGTGTTAGTAGGAAGTAGAAACTTGGATGCTAGGAAACAACAACAAAAACTATGTCAGGTATCTACTATGAGCTCCATTAGGGTGGTCATTGGGTCTATCTATAGCCTATTAACCTGAGTTTAATAATGATAATGGAGTATTTTTTCCTAGCTTGTCCTAATTGACCCCTGCTCCCATTTGCATTAGGATTTACATATCTCTGGTAGGTTTTCTTATCAGAACTTTCTCCTTCCTTGTACTAAATACAACCATTCAGTTTTTCTTGCTTATGACCTACATAGGATTATGTGATTTTCTGAAAATGTTTGAACAGATTGAATGCAATCTTGCTCCCTTCGTTTATTCAATATTATCAGCTTTTGAAGGAAGTATATAATAATAAGAGCAAATATAGTCCAAAAATAAATTGTCATATTTTGCAATTTTACTTCTTGGGTTATTTTAATATCTATAGTTTTCAGCACTAATACAACACATAAATAACTGACATAATTGGAATATTTTTATATTTTGCTAAATATGAGTCTAAGAATATGTATCTAACCAACTCATATCAAATGGATCAATCAAATAGTTACAAATTTTACCTGGGTTGCCTACCAATCTTCTAATCCTTATTCTAAATAAAATTCCAATTTAGTGGTGAGATATAATTAAAATATTACTTACATTTTTAAAATAATGCAATATTGCACTTTATGATAGTACTTGTAAACACAAGATAAACCTTCATACAGAATGTGGGACCCAACTTTGACCTTGAAAGAGGACCTGTATAGTTGAAAAAGAGTAAATCAAAATTAAGGAAGCTATGCTGTGTTCTCCACTTAAAATAAAAAGTTGCCTTGGTTAGTGGTAATTAGGCTATGTTTTAGTCCTACTACTTCCTTATCCAATAAACTGATCTATGCAGTAGTAATTGAAATTTTCTCTTATCTTAGAAGAGTTTTTCCTTAGGCTCTATTGGCTTATATATAGAACTTTGGAATGTTTGCTAGTCATTAGATCTAGTGATGTTGGAGATGGGATACTCTGCAGGCAATACTTTTAGTACTAAGATGTGAAAAGACCAAGGGTCTACACAGAAACCTTTTTAGAGATCATTAACAGACACCAAAGATTTATTCCAAAACTCAAGATGTTTTTCCAGTACCTATCTCTGAAGTAGGAGCAAAAGTGAAATTGGTATGCTATCTTTTCCTTTCTCTCTTCTCCATGGAGGACACAGATCAATCTTGACATGAAAATTATGTCAACCACCTACTAAAATTCTCCAGTGGCTTCCCATTTTACTTTTAATAAAATACAAATTCATACCTTGCGAACAAAGTCCTGAATGATTTATTCCTGTTTTTTTTCTGACATCAATTTGTGCCATTTTCTCCCTTCCTTCACTGTGCTGCAACCACACAAAATACTCTTATTGGTGTAGATACACCAATGTACTTCCAACATTATGATTTTTATTCTTGTTAATCCCAGTACTTGAAATACTCTTTCCCAGCTAAAGTCTTTTCATCAGACTTTAGCTCACATTGCATAACATCAGAAAACCTGCCCCAATGACTCAATCTATAGATTATCTCTCTTTTGTCCAATATACTGTCATCTCATCCTAGTTATTTGATAGCATTTTTAGCTTTAAACTTATCTTGTTCATGTATTAGTTGTTTGTTTCTTTTCACTAAAATATGTGCTCTAAAAGGGCAGGATGGAGTGTATCTTGATTACCAATGAATCCCCAGTGCCTTGAAGATCACTTGGCATAGACAATCTGTCTATGAATAAAGTTTTAAATGACTAATGCTGACTCCATAATAGATAAGACAGTATAGAGACAATTACAGAGGGCAATGAGAAAAAAATAATCTTACACATTTTATAAGGGTGTATTTGAGCTATAGTTGAGCCATAGCACCAACTGCATTGCAATATCTCTTGTAAACAATTAAAGTTTTGAAATTTTGGAAGCCAAGCCTATTTCTGCCTTCTCTTTATTTCTTGTGTAACCCCAAATGCTTGTAGTTACTAAGAAGGAAATTTTTTTATAATGGTAATAGATTTGAGAAGTGAGAGAAAAAATTATTCTGTGAAGATAAGCAGCATTGTCTTGAAACTGTAGACATAAATAGAACAAGGAATAAAGCTAGAACTCTCTGACCAAAGTGGATGTTGTTTAAAGGAGCTATTAAAAACAAAATTATTTGAGAGTGAGTTCAGATTATTGCTAAGGTATGGTTAAACTAAAGAGTCGAATAAATTCAGGAATAAGAGTATAAACTTAATGGTATAAATACTTGGGGACAAATTAAATCCTCATACAGGGAAGTGGTAGTGGCCCAGATATAGCAATGTTTATGAAGAGTAACCTGTCAGGTATTTATTAATCAAATGCCAAATGGGAGGAGAGAGATGTTACAAGAGTATTTAAGATGCACAAATAATGTTTTCATACCTGCCAGGAAGCCCATTTCTTTACTTTGATAAATCTAAATTTTAATATTTTTAATGTCTTTCACCAGGAGAAATATGCTTTCTCTTAATAGCATAAATTAATGGATTTTATTATTTAGAGAAAAAAGAAAAAGAGGTCTGTATAAAGAGTAGACTAGAAGATACGTTAGCCTGAATTGGTTTCTTTGTTTTTATTCTTTCTATATTTCTCTCTCACACATTCCATCTTCTATTCTCATTGCCTGTCTTTTCAATAGACATTTATTTTACAGAGCTCTCGATGTGTGTTAAATAAGATGCTGGGTACTGTGGGGATATATAAGAAAGAGAAATTAACAGTAGGTTCAGGAATTTGGAGGAGGAAGTGAAGAATGTGGGCAGGAGACGCTGGAGAAGGATCCACAAATATGTAACCGACTGCAAGACTGCTCTGACTCACGGGTGCTTCCATTTTGTTAAGGACAATGCTTTCTCTTCATTTACCCTAATTCTGAATTCAGTAGCCCCAAGTCATTTTCTAGGCTGCAGAAAAGAAACTCATAAGTCACTTCAAATTTGTTTCTTTTCACTCAAATCTACTTTTCATACGCAAGCCAGAAATGACTTTTTGTCTTCTAAATAAATCTTAATTTGCAGTTACATTACATAGTTCATAATACAAGGGTGTATTCTTTAAAAATAAAACCAAGAACTTTACAGATAAAGCTGAGTCTCATTTGATCATTAACTGCAGTGCCCATTTTTTATACTATTTTGAGTTAGGTATTTTAAAGTTTGATGTCTGAAAGGTATTTTATATATACCAGGTTATGTGTATATTCACACTTGCAAAACAGATTGTATTGGTTTGTCTAAGATTTGTGCTTTACATGTATGAAATATGACACTGCACCTCATTTTTCAACTTGTCTTTTTGCATGCAATGTTTTGTTTTTAAGATCTCTCAATATTGAGTTATATAAGTGTCATTCATTCATATTAACCACTTTTCAATATTGTATGTCATCAATATGCGGCAATTTATCCATTCTATTTATGAATACTAATTGTTTGCAAATTTTACTATTATAAAGAATGTTTCAGTAAACATTTATAAACATATATTTTATTGAGTACTTCTCATTTGCAAAGCATTATTCTTCATGCTTAGAATATTCAATGAATGAGACAAAAAATCCTGCTTTAATGTAGTTTGCATTATAGCATGGTTGACAGTAAATAATAAACACCAAAAACAGTAGAAGAGAATAAGAGTTATGAAACAAAGAAAGAACAGTGTAATACAGTCATGTCAAAAGTTCTGGAGAGTCAGAGTTTTAGTATTAAATAGAGGGGTCAGGGTAGGGCTGATTGAGAATATGAGATTTGAAAAGATACTGTAGGCAATAAGGGAATTTAACCAAGCAGATATTTTGGAGTAAATAGTTATGGGAAGAGAAAATAAAGACCCTAAGACAATGGAATTCCCTGTGAGTTTTAAGAACAGCAACAAGGCCAAGGTGATTGGAACGGAGCAAATAAAGGAAAGAGTAGTAAGTAGAAGTTGGGCGGCAGGATGGGAGGAGGACACAGTGTGTATGGACAAATAGGGCCCTGTAGGCCATTATAAAGATTTTGGTGTTTACTTTGTAAAAAGGGGGAAGCCGTTGGAAAGTTTGAAAGGCCTGGACTTATATGAAACCATGGTTCTAACTGCTGTTTGTGGAATGGAATGTAAAATGATAAAGGCAGGAGAGATTAGGAGGATATTGAAGTAATCTAGGCAACAGTTAATGGTGCCTTAGACTGGGGAATAGAAGTGCAGGAGGTAAGTGTGGGACTCTGGATAAATTTTTTAAAGTAGTGCCAAAAGAATTTACTAATTTATTGGATGAGGCACAAAGAGGGGAAGAGTTAAGGATGACTTTAGAGATTTGGGGCTGAGCAACTGAAAGTTGTTATTAACTGAGGTGAGCATGGCTGAAAGAGGAGCAGGTTTGGCAATCTTAGTCATCTGGAAATCAGAAACTGACACAAGAATTAAATTGCTGGATTTATCTGGGAAGTGCAAGACCAGGGTCACAAGCATGAGAGATAAAGGGAAAATGAGGCAAAACAAAGTGAGTAATATTTAACTAAAAGCACCACGTCAGCATTCAGAGCCATGAAGAGATACAGCAAGTTGCAAACAGGTATGTTTATTCAGAACTTTAAACTTCTAAGGAAGGTTTTCAAAGAGAAACTACATTTCAGAATAGTTCAGAAGAAACGGACAGAATTATCTGCTCAGCTTTCTCCCATCTCCTGTTTTCCATTCATCAAAAGAATATAATTGCCCTGCTTTTCTGGTGTTATCAGCTCCTTGGTGGTCAACAAGGGAGACAGATCCCAAACCCTGTTTTTTTTTCATCAAGGTTCAAAAGTAGACAGGACTTGGTTTGTGGAATGTAAGGGGTGTGAAACTCTAAGACTTCAATTTGGCTTCCAACAAGCTCAGAAAACTTGGCAGGGGCATTAGCAAAGGCATGGTCTATAAGGCAGGGAACATATCTGTGGGACAAGAGGTGGTCAAGAAAATTTGAGGAAGCACAAAAGATTTTTAACCAATAATACGGTAGTTGGTGAGTAGGTCATTGAATATATGTGTCTATAGTTTAGGGATTGTATAACCTGGAGCTAACTTGAAGTCATCAGCCCATAAATGTCATATAAAGCTATGAATCATCTTACATTACTAAGATGAATTTAGTTGGAGAAGAGAGTAGCAGCAGGGTCTGAGTCTAGGGATACTCTAAACCGGCTGCATCAGTGACAAAGAAGAAAATCCAACAGAGTTTGATGTCCTTGATGTCCAGTAAACAAGTTATATTTAAAAAGAGCAATCTGTAAGTGTTTACTTTGGCATGAGTACTTCTCTAAGGAAGGTACCTAGAAATAGAAATACTAAGAGTATGCGCTTTCATATTTTAATAGACACTCACAAGTTGCCCTGAAACTGGCTACCATAATGTAAAGTCTTATGTTTCCCAAAGACTTTATGTTTCCCAAAACTTAGCCAACAATAAACTCAATTTTGATATTTTCCTAATTTGTTGAGAGAAATAATGATATCTTACTGTTCTTTCAAATCATATTTGCTTAATTATTAGTGCAGCTGGATAATTTTAAAAATATATTGACAAGCCAATTGATTTTCATTTTTTGAACTACCTGCTTTTCTTCAGTTTTTTATTTAGTTGTTTGCACTTTTTTTTGTTGACTTGTAAATGTTTTTATGTTGTATAGTTATGTTTTTATGTTTTATGTTATCTATATATATGAGTATATATATAATATTTTATTTACATTTATATGTAACTTTTCTCCCAATTTTTTCTTCCTTGTTAACTTTGTTTATGCTATCTTTTGTCAAACGAGTATTGGTACTTTTGAGATAGTAACATTTGGTAATCTTTTCTTTACTAATTTTGCTTTTACAAAGGCTTCTCTATCTCAATATCATAATAGCTGTTTTTTTCACTAAAAAGTGATGTTTTTGTTTTTATTTAGGCCCATTCTCCATCTGAAATTTGTGTTTGAGGTAAGGGATAGAAATATATATAGAATACTCTCCATTAGCTGGGACTCAAACAATCAGCACTTTCAAGCAACTGGCAAAAAAATTGGATGTAGAATACATGATTATATGAAATTTTTGTAACTGATCAAACTCTACACCTAAGATCTATGCATTTTACTGGGTTTCTTATACTTCAATAACAAATTCTATATTTAAAAAAAGGAAACTTCTAAAATTTGAAAATCACTGCATATATTTAAAATAACTCTTTTTAAGTAAAAATATATATAACTATATATAAATATTTATTTATTTTTTATAAACTTTACACAATATCTGCTTTAAACTGATAAACTTCAATGTCAGTTTTGAATAGAAGCCACACATTTTGGTGCATATGTTCAAGTCTACCATCTTGAAGTGCCATGATGGTGTTAGAATTTCACTGGAGAAATAGTCATGGAAATAAAACTTCCTGACAGAAGTTAGACTATTAAAAAGGAAAAAGGTGTGGGTATAATCAAACAGTGTCCCAGAATGGAAGCAATTGAGAAAATCAATGCTCTGGACTTTAACTCCTTTTTTCTCTCATCTCTTGCCAGTACCTGTTTTGGACCCCAACCAATCATAAGCCAGAGGGTAGGTGAGCCCAGGAATGCAATTCATCGAAATTTTTTGAGTAGAGCCTAGAAAACGAGTTAAATGGAGAAAAACCAGCACATTGAACTACTTTTAAGGACTATTTTGTCAACATCCTTCCTTACTGCATACAATACAGTGTTTAATTGATTATGAATTTATAATTGAGGGCCAACTTCTTAGCCAAAATTAATGTGCCTGTTACTATAATCTATATTCCCTAATTATGTTTTTTCTTAGTTAAAATATTTTCATTAATTTATCAACATCGATAATCTAGAATATATATTTATATATAAAGCATAAATTATTAATATAAATATTTTGTTAAGTAAATTTTAATAAGTTATATAAAAACACAATTGTTTTATCTGTGTCTTAGTGTCTTACCTAAGAAATAAATATTGAAGTTCACCATTCTTCAGAAAATCGAGAGATTGTGGCGAAGGATGGTTTTGCGCTGAACAAAATTATTTAATTTTCTTTTCTTATTAGGCCTTCTTAGAACATCTTTTCTTGTAGTTTTTTAAAAACAAGAAAGCAAATGAGTTAAGGCAAACATTTGTCAAGCTCAAAAAAAAATGTTCTGATGTGCTAATTGATTCTAATCAGGACGGCCAATGTCAGCTAAATTAATACAGCATTAGGCAGAAATAAAAGCAGCATCAGGAATGAAATCTACTAATTTGCTGATCATAGTTGACACCCACTGGTAGGTAGTATCTAATGGCACCACAAACAGATACTGAATTAACTATATTTAGTAGATACTATGCAATTCTTTTTTTTTTTTTAACTCTAGACTTGATGGTAGTTTATCATGTTATGTATTCTTATTATTACTAAGTTTGCCACAAATATTATTATGATAAAAATTACAAAAAACAGATATTCTTGATCAAATTTGTCTCCCAAATCTTTTATTTTTTTTTGCAATGATGAAGCAATATAAATGTTGAACTTCCTCAAACTAATTCTAATTTAGTGAATATTTATAGAAACACCATGTGCCAGGCACTATGATGGGGACTGGGAATGTGAGGACGAAAAATCATGGTCTCTGCTCCCAAAGAGTCATCATATATTAGAAGAATAATTATGTGCAGGACAATAGATGAAGCAAAGCCTATAGGTGAAATAGATGAGATAGAAATAAGTCAGAGAGAATGTGATTAACTGTGTCTGAGAAGTTCATAGGTCTCTTAGAAAAACTGTGATCTGAATTGTATTTTATTGTAAATTCAACAACTTCCTTCAAGATGTGTATTTTTATGACTTGGTGGTGGATTGGGGCACCCTCAAGCAAGAAGCATGTTCCCTTTGGTTGAATATTTTTCTTAATGCATCATATATACAAGTTGTAGAGTATAATTTATACTCTAATCTCTTAACTAAAAAAATTTATAGAACAGATCATAATTCCTAATCCAAATACTAGAATCAATCATATAGTAGCATTTACTGCCCTATTCAACATCATTGAGGATCTCTCATGTGCAAGGTGCTAGCTGTATGTGCTAGTGGAAGATACATAGATATAGATGAACATTGAATCCTTCTTTAAAGCATTGATAATCTAGTAGAAAGACAATATGTACTCATATAGAAGATACATAAAATGATAACTAATATAACAGTGACAATAGCACAATAAATAATAACAAGAAATAATCATAATGAAACAATATGAGGACCGTGTGGGAAAATCCAGCCATAAATGTTTTTATTTTTCATATTACATGACTGAATACTTTCTGGACAGCCCTGATATATTACATACCAAAATAAAAATGGCATAATTTTCTTTTTTGCAGTAATTAATAATTTATACAACATGTTTTCCACATTAAGTTTATTTAATGTTCACAAATACCCTATAAGGTTGATATTGATATTTTTATTTTATTAATGAAGAAAAATCAGTGCAAAAATGTAATAAATATATAGAAAATAAATGAAAGAAAAAATTTAGGGTTAGAGGTCAAAAAGTAAACAGACTAAATATAGATTGGACTTAAAACGGCTGAGAAAGGGCTGCAGAAAGCATGTTTGGTTAGCAACAACAATAAAAAGATTAGAAATATAAATATACAGAGCATATCAGTGAGCCAATCAGCTTAGTGAGAACAAGCATATGGAAGAGAAATAGTTATATATAAGCATGAAAAATCTACAATACTAACAGGGAATAAAAAGTTTCAACAAATAGAGAAATGATTAAATAAATTATTGTGTATTTATGATAGAATTCTAAGAAGTATTTACGAAGAATATAAATAAATGTCTAAAGTCATAGTAATGATTAAAATAATTGGCTTTTATGTGACCACTTAAAAAAAATCTATATTGAGGGGGTGGGAGAGGAGGGAGGGGAAGCTTAATATAAGGTGATAAAAAGAGAAGTCACATTAGGTGGTGAACTTATTATACAACAAATTGACAATGCGCTGTAGAATTGTATGCCTGAAACCTATGTAATCCTTCTAACGGATGTCACCCCAATAAGTCTAACAATAAAAATGAATTTAAAAAAATTTAAAAAATTAAAAAAAAATCAGTTAAAGGAACAAATAAGTAGTCTAACATGCTAAATAGATGAAGAAGAACATTTGATAATTACAGTAATGGGTACCTTCCTATGTATATAAAACAATTATGTGTATCTATATACCAAATAGTATAGTACCAACATAACTATATCAGAAATCATCATATATACAAGAAGATAACATAAAGCCCACTATTAATAGGCATCCTTGTCCTTTTAATTCATGAGAGTTCACATGAACAATCAGTAAAGATACTAAAGATTAAGATAGTAATATAAATCTTATTTTCATTTTCTTGAAAAAAAATCTATAAATGAATATGGTACAAAATCCAGAAAATATGGAAGGGTTTATACTTATAGTTAAAAATAATAATTTCCTCTCAATTTTTATTTTATCCCCTGCCTAGAGACAACATGATTATAGATTACTTATATATCTTTTTAGATAATCTATGCAAATACTAGCATATACATACATAGATACTACACACACACACTTATTTATATGTGCAGATTATAAATATTACTTTATTTTTAACTTTCATTTTTAAAATTTAACAATGTTCCAGTAATTTTGAAATGTTTTCATAGTGTATGTAGAGCTACCATTGTATAGCTGCATTATAATTTATTGCTGGGGATGAAAATCTTTTCATATTAAAAGACACTTATATTTTCTTTTTGGTGAATGATTGGTTAATATCTTTGGTTGTTTTAATTAAGTCATTGTTTTCTTTTCTGTTAATTTTAGAAGCTCTTCTAAAGTTAATTGTTCCTGTAATCATCTAATATTTAATATATTGTCTTTTTTCCTGACTGTATTTGTGATATTTGTGCCCTATAGTTATTTTTATTTTTGTGTAGTTGAATTGATCAATTTTTTTTTTTAGTTTCACATAAGTTTCAATTCATGTCCTACATTTACATCTTTGACCCCTTTAGCAATTTAAAAAATATACAAAGGCAGGAGGGAGAGATTCTCTTTGGTTATCTTAACATCATTAATGGAAAAAATCTATCATTTCTCCAATTACATGAAATACCTTCATCATGTAGTAAACTGACATATTTAAAATGTATTTTTAGTATTTCTCTTCTATTCATTAATCTGTATGAATATTTTTGCCTGTTGTTACCTAATTTATTTTATGTATAACTATTTAATAACTCTCATTCACTGTAACTATACATATGTATAGGAATGATTGTGTTGGCTGACCACTTTTTATTATGTTTTTCAAAAATGTCTAGGATACACACAATGGCTTAATATGCAAAGGTTAATAAAACTGTTTTGTCTTCACTGCTGCAACTAGTCAAAAGGTATGAGACATTTATTTTCTCTTTCCTCTATCATCAGTTTTACACTTTTCTCACCATTGGCTAGAATTTCAGTCTAGATGGCTTGCTTCATATGAGTTTGGAACCCTCAGTTGTTTTAAAGCTGCCAGTTTGGGTTTATTGCAATTGCCCATTCAACTCATCAGTAGGCATGAAAACTGCAAAAAATGCTCCAGTGAACTCCTGGATTTTATATATATTCCTGTCCTCACACATTATGTTGCAGTATCCCTCCTTATGACCTTCAGAATCACATCCAGCAATATAGTAACTCCTTGGGGTGCTGTTTCACTTGTGTGAGCGCACTATGATCACTTCTGCTTTAATGGAACACTTACTGTGTACACAGGAAGAAGCTTCCCCTTGTTGCCTTCTTTCCCCAATTCCATTCGGCACTATGCTTTCTAATCCAGCACCTACATTTGCAGGGTCAGAAAGTAGAAACTCTGCACAATGGTCACTGGGTGTGGTGATTCAGTGGACCAATTCTACTCCTATCCCTTGTTTTCTTGGATGCAGGTAGTCCAGGTATTGGGGTCACAGCACTATATACCAGGCATTTGTTCAGTGCATATATGTCATCCTAGAGGATGCCCTAAACTTATTCTTAGATGTTTTAATAGGTATTCTAAAATTCTATTAGGCTAGTTGCTTCCAAGATGGCACATTACATATATGATAGGATCAGAGAATTCCATAGTCAGGAGCTCAGTATCTTACCTTTCCTCTTAGAATAGGCTACTTGGTCTGAAGTTATATTATGAAGGATCCTATGTAAGTAAATCAGGTCCTGTGTAACCTTTTGAGTCAGGCTCCTGGCAGATGCACTGTAGGCAGGAAAGGCAAACTCCAGCGATGATTCATCATCAAATAAAAGCATTATATCTAGAGATGATTTCAATTCTGGCAAGAGAAAATAGCTCCCCCTCCAGGGTAAATGTGGTCCAATGTAAGCAACCTGTCGTAAAGTGAACACATGGCCTCCAATAGGGGTATTGCAATGTGCAAGGATTGGCATTGGTTTCTGCTGCTGGCAGATCAGAAATTACACAGTTGCAGTGGGTCAATAATCAGCTTAGGCGGAAATTTTGTACTTTTGTTACCCAGTGACCTAGTGTTATCCCATGGGAAATTAACTCCCTCTCATATCCAGGCTTGCATATGCATCAGAAAAACTAAATGGGTTCACAGGTGTCTCTCATGGTAATGGTAGAAAATCTCCGGGTCAGAAAAGACGACATAGAGTGTGCAGGAGGCACGGTATCGTCAAGTTACATCTGTATGCAGCTGGTTGCTGCAGCGGACAGAGCAAAAGTGGGACCAAGAGGATATGAAGAAGAGAACGCAAACCATCTGATCTTATGACCCTCTTCGAGAGACTAGGCTTGGGGAGGTTGTTTTACTTTCAATAAAATCAAACAGAGCATGAATGTAGAAGAACACATCAAATGCTAAAGCTAGGAATTAGTCACTTGACATCTGGGCAGGACTAAGAAGAGAAAATCTCTATTTTTAGATGGCAAATATTTTATGCCCCTATGTGTGAGTATTTTGAGGTCCTTGATACAGATTGCTGAATGGTTTTAAAATATTACCAAAGTACATTGTATAAGAGTATTCATTTTACTGTATATTTGATAACATGGGGAATGAACATCTTCAGTCTCAAAATTTAACAGTTGAAAACTAGCATCCCATTTAAAATTTTCAATTCTTTGATTACTAGTATGGTTATAGTTTTAAAATATATGTAAACTTATTCTCTGGGTGGCCAGTTCAAATCATTTGCCCATATTTAAATTGGGCCTCTTTATATCTAAGACCTCTTTATATATTAAGAAGACTAACCTACTGTCCATCATATATATTGCAAATAATTTCCTACTTTTTCATTTGCCTTCTATTAATCATGCTTTTAAATATTCAAACTCTCCCTGTTTTTTCCTGCTTTTTGTTAAAAACTGACATTTGAGCAATCTTTTTCAAGTACAGCTTTTTGTTTTCTGCCAGGCTTGTTACTGAAAGCTAAAAAAAGTCTGCAAGTCACAGTTAGTTGTCACTTGTCTCTACTTATCTGTTACAGCATCATTTTTTATTTTTACAGTTAATGATAGGTATGGAAAGAGCTAAAAATTTTCCCTGGATCAAATAGATGATAAAATTACATTTTTTTATTATAACATTTTTTTAGTGTTTCAAAATAATTTTATTTATTCCTCCCCACCAGAGGTAATGTAAAAAAATTTAAGATCTTAGATTTTTGTTTTTCAAACTTTGCTTTGCAGACAGCAGCACCGATGTTGCATACATGTTTGAATTATCTCTGGCCTTATACCTGACATACTAAATTAGAATCCACATTTTAATAAAATCCCCAAGTAATTCATCTGTCCGTTATTGTTTGAGAATCATCATTTTAGATCCTGTAGTCTACTTTCAGAGAAACATACAACTGACCAATTAATTTGTTAATTTCCTAGATTATGACATTTTGAAAAATTAAAATTATAGAATGTTATAATAGAAATCTATATTACTTGCCATTTTTTTCTGCTCTCATCCCAAGGTTTTAACTGTAAATAGTTGAATGCCTAAATTGACATACAAGCTCCATACTACTTTCATATTCGAAAAGCACCATTAATCTTTGAGGTTGTCAGCACCATACATAATAGTCAATCTGCAATAAAAAAACTTATGAAATGTAATCTGTATTTCCATATGTAGTAAAAGTTATGACTCTTTGTCTTTACAAAAGAACATTAGAAGAAGAAAGAAAATATTTAATTTAGGTATACACATTTTAAGAAGTTGTATACAATTGTAACATATCATATTTATTAATTCATTTACACATGTATTTATCATTTACTATTATTGTACTAATGTGCAAGTCTCTGTGTTAGGTGTTGTTGCAGATAATCAAAGAATAACCAGGAGCAATAATATGATAGTACTGTTATCAATAGCTACCCCTTTCTGAATGCCTGCAATGTGCTGGATATTTTCCTGAGCACTTCTTTTTGAGGTTGAAACCATTATTAACCCAGTTGTATAGAATTAGCAACAAGTTTAGAAAAATGAAGCAAACTTCTCCAAGATCACACAGCTAGTGAGTAGTGGAGATGGAATTTCAACCACGATTGCCTGAATCCCTTGCTTTGCTACACATGGTTAGATACCTGCTTCGATTCTATCAGTAGATGGCAGTTGAAAAATTGACAAAATCATTTGTTTGCATTACAGGTTTCTTCACTCTAAAGTTTTAGATATGGCATGTAAGCATTTTTTATTGTTAGGATTGTTGATTATACAGCGTATTCCTAGTATCTATAAAAACCCTGAAGGAATACACTGTAAAGGCATAAAGCTCTGTACTTTCACCTTGAAGTAAGTGGGAGGCACATTACAAATGAGTGGAGTGAGCAGAGCTGGACAGAAGATGCAATTTTCCTACTTCTTCTCTTTCTGAGCAAAACTGTGCGTAAAACTTTGTTCCTCTACCTTACAAAGGGCATGGTTCATATATGGTTCTGAAATAAAATGGTTTACTGAGAAAGGAGAGAACATTTCTGAGTGTGTGTGTGTGTGTGTGTATACACATGAGAAGTTGTATGAAGTGTTTTTCTTAATGTTATTTTCAAAATGTGTAGCAGAGTAAGTATAACTATGGAGAATATTTAAGTAACTTTGGTTAAACATGAAAATATCGCATAGCCTTGAGGTAGACTTGTCTCTGTTTTATCATGATTCTGTAAAATTCTAACTCTTCATTCTGAACAAGAGAAATGATGAACATGGAGTATTTGCAAGACAAATGACTTACTAATTATATATAGATTATTCCTAAAGTCATGAGACATTTTCTTTGTAATTCTAGTAGTGGGCAGGATGTGAAAGCATACTGACAATTGAGTTCATGCCAGAAATACTCCAACTGACTCATTCTCCTTAATTGCTTAATCTGAATGATTTCCCCACAGTAGTTGCAAAAATATGTTGTTGAGACTTTTTCTTAAGGATGAAAACAAATTTTAATGGCCTATTCTAGTTATACAAGTTAGGGTAAAGGGAATGTAGGCTGCATCATGAAATAATAACATGCAATGATAATACTTTGAAATAGGTATTCTCAATGGGAGCAGTATCTCCCTAGATGGGACAAAATTTGGTCCTGGAGAAAGAAAAAATTATCTTACTCTTTTGTGGGTATAAATTACAGATATGCACATAGGACATCAACAGATACATAGCACATCTGTGGTATTTAAATTTCATAGGAAGTGGTTAGGAAATATATCTAAAAATATAATTAATAATAATAATAATAGTTGAGAAACACTGCTTTAAAACACACCTCCTGTATTCATCCAGTGTCCCTCCCATATTACTGTCACTAAGCAAAGAGCATATATTATGCACCTTTCCAAGCACTGTCCCTCCTAAAACTCATTGATAAAATGTATCACTTGCTGCTGCCTCTGGTGAAGATCTGGATACAAAATTATTGCCACTAAGAAATCCAACCCTCTTCCCTGTCCTATGTCCTGTGTTTATTTTCAGCTATCTATTAAAGCTGTTGTATGTGTTCCATGACAAGGCTCCAAGGTGTACGTGTTCTGTGAGCCAGAGAAAAGACACAAAGGTACCTACTGAGACCCTTTACACTTGCTCTATTATTTTCAAACACGCCATCAAGTATAATAGATTAAAAGAGAAAGAAGCTGTTGACTTACTTCTTGGTAGCACATGGCAGGGTATGGAATCTGAAGATTTTATGTAGGGCCTGCTCTGGAGAAAATCAAGAAGTTTATGTTTCACCACTTTTCTCCTCTCGCCTTACATTCTGCTGTGATCTCTCTGTCCATCCTTCACTACAGAAATTCCCTCCGACCATACAACACATCTTTTTCATCTCCCTATAACTTTAAAGAATCAGATATTACTTCATTGTAACTCATCAGTATTTTATTCATATTAACTCTTTCCAAGGGGTATAGGCATTATAATATTTGACTCTAAGTGATTATGAAACAGAGATTTTTTTTCCTGTTAAAAACATTTCAGACATTATGAAATGAATATTTTGAGAGATCCCTTAGTATCCCTGAAATAGTAACATATAAACTACTCTCTATTGCCTACTCTCTTATGTGTAATGCCGAGTTTGTTTTTAATATTTATTTCTTCATGTAGCTCATCGTCTGAAAACTATTAAAAGATAAAACATAGTACAGTTTTCTTTTTTCCATCTTCTTCAAGTTGCTCTCTTTTCTCTAGTTTATTCCTCTGGAGTCCTTTTCCTCCAAGTTTTTAACAGATTTTCCCCTAGTATGCCCTTTTGAGAAGGGATCTTAAAATTCATATTTTATCCCAACCAGAGAATTAGGACCTAAAGTCTGGGTAAATGCACTCTTAGATTTTCAGTTCTGATAAATGAAAGAGTAACCCCTGTTCCTCATAACACACAGAATATGAAATGTATAGAGGGAGGAAGCCCTTCTTATGGGTGAGATCTGAGGTATGGAAACCTATTTTTATTCCTAAACTTTTATTTGTTCAATTGCTTTATTGCTCTTTCCCTTTATGTGTTGTTTTGAATTGCCCAAATTACTGATCCAATGTTACTAATACTCCAAGTGTGGTTCTTTTCACATACTACTAAGTATAAAAAGAAAATTCTATTTTTAATTTCAATAAGATAATGCTTGGAAAGAGGACAGATCTGAAAAACGTAAAATTGTTAAGGTGGCAATCATCCCCGAAATGATCTACAGATTCAACTCAATTGCTATGGGAATCACAGCTGGCTTCTTTGTTAAATTGACTTTTATTAAAATTGACAAGTTGATTCTAAAATGGAATTGCAAAGGACCCAAAATAGCCAAAACAAGCCTGAAAAAGAAATGTAAATTTGGAAAACTCACACTCTTTCGAGTTCAAAATGTACTCCAAAGCAACAGTAATAAAGACAGTGTGGTACTGGTATAATGTAGACATATAGGTCAATGAAATTGAATTGAGAGTTTAGAAATAAACCAATGTATCTATCATCAACCGATATTCAACAGGAGTGCCAACATCATTAGGTGAGAGAGAGAAAATGGCCTTCTTTAATTAATTAATTAATTAATTGTTAGACTTATTGGGGTGACGTCGATTAGCAAGAATTACATAGGTTCCAGGTGTGCAATTCTACAGTGCATTGTCTATGTGTTGCATTATATGTTCATCACCCAGTGTGAGTTCTCTTTCTATCACCATATTTGGCTCTTTCTCCCTCCTCTCCCACTCCTTTCTTCTTTTCCTATCCTCTCCCCACTTGCCCCCAGGTATCCACTAAACTATTGACTGTGTCTATGAGTTTTTGTTTGTTTGTTTGTTTTTACTTTGTTGCTTTCAGTTTTATATTCCACATATGAGTGAAGTCACATGGTTCCTGGTTTTATCCATCTGGCTTATTTTGTTTAGCACGATGTTCTCAAGGTCCGTCCATTTTTGCTTCAAATGACTATCAATAAAGTAATAAGACAACCCACAGAATAGAAAGAATTTTGCAAATCATATACCTAAAAAGGACTTGTTTCTAGAAAAAATAAAGAACTCTTACAACTAAATAAAAAAGGAACTAATAAAAATTGAAAATGGACAAAAACCCTAAATAAACATTTATCCAAAAAAGATATAGACATGGCCAATAAACACATGAAAAAATTCTTTAAATCATTAATTATCAGGAAAATGCAAGTCAAAAGTACCAAGAGACATTACTTCACATTTGTTAGGGTAGCTATAATAAAAAAGACACTATGTGTTGATGAGAATATGGAGAAATTGAACCCTCAAAAACTGCTTGTAAAAACCTAAAATGATGCAGCCACTTTGGAAAATAGTCTGGCAGTTCCACAAATAATTGTGCATAGAGTTATTCCATAATCTAGCAATTCCACTTCTGCTGAGATGCCCAAGAGAAATGGAAATACATGTCTACAGAAAGATTTTTATATGAATATTTATAGCAGCATTATTACTAATAGCTAAAAGGTAGAAACAACCCAAATGTCCATCAGTGTATGAATAGATAAACAAAATGTGGTATATCAACACAATGAAATATTATGTAGCCATGAAAGGGGATGAGGTATTGATGCCTGAATCATAAAAGCATTGTACTCAGAAAAACAAAGCCAGATACAAAAGTTGACATATGCTTATTGTATGGTTCCATTTATATGATGTGTTCACAGTAGGCAAACCTATTGCCACAGAAAATATATTAGTCATTGCTCATGGCTGGGAGTATATGGGGCAATAGGAGGGTGGTTACGTGGGACAATAAGAGGATGACAGCTGAAGGGTACAATATTTCTTTTTGTGGTAATGAAAATATTCTAAAGTTGACTGTAGAGCTGGTTTCACATATCTGTGAAGGCACTGAAAGCCAAGATATACCTTAAAAGTTTTAATTGTATGGTATGTGAATTATATCTGAATAAATCTGTTTTTTAAAAGCTCAACACATGGTAGTTTCTTATAGGTTAGATGCACTGTGGAATCTAAGACCATTTCAATAAATGCTTCTTGCCTTATAACATAAATTTCCTTGGTCTATCTAGAACTCTGAAGGGATGTTTTACATGTACCTGTGCAAAGTACCCAAAGTCCCCAGACAACAGCTGAACTGCTGTCCTAGGTTACAGAGTTTAAACTTCAGAGAGGTGCAATTTGTTTAAAAAAGAATAGCCCTCCTTCGAGTCTTGTGAGCTTTTGAAGTAAACTCTCTCCGTCTAGGTTTAACGTAATATACAAATATTTTTTAGATAGAGCACATAAACATTTATATTTCCATTAGTCTAGTAAAAACAACGGCAAATGCACATGAGGTTCAGGTCAATTAAAGAGACTCGTGAAGATGAAAAGGAAAATTTTGAAAAATGCCATACTTTTATGGAAATTATAATGGCACACATGAGATGAAGATTTAATAACATGAAGAAGCTATGTGACCATAGGTAGCTTTGGAAATCTAACTCTAATGAGTAGTGTCAGAGAAAAGAAAGCTGGGTACAGCGTAATTCTGTGGGCAGAGCCCAGGAAGCTCTAATTACAGAGTCTCTAAGCACAGAGAAAATGGTCTCCTCAAAAAATGAAAATATGAATTAAGGCCTTGTCATAAATGAATGTTCTTTCTTACCCCTAAAGTAGAAACACACAGTTCTTACTTAGAGCTTAAGCTTAAATTAAAGGTGCATTTGCACACTTTTTAACATAATAAGTTATCTGTTTTTAATGCCTGTATAGTCATGAGAACAACTAAATTGGACACAACAGAACTGGCATATGAATACACTTTCACAGAGCAGACAGGGCACGGAATAGGAGTATAAGAAAGATGTGAGTTTGTGAGATCCATGGTATATTAAGGCTTGAACACTCAAGAGGCAAACTTCCCCGAATATGAATACTTTGCCAGAAACCTAGCATCCCAGTTGCCATGAAACTGCTCCCACACTCTTCTGTTTCAAAGCTGACTTTACTGATGTTTAATCATATTTATTCACTCCTTGAAGGCACTTTATATTACTCAAGACAAGGCCTTTAAAGTACATTCAAACTTATCTCTAGTTTATGTTCTTGTTTGATCCTGGCACAAATAACTTAAAGGTTAATTTAGATTTTCATCTTGTCACTTGAAATTTTTCTGAATGAGTCATTCTTTCAACAAATATTTGTGAACTATTTATAGTGTTACTATAAACAGCAAACTTGCTCTCCTTCCCTTAAAAAAACATACTTGTAAAAATTTTATTTTAGGGTAAGACTATAGATGTTTGGCAATACACTCTACAAGTATGTATGCATAACATTTTTTAATTATTAAGGTTAACTGTTGGTTGAGAGAAAAGTACTTTTATTCAAAAGGAGCAGCATACTGCCCTCTTTCTAGACTCACTGATTCCTCTAAAATAATTTTCAGTATGAGATCAATTGTTCTCAGACCACATTACAGACAGGTTTAAGTATTAAAATAATCAAAGATATTTATTATATAGCACTCTTATTCATAAAGGTGAAGCCTAAAGCTTGGGCTGAAAGTCTAATGCACTACCTTTCAAAATAGATTCATATTTGCTTTAGCTTTTCCAGGTAAAGAAATATGATTCTGTAAGGTTGAAAAATATTTTTTAATTTCTATACATCTTAATTTCTTACTTGAACTCCATATTGTGGTTTTCATGATTCAACAGCCACATTAACCAACTCTCAGTTTGCTTCCAGTTTTTATATTTAGAATTCTGATGTCAAAGTAGTGAAGACACAATTTTAAAATTTAGACAACAACAAAAATAAAGCATAAAACAGGTTAAATGTGTTTTTTTCTGAAATCAACTATTACCCTTTTTTGAAGAGTAGTCTTGGGAATTGGGACATGTTGTATTACTGCTTTAGACAATGCTCCAAGAGTGGAATTTCAGGTTTTCTGTGGATATTACTTTTAGAAGTGTGCATTTGGTATATTTTTTGGAAGGCTATATTTGGCTTGTTTACTTCTCTAGTTGGTCAGATGATAATATTAGAGTGACAGAAGAAAATGTTTTGATATCAAAATTTTAATTCAGAAATACAGATATTTAGGAGTTAGATTAATTTATTTTCCTTTGGTTTACATAACCAAAATTAAAAAGAGAGGACTGCATAACAGATTCTTCATTAGTGAAATGTCAGACAGAACTATACATGCCAAACATCAGTCGTAACTACTGCGTTGAAGGGGTAAATAGCACTGTTAAATTGTGTATGTCCCTTTCATTTGTTTCTTTGACATACGACCATTATTTTGCAGAAATGTGGAAAACAGAATGTAAACTATAGTCATAAAATCATAGAATTCAGATTTGGAACCTTTTAATTTTAATCATTCAAATCCTGGACTAATTAGTCAATACTAGATCTCTTTGTTTACATTTTACTCAGATAAATTTATGAAATTATAAATTCCCTTACACAGACATGTAATTTTATACATATTATTAGGGTGATATATGACAGGATGCCAATTTGAATTTCTTTTCTAATAAAAACTTTTCTTGACCTTCTTAATTTTATTTTAAGATGGAAACAACTGTAAAATGACCTGAATTATTACGTTGTCTTTGGTAATTATGTTCTTGATGTCTCTTAAGTATTATTTTGTCATTTAGAGAGGAAACAAACTACTATCTCAGTTTCTTTTTTATTTTTTCCCAATTAAATGATTAGATTAGCCTTCACCCAAGCATGCTTATCAACTCCATGTAGAAGAGTTGTAGTCTAGACTAGTTAAGTGAGATTAAGCATTGAAATTGTGCAACCACAGCTGATGCAACTCGCCTCTGAAGGTGCACGCCAGAAAATATGTTCAAGGTTGTTCCATAAATAGTAAATCTTTTTTCCTGCATAGTCTTTAATAGGAGCTTAAAATGGATCTTTAGAAGGAAATTTTAGCCAAGTCATTAATAGCTAATGATGTGAACTGTAAGCCACTATACACTATCAGTCATAGAAATAAGAGGAGAGAAAGACAGAGCAAGGCAAGGGGATGGGGCAGCTTTCACTGTAGGACCTTCTCACACTTCTTGCCTCATAGATTTGTTATTACAATGGTAAACATAATTTGCACGCTTAATGACTTTTCTTTTGGTTTGTTTACACACACACACACACACACACACACACACATACACACACATACCTATGCATGTATATATACATCTATATTTATTATTATTTCTAATAAACACTTCTGAATGTATGATTGTTATTTTCCTATGTTATTACGTTAAATAAATAGAAAATATACTAAATATTTCTCTTTCCACTTGAGGCAGGCAAATATTTGTTTAAATGTGCCCTACTAAGAATCACATATCTAATAAACAACTTGTATCCAGAATATACAGAGAACTATCAAAATTCAACAATAAAAAAGAAGCAATAAATAATAATAGTCAAAAGATTTGAAAAGACATCTCACCAAAGAAGGTAAACAAGCACATGTAAATATGCTCAATATTGTTAGACATTGGGGAAATGCAGACTAAAATTACAATAAGACACACTAGACATTTAATAGTATTTTTAAAAATTTAAAAGACTGGTCAAATATTAAGGAGGATGTGGAGGAAGTAGAAGTCATATACACTGCTGGAAGGAAGGTAAAATAATACAACTTTGCAGAAATACTCATTTCCTAAAAATTAAACATACACTTACTATATGATCCAGTCATTCTACTTCTAGGTATTTAATTCAAGAAAAATAAAAGCTATATCAAAACAAATACTTGTACAAGAATGTTCATAGTAGCTTCCTTTTTAATATTCTCAAAATGTAAGCAACCCAATTATCTATCAATAGGTGAATGCATAAACAAATCATAGTATACCCACATGTTTGAATACTACTCATCACTAAGAAGAAATAAACTATCAATACTTGCAACAAATTGGATTGTTATAAGAATAATTATTCCAAGTGAAAAACACACTTCTGGAAAATGCCAATGAATCTATAGAAAACAGATTATTGGTTGCCTGGAGACAGTGGTGAGAGACATAGGGAGGGACAGGGGTGAAGGATTACAAAGGGACACTAAAATTTGGAGAATGATTAATTGGATTGCATTGGTAGCTTTATAGATGAAAGTAGAGGTCAAAACTCATTGAATTGTTTACTTACAAGTGTCCAAGTTATTGTATGTCAATTATACCTTAATAAAGTTTTAAAAAATGTATCTCTCAATCCTACAAAAAATGTATTCTTATAAACACACTTAGATAATTAATCAGAAACCTGGAAGAAATCAGAGGCTCTCATGTGTGGACTTTGTCCTCAGGTTGATTTGTATTGAAACTATTTTTAAAGGTGTCTCCCCTACTACTCTTTCCTTCCTCTTCCTTGTTTTTTTCTTTTTGCTTCTGCCTTTCGCCTCCTCCTTTTTCTCATTATCTTTCTGTTCCTTTTCTTCTTTTTTCCTCTCTTGTCTTCATTTTCTCATTCTTCTCAATCTAAAACATTGTAAATTTAACCTCTCATGTATCTCTTCATGACATTTCTTCTTCTTTTTTTAACTCAACACAGTAAATATTGCTTATGGATATGCTTATGTTTCTTGGATAGCTGTAGCCATATGAACTTTGTTGCATCTTGTGTTATGTCACATCAGATCTGAAATAAAATACTAAAAATACTCATTATTGGATGTCAGTTTGGAGATCTCATCTTATATTCAATAAGGTTTCCCAGTTTTCTGCTTCCGCTGAACTCTGTACTCCATGTAATATAATATTCTTTATTGTTTATTGCAATTATTTGTTAAGTATCAGTCTCCCCTTTTGATTAGAAAGACATTTGAGGGCAGAAGCCATGTTAATTTATTCCCTCCCTGTTCTGAAATAGACACTAATATCTTATTTGAATGACTGAAATGACACCTATTAGATTAGAGCAGTTTTACATAGACATCATCTAAGGTAAATTATAAGCAGAAACACAAAGAAAAGCCTTTCTAGTCTGATATTCATCTACTATAGGATACACAATCAGGTAATAAAGAAATAGTCATTCATTCACTTTTTCATTAAATATTTATGATAGAGTACTAAATGTCCCGAAGAATACCAAGAATGAACATTTTACCTTTCTAAAATTATTTATTTATAATGTAGATGAGGGGATACTATTTACATATATAAAGGTAACTAATAATGCAAGAAAGCACGAGAAGTGCTAATAAATGCAGTATATAGACCCCTTAGAGCACCTGAGCTCCAGCCATAGCATTAAACTCTGACATACACTAGGATCTCAGCTGAATGGGAACACTGTTTTTACTATTTTATTCTCTGTTCTATCTCTAGCATATAAAACAATGCTTAGAACATATTGCAAGAAGGAAGAAAAGAAGAAGGAAAT
>PVJL010000782.1:181709-229209 GCA_004026885.1 Lyroderma lyra
ATTTGGGGACAAGTGGGTTAGGGAGGGGAGAAAGGGGAGGGGGTGGGAGAGGAGGGGGGGAAGCTAAATATAAGGTGATGGAAAGAGAAGTCACATTAGGTGGTGAACTTATTATACATCAAGTTGACAATGCACTGTAGAATTGTATGCCTGAAACCTATGTAATCCTTGCTAACAGATGTCACCCCAATAAGTCTAATAATAAAAATGAATTAAAAAAAATAAATAAATAAAACTTGCTAAGCAAATTCAAAAAAAAGAGCAGATGACAAAGTTCCTAGACAAAATGTATCAAAGTGAGAGGGAAAAACGGATATTAAGAAGCCATCAGCAGTCCTTACCTTATGTAGGTAAAAATGAGAAATAGTACTTGAAGGACAGGTTTATTTCAGATTTTGAAGGGCCTTGGATTCCAATCTAAGGAATTGTAACTTTATTATGTAGATACTAATTGAAAAATTATTTTTACTGGAGAGAGGAATGAAATGAAGGAAACTGATTTAAGAATATTAATTATGTCTTGTTCTGAATATAAGAAGCTTAGAAGTCGCTACTTCATCTTAACAATGAGTAAAAAGCTGAACTGAAAATCAACTCTTAAGATAAATTGGAGACAAATTAAGCAGTTATTAATAGATAGATGGGGCCTTCATAGCTGTACCCATAATTACAAATTACCTGAAAATTCCATAGTCTTGCAAAAACTTCTTAATATGATGGTGCTGAAATATATAAACTCTAGTGATATTCAAGTATCATAGAGATAATATAAAAATAAACTTTAGTTGGTACATGTCAGCAATAAAAAACTTATGATTTCTTAAATATATTCCCTAAAATAAGAACTGAGAAGTAAGTCAGGTATCATAATTTTTTATAGTTTTTAATCAAAGTCTTAGGAAATAAAATATGATATTTATAGTAAGTGTCTGTATTAAATAGTCTGATAATGACAATATGAAACTTTTCCCAGGTGCTTTCATACTTGGCATTATAGGACAAAGTACTACAAATCATATTTATGTGATTGTGGCCAAAGGACATAAACTATTGCACACAACTTTGCATAATTTTTGAGACATTTGAAAGGATGCTTTACTAACCAGTAAGAGGATTCCACAAGTGAAAGGTATAGTAAGCTAATAAAATACACATTTCTACTCTGCAACTGTGCTAGTTTTCCATAATGAGAAAAATAAACTGAGTACATATATTAGTTTAGGGAAGTGTACATGCTCCTAATAATATTGTTGTTTAGAGACAACTAGGAAATGGTGAGAGTATATGTAGAGACCAGACCTAATTGGCTCCAGGAGCTCTTAAACACCAAGTTATACTTTATCATTCATAATAGTGAGAGCAAAATAGGATAAAAAGATGATTTTAAGAGTTATCTTGGTCATAGAGACCGATGTGCCATCAGAAGAGGCACAATAGAGAAAAGCTTTCTGTAGTGTAGTTCTGCCTGTAAATAAGTCAAACTTACTTTCTTAGAAAATGTTCACTCCTATAGCAAATATTTCTGGAATACTATTATCAAGTATTGTAGTTTCTTGGTAGAGAATGCAGTGAGTGTACTTTATAACGTATTACATCTTGAAGGTTTGGGTGTGCTCTTTTTCAGACACAGACTGTTTTTAAAATTCCCTGTATATTTGGAAACCACTTTCTCTGCTCATTCAAAATCATAGATTGTGACCATCCATGAGCCCAGATTTCTGATAATTACTGTTATATTGCTAGGGAGCCTAATTTATGCTTAACACCCATGTCCTTGCCATCTCTATTAGCAATCCCAGAGAGGAAGGCAGAATTTATGGCACAAAATGAGCTGGAATCATGACATGCTCAGTTCCAGAATAAAGTATAATGGTAGTAGTTGGTAGTAGCATCTACTATTTATTGAGCTCTTACTGTATGCCAAGCTCTATATTAGTAGTATGTACATTATCTTATTAATATTCAAAAATGGGTAGAAAAGGTATAAATAGCCCCACTTTGCAGATTAAAGTACAGGTTAATAGTGCTAAAATAACTAGCACAACTACTCAGAAAGCAAAGACAATATTCATATACAAGTTGTGAGAGCATCATTCCTATTTTTAGAATATCAGAAGATACAATAAATTATTAGGAGTTACTCATGGGAAGTCTTGGGAATACTGCACCTAGTAGTGAGAGATTGAAGAGGGTAGTGGTGGACCATTAAGTCCACCTTTTCTAATATCAAGTCATGTTATACAGAAATATGAAACCAAGTTTCCTCAAAGATGTAAATACAACATTTATATCTAACTATCTCTTAAATACCTATCCTAATTCTTTTTAATTTCCCATAATTCCTTCCTCAAGGAACATTCACTAAGAAATTACATATTCCATTTTCTGCTGGAGAGTTTTATGCATGTTTAGATTAGTCACTTAGCAGCTGTTGCAGAATTCTGGTGAGGAAAAGCTACTTATGTCTTTGTTATTGTCTGGTGATAATATCACATTCAGAAGTGTATCATTTTCAGAAAAGGGACTCAGAAACTGCACACTGGTTGATGATAGGATTCAGGCTCCAAGGCAGACTAATATAAAAATATATCATGGGTTTACTACCCCAGACCCTTCATAAGATTCCTTCCAAAAGTCATGATAAAATCAGTTTTTTACTGTCAGTAAAGAACAATGGAAAGGGCTTTTGGGCTAGAAGTCTGAAGAGATGAAGTTAAGACATCTATACCTGCTGTTACCTTGTATCTTACATCTTTAGGAGTTGGCTTACTTTAGCTGTTGGGGTATAAATTGTCATTTTCAGCTCTGAAGTTTAAAGAAATGTAACAGATTTCTTATGTGTATTTATCATTTTATTTTAACATGTAACTTTTTATTTATCTATTTAACTATTCCTTACAGGAATGAAAATTTTGATTAGTTCTCATCATGTTTCTACTCAAAACACCCTCTACTCAAGATTAGTTTTTTGAACCACTTAGTTAAACTTTTAAATTATTTCTGAGCAATTTTGTTCACTATGTCCTAGATTTGGAATATTTTCCTGTATAATACTTGGTATGATTTGAAATGGTAGAGATGGATCAAATGGGTGGTCATTTAAAATCTTTGATGGTATGATCTTCTTTTACAACACATAGCTCTTCTCCTTTCATCTAAGGCTTCGGTGAATTTGGAGAATAATTGCTAAGAGATAGAACAGTTCTTATTTTCTTCAAACTATTTTAGCTACAATAAATAGAGTTCAACGATATGTAAGTTGGAGGCCATGGGCACATATTCCAGGTTAACACATCACCTGTTCTCAGTCTTTCAGAGAGAGATAATAATAGTGAACAGTGTCTGAGTGACTGAGGCACAAGACCAGCCTGGAAACATGAAATAGGAGGCAAGTGATGTGCCATGTGACTTATTTGGGTATGTTAGGCAGGGCTCCTCCACAGATTGTTTTAAGTGGCTGATCAGATTGTGTAGGTTTCATTGTATTCATGAATGTGTATGTGAGTATACATACCTACGCTGAAATACTTGACAATATCTAGGTCACAGGATAGTAAATATCCAATGATAATTACATGACAATCTGTTGCCATGGTTTTGCATTTTTGAGGCTTGCCTCCATTTATTCCCTATTGTCTTTACTCAGAAAAAAATGTATATACAATATTGGTATACTTATTTTTCCAGAGTGAAAAATCACTCATGGAATATGCCTATCAATAATGACTCTTTGATATTATTCACTGTTAATATATGACCTCATTTATATTTTTACCTTTTAAATCAATTTAAAATTCTCCATCCCATTTAATGTAAGAGGCTTTTATGTCCTCCAATCTCCCAAAGGGGATGAGGGGAAAGTTTCACACCATGATACAGTTTTAAAGCACTATGGTGAGAAAGAAGGAGGGTTTTTAGTGCATTCTGCACTATACTGACTCTCAGAAGATGAATAAAATATTCCAGGTGTTGGGGTAAGGGGGTATGCTATCTGCAGGAGGATGTCACTACCTAGTTTTCCTCAGTGTCTTATATTTGATGCTCTCTCTCCAGTGGTGCCTCTTACCTCTCCGTACTGCCAGAAAATGTCCTTGTGTCTTACATTGCAGGGAGAAGAGGACCATCCAGAAATTTATAAAACTGATGCTAAAATAGAGGAAAAGAATAGGAGACTGGAAAAGTCTTCAGAGAAATTAAAAGTTTTGTGGTTCCTTTGACTCTGAGAAACAAGCAGAGGCTTTGTCTCTGTAGATATTGCACAAACTCTCCTGGATTCTCCTTGTAAAAAAAAAAGAAAGAAAGAAAGAAACACTGGTCTTGTGAGGTCCTGAATGTGTTTAAGCTCCAACTTCAATAAAAAGAGGACCTAGAGAACCCTCTAAGGGATGGTGGTGGAGATGTAGTTTTTTGCGAGGAAGTTTCCCCTAAATTTTGGGCTGGATAGTTCTCATCTCTTAAGACCACAGGTTATTCTTTGTTAAGGAATCTGTGTGTCATTGGTGATCCCATGAAAACACTCTGAATCCTATCTGTCCTGACACCCTAGAAAATCTAAGTCTAGTAACGCCACCCATCATGGAGGCACAAAGTTGCCTGTGAGGTTTATGTTCTTGTTGCAAGCATACAAACCAGACAAGATTAACACAGTTTCAGAACAAAAGAATCCTAAAGAATCCTCGTGAGAATTAAACCCATGACCTCATCCCCATTAGCACTAATTCAGCATTGTCCACAGGCAACACAGTCTTCCCAAACAGAGCTAACTTACTACCAGTTTAAAGCAGATTCTTTCTCCTTGGAAAAATAGCTTGTGAAAATACCATATATATAGATGGTTTCTTGACTAGTTATAGAGGTCATGATTCTTTTGCTACACTACTCTAGAAAAAAAAGAGATGTAATGAAAAGACATGGCTCTGATGATGTATTTAGGCTACCATGTGACAGGTGAATGCACAGGCGGTGAAGTAGGATGGGTATATACTATAAGTAACTTACAGTTAGTTATTGCAAACAATGAGAGTGTTTTATTTTCCACTTTGGAGGAGAAAATAAAGTTCCTGTTTCTTTAGACTAGCAGAGAAATATCTTAGGTAAGACATAGCCTGGGCAGCAACGGAAGGAGAAAATACTTATAATTCCTGTTGCCTGCTTATTAGTCTTTTTGTCTTCCTTTCAATTTTTTTCCCTTGCCTACCTGTAATAGTGTGAACATGAAAGCCCAGATTTCCTGTTATTCCTAGAGGAAAAGTTATAAATGATCTCTGAGGTGTTAGGGATTCAACATATTTATAAGAATAGCTCTTTCCCTCTCAGGTATAGTTACATCAGAAAATTAAAAAAATAACTGGAAAAGTCCATGCAGAAGACAACATTTCTGGTTAATTGCCAAATAGAAGCATTTATGGTTGGATATTTTCCAGACAGCATATATACATACACACATATATAATATATATTATGAATAATATATCATATAATATATATTACATACAACATATATAATAAATAAAAATAATAAAGTATACATAAGCAAATGGGAAGACAAAAAGAGATAAATGTTTTGTGTATTGGGAATATATGTATATATTTTAAGCTTTTTAGAAAGATATTTGTATAATCATTTGTTCTTAGTACAAACACAATTATATTGGAAACAGCCTTAAAGAAATGAAAACAAAAATCAAGGTATTCTGGCAGAAAAAGTTAAGGGGAGGGTGAAATTAGACTTCTGAGTGATGCAGTATTTCTTTTCTTACTCTCATGCTAATCAGCATCACAACAGCTCACGTTCCTTTTAATGGACCATGAGTGTTGTAACCTTTGTGGTATTTCTTAACCAAGATGTCTGATACATTCCACCTTGCGGTATATTTGCTCACACAGTAAAATTCTTGACATCTGTGCTCTTCAGTAACTTAACTAAATCTCTTCTGTAATACAAATTCACAAATCCAGAGAACCTGGGTGGGAATTGAGTAGTTGTGTGTGTGTGTGTGTGGTGGGGGTTGTGTGTTACTCAACTAATCTAATACAATTCTAGAAAGGCTAAAATAGTAATTCAATAGCAGATTTTGAAAAAAAGTGTGATTTATAGGTATGTCTCATCAAAGACTATAATAACTATTCTTTACTATAAGGATATAAAATAGTTTGATTTAAAGAAAAAGAAAAATGGCTGGCACAGCTTTTTTTTTATATATTTAAGTAAGTCTATGGATCAGAGTAGCTCAAACTATAGCCTTCTTATATGGAAGATCCAGAATAATAACAAATGTTTACATGTGCTAACTATAGGCCATTTAGAAATTTAGTATATAGGAATATACAAGTATATATTTACTGTTCTGAAAAAAATCCAGTCATAAATGCCTGTATTTTTCATATTTCATATTTCATATTTCCAGAGAGCCCTGGTATAGTTTGTATTTATGTAGTGATTTGTTTAAGTCTCATAAGATGCTACACAGTAGCAAGTACTATGATACTTATTTCAAATAGGAGGAAACAGGAACAGGAAGATTAATTTATTTGGCCAACTTCACACAACAGGGCAGTGGCTGGAACTCAGACCAGATGTTTTTAGAAAGAGTAAGTTTTTTTCCCTGAAAATAAATGAAAATTTTTTTTTCCTGAAAAACAACAGAATCTACCATTTAATTTAAAGCTACGAAAAAGAAAATTTCAATGAATTAATCACAATGGCTAACATTTATTGAGTGTTCTCTCTTTGTCAGGTAATTTCTAAGCACTTTTTCTGAAATAGCTCTTTTAATGCTTGCAATAATCCTTTGAGGTATCATTAGCGCCATTTTAAAGACAAGAAAACTGAGGATCAGAGGATAAATAACTTGTCCAAGTTACAAAGCCATTAAAAGGGAGCTAGGATTCAGGTAGTTAGACTCTAGGGACCACACCCTTTACCACCTCTCTTCATGTTCAATGGGTCAGTAAATCATCAACATTCATGAACCCTCATGAAGTTTACAGTTAGACTGAAAGGTAATTCCCCTTTGAGATATGTTACTTCCTAAAATGTGTAGTTTGTCTGGTAGCATAAAGAATAGGGTCCAGGGAGCAGCTTTAATTAGAACCATTTAAAGCTCAAGGAATTTGAATATCATATAATTGGTTCTTTGCAATGTACTCTGAATGGCTGCAGATTTAAATCCTGTATTCTTTGCCAAAGCATTATTGGACTTACTAATGTTTGAGTGATTTTACAGGAAATGCCAAGCTTATATGAGTAACTATTTCTGTCTTGTGAATTGACAAGAGTTGATGTGATTTCTCTCAGTTTTGCACTCGTGGACAACGAGATGGCATCAGGATGGTTAGATAAGGTATAATCTGCTTGTGAACTTTGCTCAACATGATATTCTTGATGTATTCTTTGTAGGAAAAAAGCTAACTATAAAAATGAATACATTTAAAACATATTTTTGTCAATATAATTAATAAAACATTAGAGTAGAAAAAAGATAAGATTGATAATGGATTGTCAAAATCTCTGCCATCCACCAGCTGGGTGAACTTACATTTTCTGGGATTCCAGATTCCTAATGTATAAAATAGTGAGGTTGTGGTTTTTGATCTCTAAAGATCCATTTCTAGAAAAGAGAAAGGAGATGGAGGAGATCTATGCTTTTTAAAAAAAGTTAAGCACAAGTTGTGTCCCACTAGGTCACTTGTTAAATAATAAATTACACTGTAAAAGAAAGTAAATAAAGATCCATTTCTAAAATTTAAATATTTTTAAAAGAGATATAATATCTTCCTAACAAATAATGTTTGGTAATGGTGGTGAAGGGAGGAGAAATGCAAGGTTAAGGAGGCTGTGGATACAAACATATATTGAAAAAATAATGTACAAAGTAAACAAGGTCATTAAAATATATTACAGTTGGAGTTTACAATATCTGTACTATATTCTACAAGTGCCAGGGTATTGTCTATTACTAGAAATTGCATAGATCACAATGAAATTAAAATACTTGTGAGGATAAATCATTAATTATTTATTGACTTCAACCATGTGTGAAACACTAGCATAAGAACAGTAACGAACAGTGACCAGCTCAACTAGTTGCCTTTTAAGTATAAAACAAGGCAAACTATTCTTATTTTGCAATGAGAATTAATATCTATGTATCTGTCTATTACCTATCTCTCTATCTCTCTGTCATCTACCTACTTATCATCTTTTAGACATTCTTTAGACACTGAAACTAATAACCTAGAAAGTCAGCAGCTCCTCCCATCTAAAGATCTTACAGAAAAGGAGAGGCCTCTCGAAGTCTGACTTACTAGCAATCATATCAGAAGGTAGGAGAATGTCTTCAGAAGCCCCCTCAACTTCATTTGAAACTTTTTTTAGCTTTTTAAACTTTAATATACCCCAAGTAATTTTAGCTTGGTTTACCTGAAGAATTAAAATAAAAATACTGATTTCTTTTACTTACTGATTAAAAAAAGAAAATTGTCCATTGTTTTTTTCTGAAACCACATTACTGTTAAGGGCTTTAGGGCATTTATTGGTTTTCAAATGTTCTTTGTAAATGAAAAGCATTACTGTGCAAATAACCTCATTTGATAACTTTCTGCAATGTAAAAACCAATAAATTGAGAAATTTGGTGTTACCATTTCACTTATACCCTATCCTGCACAGGCTCTCTCTTCTAAGTCAGTAGCCCCAGTTCTCTCTCATTTTTTTTCAACAAATAAAACTAATTTTAAATGGGCAGAAATAAGAAGACAATTATAGCAATGTAGAAATAAGGTGAACTGAGTGTAATTAACTAAAATCATATTTTTAAATAAGGAAGTATATTTTAATTGTCTATTATATATATTCTTGCAAAAATATTCTTGTGTTAATTTGCTTGTTCTTTCAGATTATAAATCTTTGAACATCTAAGTGCTAACCACTGTGCAAGTTAATAGGTATTATCATCTATATTATCTATATAATTAGTAAATGGCAAATAAAATGACTCCTTTCTGGAGCTTATATAGTAAGGAGAAGAACAAAAGCAAATAAGTAAACAACAAGTCTCTTAAATTATACATATAGCTCCACCATTTTAAATTTGTTTCCATTCTAATCCTATCCAGGTTCCTTCAAAGTCAATGAAGTGCTTGCTTCCAGTGATCCAGAAACATTTCTGGTCTTATCCCATAGCTTAGTCATCATCTGAGTACAGAATCCTGGAAAAAGAGACCTGATGAGTGTTTCTCTCTCAACAAATACTGGTGGCTCTAGATAAAAAGATAAGAGAAACTGATATCCCTTGTGAATTTAACTATGATTAGCTAGTACTTAATCAACAATAAGCAGTTGGTGGTGGGAATGTAGTGACTTTATCATCAGGCCTGGACAGGTTAGGTGAAGTCTGTTTATCAAATCAATATTGTCATAATCAGTAATCGGTGTTCTAGCCAAGAGTTGAGAGACTGAGTAAAGTTGAGAAGGCAAGATAAAGATAACAACTGAGGTTAGCAGCTAAAGTTAGAAGAAATGCACAGAGAAGCCTAATTTAAATGGGCTAGGAAATCTCAGGAGCCTGTGTAAGAATTTGGTCTTTGTGTCAAGCTTCTTCCATTCTATAATAGATCAGACAGGTACATGACACTGAGCCAGAGAGCCACACTGATCAAAAGCACTTACTGATTGTGTAGACATTAATGAGTAGTGGAAAAGGCAGCTAATTGCAAACAAAGCCAAGCAAAACAAAACAAAACAATCACCACAATAGAAGCACCTAAGTTCAAGTCCTGGCTCCAATATTATTGTCAGAATAGAAAAGTTAATTAATATCTCCAAAAATCAGCTTTTTCATCAGCAAAATGGGGTAACCTCATTCAAAGAGAGCTTTATTTGAGGATTACATAAATTAGATATGTACCAAAAAAAAGTCTGTACATAAAATTGTCCCCAAAATAAAATATACCATAGATCATTAAAATTGGCTATTAATGAAATAATTTTGATGATGAGTACTCAGATAATAACTCATGAGATGGATTCTCTCCTCTTTTGATTTATAAACTGTCTAGACACTTTTAGACTCTTGAGATTTCTATTAAAAATCCCTATTATATCGGAGATCATTTTCAAACACTAAAAAGCCTGAAGGAGCTTAGAAGAGTATGCTTAGCAATCAATGTGGGATTAATAGTAAGACTCAGCTGTGAAATAGATAAACTTGAAGTTCTATTATATGTAGCCAGATTAGTGCAGACCATGCTCTCTGAAGACTAAAGTGATTGCTTTTCATCAGAATAACCCATGTGGAAAATCAGGGAGGTAACAGGTGGTTGATCTCATAGAACAGTAGCTAACCCCAGGGACAGAAGGGATAAAGGCCAGGAGCACTGGACATGAGACAAAAGACCAACTTAGTATTCATAGTGACCTTGCCACTCACCTAATGTGACTTGGTGGACAAATTTAGTGCTTTTGACTACATTCATGAAGCGAGGGACTGTAATCAGGTGACCTCTAATATGTGTTTCAGTTACAATAGTCTATGATTCTGCAAATTAACTGTGCCCCTAATTTGCAGCATATTTCATTTTCCATAGCATGTTCATGCCTATTATTCACTAATCTTCTGAGGCAGACCTGGCATATATATTTTATTCACATTTTATGAGAAAGGAAATAGGGACTTGGAGGTATGGCTTCCGTATGCTTTACTGTTGGGTTTGAGTCAAGAATCTAGATTCAGAAACATTTAGTTGATTTTAAAAATTATATCAGAGTTGGGAGTGTTTCCCTTTAAGAGTTCTTGGCAATGACAAATTATTTGCACTATCATGTGATATGGTGGCTGCTATGGAAACTGCATGAATACATGAAACATGCAAAGCCTGTCACCACATCAGACGTTGTTGCCCTTTGGCTATGCTAACTTACTCATCTGTTTTTAAGAAAAACATTTCCCTCTTTCTTCTTTTCTCCAGACACATGCACATTATGCTTATAATCCAAAAAAATCTCATTTTGAAGTGACTCATTCTTATGAAATGCTTTCAGTGACTTGGAACAAAAGATTTTGGTAGAAATACAATTTGAAAAATAACCTATTTAAAAATATATACATAGTATTTATTTTGTATTTTTGTGGCTCAGCTAAAATGTAAAAAGAAGCTAAGGGAAAAAAATCATGAGCTGGGATCATGTTTATTACAATTGTAAAGAAAAACCATGAGTGAGTTTAAGTGTAATTTTTTTCTTTATATATAATATATAAAGATATTCAGTATGTCTGAATTCTGAACAAAGCTATATACATTTTGAAAGTTTGCCTACATTTGTGAAGTATCAGCACTTATTATAGGCATCAATGAATCTCAAAGAAGCAATGAATGCTTTTAGATATATATTTATGTATATACTATTAAATATAAATACGTATCACATATATTCATGTGATATACATAATGTCTGTGAATTGGTACCACTTCATGTAGACTGTATGTTCGCATTCCCCAATATTCATTTACTGAAACCTAATCTTTAGTGTAATGGTATTTAAAGGTGAGGGGTTTGGGAAGTGATTAGGTCAAGAAAGTGGAGTGCTTGTAAATGGGAATACTATCCTTTTAAGATGACGTCCGAGAGAGCTCCTTTGCCTCTTCTGCCATGGGAGGGCACAGGGAAAAGACTGCCATCTATGAACCAGGAAGCAGGACCTCACCAAACATGGAATCTCTCTGCACCTTGATCTTGGACAGCACAGCCTCCAGAACTGTAAAAAATAAAATTTCCATTGTTTATAAGCCACCTAGTCTATGGTATTTTTTTATAGCAGTTTATAGATCAAAACATTACTTTGATATTTGGTGTTTTGAATGCTCGGGCTCTCTGTCCTAATGGGACTAAACCATCATGGACTTGCCCTTATCCTGCCCTAAGAAGTAATGGAGATGTAGATCCACAAATTATATGAACCAAAAATATCTACTATCCTCTACATTCACTGATTTTTTGGTAAATAAATTTAACCCCATTTTTTTTGCCATCTTATTTGATACCTTCTGATGCCAACTGTGGTTGAAGTGGTAACAGTAAATACTATAGTTTTCTTGCTGCCAATTTATAGGCCATTATGACACACTGGCATTCTTTTGTTTGTATTTCTTTTTTTTTTTTTTTTTTTTTGCATTTTGGTATGTGGGTAGCCCCCTGACTGGGAATCGAACCCAGGCCGCAGCACTGACAGTGCCAGCACCGAAGCCTTAAGCCACTGCACCATCAGGGAACTCCCTTGTTTGTATTTCTTGGATTCATAATGAGTTGAACTTTTATATGCCTGTTAATTATATAATTTCTGTAAAATACTTATTCATAAATGGTCATTTTGCTTATTGATTTACACTATCTATATATATAAATAAAAATGTAAGAGTATAGAAAATGTTAATGTTTGATATAGTAAAGATTTAAATTTTACATAGTAAGCAAATACATCACTATTTTCATATGTATTATAATGGTTTTATTTAAAAAAATTTTCATCTTTCATATCTTAAATATTCACGCAATTTTATAGGTTCAATTGTTACCTTTAAACTTTCCATCAAATTTTAATACTGTGTATTTTGGACGTAATGCCAATAAAGAATTGATATTTTTTTCAAAACAATTAATTTTCCAACAAAGTGCTAAGCATAATATTAACAGATAGTTTTTCAATGGAGTTGTGGTAATTTAAATCGTATATTGAGATTCTAACATTGACTCTGGCTACCCTGTTACCTGTCCTTCAGAGCTTAAGTAACCACCACATTGTGTTAACTATTATAACTTCAAAATAAACTTTTAACAACTGACAGCATAATTCATTTCTTACTATGATTCACAATTTTTATTTGCCTACATTTTCAGATAAACCTATTAAAGTTCTCACCTCCAAACAAATTTTCTAATGCTTCTTTTCTGTTTCATTTAGTTTATTTGTTCTGCTTTATTTCTACTGTTTATCTCAAACTTGGAAGAAGTCATTATTTTACCAGAAATATTGTATATTGAAGTCAGAATTTATAACACTTTTTTGTACAGGGCACCTTGGATGAATATGAGTTACTATTGGGAAAAGGTTCAAAAAGAGTTTGGAAACGTTGCTCTGAATACATGCAACTTGGAAAATAAACATTGAATACAGAAGTTTTAAAAGCAAGTTGAGTGAAAATAAATAATATACAGAGAGAACGTGAGATGGTTAACTGGTAAGGTAATTTATGTTACTCAACTGGAGTATTTTTAAACTTAAAAGCAAGCAATTTCTTTACGTGGTGAAATTTTCTTTCAATCTGGCAAAAAAATGTAGGAGCATTTCCCAAAAAGTACACTGACCCCAGAAGATTCTCTCCTGAATCACTTTCTATTCCCAATCACTCTCACATCACAGCGAAGATTTGCACTGCACAAAGTTACAAGAAAACCATTATCTCCAGCAATTACTGCATTGTATGTTCTTTTTCATAAATTTAGATGGAGTTATAAGAATGCCAAGTCCAGTGGGATTATGGTTTTGGAACTTTAATGGTGGGAAGAAGTCCATATTTTAAAGAAGATCATACATGAGACAGTGAAATATTATCAAAGATAACATAAAATTTAAAACAGGATTCTCCTATATACTTGTGGTTTAATGATGGAAAACTGTTCAGCCAATCTGATTTTAGTTATCCCACTTATGAACTAGATCATAACAATATTTTGTAAGAAGTGTAAAAAAAATTAAAGGAAATAATAGGTTGACTTACAAACTAGGAGCAACACTTAAAACATAGTAATAAATGTTAATAATTATTATGTTTTGTAATTAATGAGCAAATAATATTAGGAAGTAAGCAAACTACTGCCATGCAATAGAAAAATATACAGCTCATGGATAAGAAAAGGGGAGATCTAAACAGAATCAGGACAGAGACACATCTAGCTGATTCTTTCTAAGGACTTTATTAATATATTCATAGACAGATCAATATTAAAATATTGAGTCCTATATAAGATAGTACCTCTTATAAATGGCGCTTGGATATGTGGAACTTTGAATTATATTGTTTGAAACAGTGGAAATGTCACTGATTGTATTTGTTTGAAACAAAGTTCCTGAAAATAACAGCAACAAAAAAATAGTATATATGGAAGATTATCAACTGTGTGGAAGGGAGAAAATAAAAATTGTTGGTATTATAAGTGATAATTTTGAACATACAACCAAGAATATTATGACTTAAAGAAAAATTCAAAAAAGTAACGTTTTTGCCAACAGAAATATCTTTAGTCAATTTGAAGAAATATTTTTTCTGCATTGAATATGTCTAAGAGCTATAATAATAAAAAGTTGTCCTAAAAATGTGTCACAAGTCCCATAACATTTGCAATGGCACAGTAAATGATCTGTAAAAGAAACAGGGAGGTCTCCACTTAACCAATCATATGATTAGGGGAGAAAAATAGAAAAGTAAAAAAAAAACTGAAACATTTTAAAATTGAAGAAAGCAGCTCATGTTTAATCAATGGTTTGATTAAAAACCAGAAAAAACTAACAAACAAACTATTGTGACCATTTATCTCTAGCAATACAGCAAATAGATGAAATAATTTCTGAACAGATTAATAGCAAATAATCCACTCAAGACTAAATTGTATTATAGTATTTTCAGATGTTAGCCACACTCAGAAGAGAAATTTATAATGCTACTAAGAAAGTTGGAGAATTATCAGAATAAGAAAATATGCAGACAGAGAGAAGAGAAGGAAAATATTATTACGTTCCTCAGTTCTGAATATACTCAAGAGAAGGCAGTGATTACACAGTTGAAAAATATATGGACATGGGGCAGTTCATTTTCTATAGAACTGACAATTCTATTCTGATATATGAATTACAATATAAAAATGCACTTTTAGGGAGTTCCCTGATGGTGTAGCGGCTTAAGGCTTTGGCGCTGTCAGCGCTGTGGCCTGGGTTCGATTCCCAGTCAGGGAGCTACCCACATACCAAAAAGCAAAAAAAAAAAAAAAAAAAAAAAAAAAAAAAAAAAAAAAAAAAAAAAAAAAAAAAAGCACCTTAGGACAATTTTAGGTTGAAATTAAAAAAATGACATTCCTTGAAATGTAAACTCTTAATTATTGGATAAGACAACTCATTAGGTGAATTTTTTAAGAATCTGTGAACTCCTTTGACGTCAAGAGGTCTATGAGGATTAACTTTGTGACACTGTCATTCAAATACTTTCTACAACAGAATAAGATACTGAGGAAAAGATTGTAAAGATTAAAAAAGAATAATGAGAAAAAAGACAGAGTTCATTCATTTTCATCACTCATTTAGTGAATATTTATTTATTGTCAGTTATATGGCAGTTAGTGTTTAGGTGCTAGCAAGACAATAATATTAGGTTGGTAAAAAAATAATTAGGGTTTTTGCATTGTTGAAATTTGTTGTTTAATATTGGAATACATTCTTAAATAAATGTGGTTATGTTATACATCATTTTAATGAGCATTTCTTGCTTTATGTTTTTTTACTAATTATTTATTAATTGTTGTTTATATTTATTTTAGACTATGGAAATGATGTTAGACAAAAAGTAAATTTGAGCTATTTTCTCATTTGAATTCAACATGGGTCATAAAGAAGCAGAGGCAATTTGCAACATCAACAACACATTTGGCCCAGCAAATGCTAATGAATGTACAGTGCAGTGGTGGTTCAAGAAGTTTTGCAAAGGAGACAAGAGACTTTAAGATAAGGAGTGTAGTGGCTGGCCATTGAAAGTTGACAATGACAAATTGAGAACAATCATTGAAGCTGATCGTCTTACGACTACACGAGAAGTTGTCAAAGAACTTAACATCGATCATTCTATGCTCATTCAGCATTTGAAGCAAATTGGAAAGGAGAAAAAAAATCTCGATGAGTGACTCATGAATTAACTGGAAATAAAAAATATCACCATTTTGAAGCATTGTCTTCTCTTATTTTATGCAACAACAATGAACCATTTCTTGATTCGATTGTGGCATGCAACGAAAAGTAGATTTTATATGACAACCGGTGATGATTGGACTGAGAAAAAGCTTCGAAGCACTTCTCAAAGCTAAACTTGCATCAAAAAAGCTCATGGTCACTGTTTGGTGGTCTGCTGCCAGTCTGATCCATTACAGCTTTCTATCTTGGCGAAATCATTACATCTGAGAAGTAGGCTCAGCAAATTGATGAGATACATACCATCTGTACCTGGCATTGGTCAACAGAAAGCACCCAAATTTTCTCTACAGCCATGCCTGGCTGCATATTTCACAACCAAGGCTTCGAAAGTTGAACGAATTGGGCTGGGAAGTTTTGCCTCATCCACCATATTCACCTGCCCTCTCGCCAACCCACTACCACTTCTTTAAGCATCTCGACAATTTTTTGCACGGAAAATGTTTCCACAACCAGCAGGATGAAGAAAATACCTTCCAAGAGTTTATCAAATCCCTTTATGCTACAGGAATAAACAAATTTACTTCTCATTGACAAAAATGTGGTGATTGTAATAGTTCCTATTTTGATTAATAAAGATGTATGTCATCCTAGTTTTAATGATTTAACATTTATAGTCCAAAACTGCAATTACTTTTATACCAAATTATGATGATTTCCACATCTTCTCAAATTCTTACATTATAATGGTAACAATAAGAATGTGATGGCATATAAATTAACTTGTAATATTAAATAGTAATTAATGTGAAAAACATATAGTCCTATCATCCATAGTCTGATGAAAATTCAGGATGTACAGAGTACTTCGAAAAAATAGGCCCAATGTACAGTCCAAATGAATGTTGCTCCATAGAAAATGAATAAGCTTAGTTTCTACGATAATTCAGCAGTGCTTCCTGAGCACTCATGCAGGATATTCTGTAGTGCTCTGTACAGGCAGTGCTGACTCACACATCTCCAAGCTGGTGGAAAAATCAGCTTCCTACTTGTCACACTGTTTCATTCAAGGTTACAGCCCCTCCCAGCAGGCATAATAAATGGCTGATTTAAAAAATATAGTAGTCTCCACTTATCTGTAGTTTTGCTTTCCTCGGTCAACCATGGTCAACAGAGGCCTGAAAACATTACATGGAAAATTTCAGAAATGAACAACTCACAAGTTTTTAATTGCAATTTAATCTGAGTAATGTGGTAAAATCTTGTGTCAATCATTTCACTTTATTGTTCCTGGGGTGTAAATTATCCCTTTGTCCAGTGAATCCACACTGTATATGCTCCCACCATTGGTCAGTTAGCTGTCTTGGGTATCAGATTCAATTGTGGTATTGTAATGCTGTGTTCAAGTAACCCTTATTTTACCTAATGATGGTCCTAAGTGCAAGATTACCAATAACAGCAATTTGGATATGCCAAAGAGAAGCTGTAAAATACTTCTTTTAAGCAAAAAGGTTATGCACATATAGGAGAAAACACAGTATAAGGTTTGGTATTATCTGAGGTTTCAAACATCCTCTGACGATCTTGAACATATATGCAGCAGATAAAAGGGACTAGCTACTGTAAGAGATGGGACAATTAATTTCACAAACTCATCCTAGACAAAGTGCTATGTACCTTATTGCTGAATATCACTACGGTCACCTTCAAAATATTCCCCTTGGAAAGCTATGCACTGATGCCAGTGCCTAGTCTACCTTTCAAAGCAATTTTGTAACTTTTTTCTGGAATGGCCACCATAACCTGACCAAGTTATGACACCTTACCGAGTTGTTCTTACCGTGTTTCCAATGTAAGCGCACAGAGGCAAGTTTGCGAACTGAATTGTCAGATTGTGTGGATGATGACAGCTCTGATGGCCATTTCAGAAACAGTTCCAAAATTGCTTTGAAGGGTGAAAGAGGCACTGATGTTGATGCATAACTTTCCCAATAGCAGCACTTCAAAGGTGACCATAGTGATATTCAGCAATGAGGTACGTAGCACTTTTTTCTAGGGTGAGTTTGCAATTGTCTAACCTCGTAAACAGGTCCAGACTCTTGAATCAATTAGAGATCATCCTAAAGGTCATCACAGCTCCAAAACTCCAAGTGGGGTTAGCTGAGTCCTCAGTTGTACCTGTGATGTAGGTCGGTTTCCTCCTCTGTAGTCTTACAAGTGTATCTCTTGAAATTATTTCCAAATCAATCTTTTGCCTAAAATTCTCTTTCTCAAAATGTTTCCAGGGGATCCAGCCTAGGACAGCTTAAGATAAATTGAAAGGCACCAAGGGCTTCCATGTGGAGCTTGGTGAAAATTCAGTAACGTTTTTAGGTGAAAGGAAATCGAGTACAAAGTTTTCGTGTTGGGCTATTTTGATGTTGAATGTATATGAAACTTGAAAATAATATTAATTAAAAGCTTTTAATGAAAAACTTAAATTTGTTTTTTAAAAAAATACTTTAAATAATTAGGTTTTATGCTTAAAAGGGCTCCAAACATCTTTTTGTCAAGACCTTTTAATGATGATCTTTTCCAATTGTTAATAGTCACCATCATGGAAAATTTGTTCATACAGATATACAAAAATTACTTAAAAACATTTAAAACTATTTCAGAATTTGGAACTATTGAAATTATATTTAAAGGACTTGAGAAATATTATTTTTTTCATTAAATAATTTAGTGATAAAAATTTTGTGGTAATTATATTCAATTTTAAATTCATTCAAAGTTTTTCAAAGCAAGAATTTCAAAATAATAGTGACTCTCTTATGTGTAGAATACACACATTTTGCTGGGGCTGTGACCTGGCCACTAGCTTTTAATTCCTCTAAAAATGCATCTGGATTGCCAGATGAGCTGAACCCTCATATGTATGTGAGAACAGTTTTAAATCCTACTCCTGACTTTGATCTGTACCATGCTCTTTGGCCACCTGGGCAACATACAATAGTATCATGGATCCCCACACCCACAGTGGCTGCTGCTGTAAATGCCCATCCAGGTGATAGAGAATTTCATTCCTTATTATAGAGCAGTAAGTGCTGGTCATTTTATGTGGTCACTACTTACAGGGACCTCAGGCATACTACCAGGCTTACTTCGCCTTGGCCATTTTCTGAAAAGCTCAATAATAAAAGCCTAGATCTCTGGAGACCATTTCAGGCCTACCTGAGTTCCCTAAGGACTAAAGTGATCTATATTTCACAGCACACCTACACCCCTTTTGTGGTAGTCTACAGTGTGCTGCATACAAATTGGGTAGCTCAGGAATATGCTCTTAGGTGTATAATCTGAAATGATCAATAGAAGATTTCAGAGGAATATGCAGATCTTAAGCAGTATAATTGAGATAAAGGAACTGAGATTTATAGTCCTGGCAATTCGTGACATTTACAAACCAAACTGGAATGAATTTTGCAAGCTGGAAAACAGATGGATCTGTGGTAACTACTGAGCAGAACTGAGAAAGGAGAATCGTAAGGCAGAAGTGATCCAAAAGACCTGAGAACTCCTTAGTTTTAAAGCAGAGCATCATCAGAAGAATTAGGAATGGGTAATACTATGTGTCTCTGGAACTAGAAGTGAAGGGAGAGAAAGTAAAATGAGGAAAATTGGGAGAAACTGTATACAAAGTAGTTGGATCTCCAGTTTCTCTTCCCCACTAACCCACTGGACAGACGGTAGATTATTTTCTTGAAAAAAGTGAGGTTGAGGGTCTTTGGAATGAGGATCAACTTACACAAATAATAATATTTGTGTTACACAGAAAGTAAGGGATATAGTGACCAGATGCATGTCATAGGCTGGGCTAAAACCCACCAATCTTTTTCTCCACTGAACTCCCAGAACTCTACCTATCAAGCTGAAAATTGGAAGAAAGCATTCTGGAGAATCTGATATCAAAAGTTAGGAACTAAAGACACTAACACTGTGGTTGATCTACCCAGTCATGTTGTAAAGTTCAAAACACCCACACACCTGCTCAGTGTTTCCACTCAAGCTTTCATACCATCTCCTACTTTCATCTTTTTTATCTCTAGCCTGATCAGCTTTTATTCCTATTCCAAGAAGTTTCTCTCAGTGTGGAGCTCCATTAGAATGAAAACTCTGATGGTTAGTTTTGAGAGTTCATGGAGCTAGACTGCTCCAGCTCCTTCTTCAGTTTCTCTGACTGTATGTCCCTTGTACTTTTCCAGAAATCAGAGAGGGCAGAATTCCTCCTACCTTAAGCTTTTTTTTCTCAAATCACCTGCCAAGCTTTCCAGTGAACAGTTGTTGACTATTTTGAGGTATTCTCAGGTAAGTCAGAGTTCTTGGTTTGGCTTTCTAGCCATGAGGGATTCCTTATGAAAAGCTAAAGCAAAGCAAACACATAAAGTCCTGTGTGGTTAATCACATTTCTTACTGCATGTATAAAAATAATGTGGATGAATCTAATGAAGTTAGATTTATTTTGTAAATAAGAATACAAATGGGGTGACTAGAGGGAGAAATTTTGTTTCAATGGAAAACTATAGCACACCCGTGTGGATTCTCAATTCTTCTAGTTTTCTCTATTATCTGCCTAAAATGCTCTAACATTTCTAATTCTTCTGCCACCATCATGATTGACATCACTGAGAGCAAAAAAAAAACAAAACAAACGATTGTTTTCTTCACCAAACTTTAGTCAGGTTCTTCTGGATTGGACTAGAGCATGTCCTTCAAAACACGTCCTCTAACATGTCCTTGGGCATGTTCTCCAAGAGCCTAGTTTTTGCAAAAATCTTGATAAGTCCTATTTTTAGCCAGAATCCTCCAACCTTGATACCTGACCAACCTTAATATTTGACAAAATTCTTCATCTTCCATCATCCTCCATCATCCCCCTGGTAATGTCTGATCACCCTGACACACCTTCAGCAAGAATCCTGTTAGGTTTAATCAAAATCTCCATACCGTCCTTGCTTCCTCTAGTAATTTTCCATCCACTGACCTCCCCCCAACCTTACCACAAACACACACTTTGGCTATAAATTCTCATTTTTTTTTTTTTAGAATTAATCTTAGCTCTTACTGAGGTCACTTTTTCCCTATTTCAATAGTTGCTGAGTAAAATACTGTTTTAACTACTATCTGCCTCTGGTTTTTCTTTGACAAAGAAAACCATCTGTATAGAAAGGTTAAGGAGAAAGATTCCACAGGACTCTTTAGAAAAAAATCATTTCATTGCTGAAAAGTTCAGTGAGAGAGACTGTGGAAAAATTCTAGTTCCTGTTTCAGAAATTAAGTTCTAGAAATAAAAGAATATAATTACTATTACATATTCTACCATCTTGTATTTGGTCAATAACTTTGGTTACTGATAGATTTCAGCTAAAAATGAGATGTACCATGCAACTTCATTTTTCTAAAATTATTTTTAAAATTAATTCAAGTATTGTCTCTGTGAAGAAAAAAATAGGATGTACAGAGATTAAGATTTTTTTTGAGACAGCAAAGAATAGACCATAAACACATAAAATATCTAGAGATGGTAATGATATTTAGGAAAATCTTGATGATAAAGATCTATGATTCACTTAACTATAACACAAAAGCTAGTTTATGGATGGACATATGTATTTATAAAGAAAGTAAATGGTAGTGTGCCAGTATCCAAAATCGATGTAGAGAATGACAGTGGTCCAATTAAGAAAGTATGCAGAAAATGTTGGATTCATGTGAAAGTTTATAATGTCTTTGATATATGAATTGATGCCAGTGGAATTTGATCAAGCAGGAATCAAAATTAGCATTCAAGGAAATGATGCTTTAGGAAGATGAAAGGGTAAAGGTAAAAATCCCAGACAATTAGGCACTCTTATTTAAGTGAAGACTTTAGAATAATTTCTAAAAGTTCTGCAAATGAGAAATCTACCCTCCAGGAAGGGAAACATCCACATCATTTTTACGCTGTATATTCTAGATTAGCAGCATTCATTTAGCAATGAAGGTCTCCTCAGATTATCCTTTTATCAACTCATAAAAATGAAAGCAGAGAAAACTCAGGTTCTGTTTTCCAAATGGTGCAGCTCTCTTCCTCAAAGCTTGTAGTAAAAAGTGCCATCACCGTACTTTCTCCCCATGATTAAAATCTATCACTAATTAAATTCAAAGTAAAGCATTCTTTAAACCTTTGCTTTAGCACTCTCAAGGAATTTCAGATTACTTAACGCAGGCAGTATGTCATGGGAAATCTTACTTTTTAACTTGTTTTACTTGGACAAATCTCTTAAAAAACAAAATCTTCATTTGGTGAGGTCTTTATTAGCATTTCTAATCCATACACTTTATCTCTTTTAACTATCTCTGTTTACATCTGTAGCAGCTAGAAACATTTTACAGATTGAAAATAGAGCAAACAAGAGAGAAAATTTTTTTGTTAGTGTGGCTTATATTGCATAAATAATATATATCCTTTAGAAAACACAGAAGATATGCTAAAGAAGAAAAACCATATATGCTCAAAACACTCAGAAAATAACTAATACCATTATGGCACAAAACCTTCATACTACTTATACACCCATAACTACAAAATACATATTTTAATTGGAAATTAAAACAAAATCTGTTTTTCATATAACTTAATATTCTATCATGAACACTATATCATTCTTTGTTAAAATATATTTATGTCTTCATTCTCAATGACACATAGAATTTCAATATGTAGATTTATTAGATTTATTTTGCTCAAGTACCTATAAATGGGCATTAAGGTTGTTTAATTTTTCACTAATAGAATAATTATACAATAACTACTGTCCTGAATATATCTTTACTAACATGTAAAATTATTTTTTATTATGTAGCATTAGAGGTAGAATTTCTTGATCAAATTATATAAAAATGCTTAATCTTTTGTTGTTTATGTGGTAAATTTCCCATTAGAAACTTTATACTATCTTAAATTTTAAAGAATGTTGGGAAAGAAAGAAAACAAGACATCTTACAGATCTTGGGCAAGGAAAAAGAACTCAAAATATTTATTCTGGAAACGTTATATATTTTGATGTATACTATGCTTTGAACCAATTCTCTTTTACTCAAACACATGACAGTTTTGCTATTTCAGAGGACCTGCTCTATACTCTTTTACAATTGGCATAATGTGATTATGTGCAAGTATATTTTACATTTAAGAATTATAGGAGAGTCACAAGAACACTTTTCTAAAAATGGTTGCTTAGAAGAAAGAATTAAATTATAAAAAACAACTCAGAAATTTATGAAAATAAGGATACTTTAAATTAAAAATGTGAAATGTAATTAAAGCCATAGTTGATTTTATAATATGTGAAACATTCAACTTAAGGCATAGAAAAAAACAATGAAAGGAAATCACAATGGAATAGAGACACTGAACATTTAGCTCATAATTTTAAACTACTAGAGAGTAAGAATTCATTTGTTCAATGAACACATAAATGAGACATTATGAATGACAATGTGTGAGAATTTAATAAAGATAATAGATAAAATTAATGAGGCATAAAAATGAAATAAGAAAACATATAATGTATTTTTCACATTAGTATTTAAGAAAAGCTGTTGGACTTTTTTTTTGAGGGATTGGACAGTAAATGCTTATTTATCTTTACCTTTCCTCATTCCTTTGATTTTTTTCTATATTGCAGAAGACAAAAATCTCCCTAAGAAATATGAAATTTAGTGTGAAGAACTGGAAGTGTCTGAAATTATACCCTATTTGCAAATTAATAAATTAGTCCATCACTCTTTTATGGGAGTTGATAGAAGACTAAAACTTCTGGGTCAGAGGTGAAAAACTTCATTATTCAGTGCAACAGTAGAAGACAGAAAAATCAGTATTTCCATTGGTTCTGCAAGATACAAATCCCACAGGACGATGTAAAGAGGGACGGGTGATACCTGCACATACAGTGAGGTAGGTTATAGGAGAGAAATTCTAAGTTTAAAGCACCTGAATCTTTTAAAGTGAGTGGTAATTCTATCTGGCCTTTACCCTGGAGGGAGACACTGTTTCTATCTTCTAAGGCTATTTGCTACATAAACATCCTTGAAAATGTAATCTGCAGTAAAGTCAGTCAGTGCCTTTATTTGCATGATGTGTAGAAAGACCCATGAAGAAGTCTCATAACAAGAAGACTGGACAGAAGCACCATTATTGAATGAACAGCAGTAAATAGCTTTATAGAACTAAAAGAACAGATAGAGCTTTTTCAAGTATTTTCTGAGTGTTTTGCTTTTGGATCACCCACTTTGATGCTGAAGCAACTGAGTAATTAAGCAGTCATTTCTTACAATGTTTCATTTCATGATTTCTTGAATCTAGCAGATCTTTACTATCTGCTCTGACCCAGATTTTCAAATTATTTTGTAAGGTTTTAATTCTCTTTATTAAAGCCCTTCCTGCTTATAATAGTTAGTGTGTTTTCTTTTTAGGACCGATCCCATCTGATGCAATACATGAGTTCTGACAATTAAGTTTGTGAATTCCTCCAAGAAAAAGTGCTACATACCTCATTGCTGAATATCACTATGGTAACCTTCAGAGTATTCCCCTTGGGAAGCTAAGCACCAATGCCAATGCCTAGTTCACCCTTGAAAATAATTTGAAAATTTTTTTCTGGAATGGCCATTAGAGCCATCGTCATATTACCCTTGATGTCTTTTTTTTTTAATGCTTTTATGTGGGTAGCTCCCTGACTGGGAATCGAACCCAGGCTACAGCACTGACAGTGCCAGCGCCGAAGCCTTAAGCCACTACACCATCAGGGAACTCCCTACCCTTGATGTCTTGAATGTCATCAGAATGTCTTTCTTTCAATATTTCCTTTAACTTTGGATAAAAAAGTCATTGGGGGGCCAAATCAGGTGAGTAGGGAGCATGTTCTGATATTTGTTTACTGGCTAAAAACTCCCTCATAGTTAGTGCCACATGAACTGGTGCACTGCTGTGATGCAAAAGACATTAATTGTTGGTGAAAAGTTCAGGTTATTTTTATGTTGCCTTTTCAGCACTTCCAAATAGTAAACATGGCTGACTGTCCAGACAGTACCAAAACAATCCCTCTACTAACAAAAAAAGGTTAACAACATAGTTAACCCTCTTGATTTGAACTGATGGAAAAGTTTTGGTCATGGAGAATGGGCTAACTTCCATTTGTGCACTTTGATGCCTCATTTCAGGGTTCTATTGGTACACCCCTGTTTCAACATCAGTGGTAACAGGGCCTAAAACATCATCTTCTCTCTCCAAAATGTATTGGCAAACTTTGGCTCTGCTTTGCTTTTGTTCATCAGTGAGCTCCTTTAGGACTATTTTTGCATACACTTTCCTCATACCAAAATTTTCAGGCAAGATCTTCCTAACTGTTTCTCTATTGATGTTTACTTGGTCTGCTATGCTTCTCACAGTCAGATGACAATTTTGATGCACAATTCCATGAATTTTTGTAATGTCTTTGTCAGTTCTGTTTGTTACTGGCCACCGTGACCTCTCTTCATCAGTGATGTATTCTGTCTCTTCAGAAAAATGTTTAATCCATTTGTACACTGCCATTTTTTTCATAGCATTATCCCCATAAATTTGGACTAACATGCCTCTGACTCCACTTTCAATTCTTGCCAAGTTTAACAAGAAATTTAATGTTTGTTCATTGCTCTAATTCAAGCTCTGACATTCTCATGGTAGCACACAAAAACATGCAACATAGAGAACGCCACTCAGCAAGACACCGCCACTGGTCGACATGAACACAGCTGTGAGACATAGATGTACCTACAGTTTACTTAGTTTGTTGACTCAAATATGAATGTATCAAACAGTTAAATTAAGTAAGTGTTAGGTACCAGAACTTTATTAGTATAATGTAGACTAATGAATCTAAAAGCTAAATGAAATAAGAATGTTGGAGGACATTAGTCATGGGAAACTCTCACATATATGCGTTTACCATATTCCTGAGGGGAATGTAGAGAATATTCCCTTTACCAAACTGCTGAGTGTTGCTGGTGAAGGTAGCTGTTCTCCTCAGGCTGGGGAAGAATGCAAAAGATAGAACCACTGAAATGGACTACCTGGTTTTATAGGTGAGAGGAAGGCAGGTGGCAGTACTAAATTGCGAGACAAGGAGGTGAATTACTGCAAAGGGTTGAGGGTGGAGCAGAATAGCTTGGCTGCGAGAGTCTAGGTCTCGATAGTTGAGCTTAGTAAATATTTACTTGGTTTTTATAATATAAACTTGATTGAAGTACTTGATAAAAACTCTAAGTTTAGTGATCAAAGACATAAGTTGAGTCACTAAAATGAAAAGTTGTAACTTATTCAAATCCCCAATTTGATTCAGTTCAGAGATCCAGAACCTTCTGAATAAGGAGAAGGCAAATTCTCTTGAGGAAGATCTCAACAAAATTGTCCAAAATGTGTACTGTAAGTATTCCTTTCAGTCTTTCATAAAGTGACCTGAAGCAATTTACCAGGGTGACCACACACTAAATAGTGGAAATGGCCTAGATTTCTAAAATATTTTTGAATGTTGGTCCTGAACTGACACTAATATGTGAGACTTGGAAATGCCAGAATTTGGTCATATTGTGATTACATGATTAATGGAGTTTTGACAAATGTCCTTCTGACACCTTGTAATTATTATTTTAATTACTGAATTCATAATTGGAATTGACATAGTTAGCCACTGACAGAGTCCCTGCATTGGCTTACTGACCCATAGAAGAGGAACAATATAGTATGATGGAAATAGTAGAAGCTAAGGAAGGTCTCCTCTCTACCAAAACAGTAAATGAAAACTAATGCCAAATCACAGGCACAGACTTTGTCTTCATCAGATACTTAAAAGATACAGAGTGAATTTTTTAAAAATCACATTCCCATTTAGAAGATATATGCATCTTGTAGAATCTCAGTTGATTGTTACATAATTAATCAGGTGGTGACTCTAATTTTAGTTGCTGTTCCAGATGTAGTATCATTATCAGAGTAAATCAACTGAGTTCCTAGTATCTAGCATATAGCTATTTAGCAATATATCGTCATCATCTCACCTCAGGGGTTTATCAAGTATTTTGTACTCTGTCATAGGTTCTACAGGGAATTATCACGGGACATCACATTTGTCCATTATATTGATGACATCATGATAATTACCTTCTTAAGACACATGTGTACCAGAAAGTGGGAAAAATTCTCATGGAAATTCAGGAAACTTGGTGGATTTCTTAGTGGTCCAATGAGGTGTATTGGGCATGTCAACATAACCCATTTAAAATGGAAAAAAATATAATCCTATTCCTTATATTACCATCATAAGAAGTAGTCAAAACTCTTGGTGGAACTCTTGATTATAGAGGCAACATTTGCATATATCACATTTTGAGATGCTCTAATTCACTTACCGAGTAACACTGGTAAGTTTTGAATGGAGCCTGAAAGAACAGATAGTGCTGTCATTGGTTTGGACTGAAATGCACACTGCTTTGCCATTTAGAATTTATGAACCATCAACTTCAATGAATGGTCAAGCTATCTGTGGAAGACAGATTTGCTCTATAGCACCCCTGGAAAGAACTGATAGTTATGTGATAACACAAATTCCTAGAGTTTTCTTTTTAAACACTATCCTTCATAGTTAACTGGTTTCTTTTTAAGAATTAGTCCCTGGCTTTTCAGCTCCAAGGGTGATATAATGACTCACTTACTATATGATAAAAATTGACCATGCTGCCTAAGTTTCCTATCACAAACTGGATGTTACGCGATCCCAATTGCAAAGGTAACCATGCCCAGCATCACTCTATAATCAAGTAGAAATGACACATATGAAATCATGTACTAACAGGTCGTAAAAATACAAGAAAGTTGCTTAAGCAGGTGACTCAGGTTCCCAATGTACCTACTTCTATTTCACTTTTCCTTCAAATCTAACACATGGACACATGGGCAATGGTTGTCTATCACACACCGTCTGAAGCAGAAAATTTCAGGTTTGGCTTAGAGATAATTCTGGATGATAGGCTGACACCATGCAGTGAACTGCAAGTTTATTGCAGCTTCATTTGGAAGTGTCATAGAAAGACAGTGAAGGAAAAAGCCCTCTCTGTGGACAGAAATTTAAGAAGTGCTCTGTGTGATGGCATGCATGGACTTAGAAGGTAGCATGCTAATTAAATGAGTGAGACAGAGAAAGACAAATATCATATGAATTCACTTACAAATGGTATCTAAAGAACAAAATAAATGAAGGAATAAAACAAAAACAGAATCATAGACACAAATTGACGCTTACTAGTTGGGAGGGGGGTTGGGGGGCTGGTTGATATAGGTGACAAGAGTAAGAAACACAAATTGGTAGTTACAAAAAGTCACAGGGATGTAAAACACAGTATGGGAATATAGCGAATAATATGAAAATTATGTATAATGTCAGATGAGTACTAAACTTATTGGGGGAATCACTTCATAAATTACATAAACATCTAAGTATTATGCTGTACACCCAAAACTAATATAAAATAATATTGAATGTCAACTATAACTATAAAAAATAGTCACAGGATTGTAAAGTATAGCATAGTGAATATAACAAATAATATTTTAATAACTATGTACAGTGTCAGATAGGTAATATATTTATTGGGGTTATCACTTTGTGAGGTATTTAAATGTTTGATCTCTATGCTGTTTTGTGCACCTGAAATTAATAAAAATTAAATTAATTAATTAATTTTAAAATGCTCTGAATTTAAAAAATAATTTTATTGTTAAACTTATTGGGGTGACATTGGTTAGCAAGAATTACATAGGTTCCAGGTACGTAATTGTACAGTGCATTGCCAACTTGTTGTATAAGTTCACCACCCAGTATGAGTTCTCTTTACATCACCACATATTTAGGTCCCCCCCTCCTATTCCACCCCCTCCCTCTTCTCCCATCCCCATCCCATTTGTCCCCAAATAAACATTAAACTATTGATTATGACCATGAGTTTTTTGTTTGTTTGTTTGTTTTTTCTTTGTTACTTTCAATTTTGTATTCCACATATGAGTGAAGTCATAGTTTTTGGTTTTTTCTGTCTGGTATTTTTTGCTTAGCATGATGATCTCCAGGTCCATCCATTTTGTTGTAAATGGCAGTATTTCATTGTTTCTTATAGCTGAGTAATATTCCATTGTGTATATGTACCACAGTTTCTTTATCCAGTCATCTGTCTCAGGGCACTTTGGTTGTTTCCATGTTTTGGCCACTGTGAACAGCGCTGTGATGAACATTGGGGTACATAAGTCTTTGTGGACAAAGGTTTTCAAGTTCTTTGGGTAGATCCCCAGAAGGGGGATTGCTGGGTCATATGGTAACTCCATTCCCAATTTTCTGAGGAACCTCCACACTGCCTTCCACAGTGGTTGTACCAATTTGCACTCCCACCAGCAGTGTACCAGAGTTCCTTTTTCTCCACATCCTCTCCAGCACTTGTTATTCCTTGTCTTGTTGATAACAGCCATTCTCACAGGTGTGAGGTGGTATCTCATTGCGATTTTGATTTGCATTTGCCTGATAGCTAATGAGGATGAGCATTTTTTCATATGTCTGCTGGCCATTTGTATTTCTTCATGGAAGAAGTGTCTCTTTAGTTCCTCTGCCCATTTTTTAATTGGGTTGTCTTGTGTTGTTAAATCGTATTAGTTTTTTGTATATTTTAGATATTAGACCCTTATCAGATGTATTGTTTGCAAATATTTTCTCCCACACAGTTGCTATCTCTTTGCTTTGTTGATGGTTTCTTTTGCTGTGCAGAAGCTTTTTAGTTTGATATAGTTTCATTCATTTACTTTTGCTTTTACTTCCCTTGCCTTTGAGGTCAGGTTCATGAAGTCTTCCTTGGGCTGTAGGTCTGTAAGTTTAGTACCTATTTTTTCTTCTGTATAGTTTATTGTTTTTGGTCTCATATGAAGGTCTTTAAACCATTTTGAGTTAATTTTTGTATATGGTGAGAGTTCGCAGCTGAGATTCATTCTTTTGCATATGTTTTTTTCAGCTTTCCCAGTACCACCTACTGAAGAGGCTGTCTTTTCCCCATTGCATATATTTTGATCATTTATCAAAAATTATTTGACCATACGTTTGTGAATATATTTCTGGATTTTCAGTTCGGTTCCATTGGTCTATGTGTCTGTTTTTTTCTGCCAATACCAAACTGTTTTGACTATTGATGCTTTCTAATATAAATTGAAGTCAGAGAGTGTAACACCACCAACCTTATTCTTTTTATGTAGTATTGCTTTGGCAATTCGAGGTCTTTTATGGTTCTATATAAATCTGATAATTCTTTTTTCTATTTCACAAAAGTATAATTGTGGGATTTTGATAGGTATTGCATTAAATCTGTAGATTGCTTTGGGCAAAACGACCATTTTAACAATGTTATGTCTTCCTATCCATGAACAGGAAATTTTTTTTATTTCTTTGTGTTTGCTTTAATTTCTTTCAAAAGTATCTGATAGTTTTCTGTATATAAGTCTTTCACATTCTTTGTTACGTTAATTCCCAGGAATTTCATTCTTTTTGTTGTGAAAGCAAAAGGAATTGACTCCTTCATTTATTTTTCTGAAGATTATTGTTTGTATATAGGAATACTCTTGATTTTTGTACATTGATTTTGTATCCTGTGACCTTACTGTATTCGTTTATTGCTTCTAATAGTTTTCTGGTGGAATCTTTGGAATTTTCTATATAAAGGATCATGTCATCTGCAAATAGTGACAATTTGACCATTTCTTTCCCAGTCTGGATACCTTTTATTCCTTTCTCTTGCCTCATTGTTGTGGCTAGTACTTCCAGTACTATATTGAATAGCAGTGATGACAGGGGACATTCCTGTCTTGTTCCTGATTTTAGAGGAATAGGCTACAGCTTTCCCTTATTCAGTATGATGTTAGCTGAGGGTTTGTCATATATGGCCTTTATTATGTTGAGATACTTTCCTTCTATACCTATTTTATTCAGTGTTTGATCATAAATGGACATTGTATTTTGTCGAATGTTTTGTCTGCATCAACTGATAAGACCATATGGTCTTTATCTTTTATCTTGTTCATGTGGCATATCACATTGATTGATTTTTGTATGTTGAACCATACCTGTGCTCCTCAGATGAATGCCTCTTGATCATGATGTGTAATCTTTTTGATGCATTGTTGTATTCTATTTGCTAATATTTTGTTTAGTATTTTTGCATGTGTTCTTCAGAGATATTGGTCTCTAGTTTTCTTTTTTTGTGTTGTCTTTACCAGGTTTTGGTATTACAGTAATGTTAGCCTCATGGAATGAGTTAGGAAGTATTGCTTCCTCTTCAATTTTTTGGAAAAGTATGAGGAGGATAGGTGTTCATTCTTCTTTGAATGCTTAGGAGAACTCGTTGGTGAAATCATGTGGTTCAGGGCTTTTTCCTCTAGGGAGATTAAGGATAGCCATTTCAATGTCTTTGCTATTGATTGGTGTACTTAAATTATTCAGTTCTTCTTGGTTCAGTCTAGGTAGGCAGTTTCTGGAAACTTGTCCATTTCTTTTACATTGTAAAATTCAGTGGCATAAAGCCCTTCATAATATTTTCTTATAATTCTTTGTATTTCTGTGGTATCAGTGGTAATTTCTCCCCTTTCATTTCTAATTTTGGATATTTTTGTCCTTTTCTTTTGTCCTTTGATTAGTCTAGCCAGGGATTTGTCAATTTTTTTGAATTTTTCAAGGAACCAGCTTTTTGCAATATTAATTTTTTATATTGTCCATCTGTTTTCTAATTGGTTTAGCTAGCTCTGTTTTAATTTTTATCATTTCTTTTCTTATGCTGACTTTGGGTTTTGTCTGCTCTTCTTTTTCTCGTTCTTTAAGATGGGATGCTAAGGTGTTTACTTGTGGTTTTTCTTTTTTTTTCAAGATAGGCTTGTAATCATATAAATTTTCCTTTTATTACTGCTTTCACTGTGTCCCAATAATTTTGATATGTTATATTTTCATTGTCGTTAGTTTCTATATATTTTTTAATCACTTCTTTTATTTGTTCTTTTATCCAGTCATGTTTAAATAAGATGTTGTTTAATCTCTATGTATATGTTGTTTTTTTCTGCTTTCCTTTTACAGTTGACCTCCAATTTCAAAGCTTTGTGGTCTGAGAATACACTTGGTTTGATTTCGATTTTCTTGAATTTGCAGAGCCTACTTTTGTGTCCCAGAATGTGGTGGTCTATCTTTGAGAATGTTCTATGTGTACTAGAAAAGAAGGTATAATTTATTTTTGCTAGATGAAGTGTCCTTTAAATGTCAAATATTTTTAATAGCTATAATGTGTCATTTAGGGCTTATATTTCCTTATTTATTTTCTGTTTGAATGATCTGTCCATGGCTGTTCCAGATGTGTTTAAGTCTCCCACAATGACTATGCTTTTGTCAGTTTCTCGCTTCAGATCTGTTAGTAGTTGCTTTGTATATTTTGGTACGTCCTGGTTGGGAGCATATATATTAATTAGTGTCAAATCTTCTTGTTGTTGTATTGTGCCTTTTATCATTATGTAATGTCCATCTTTGTCTCTTCCTATCTTTTTTAACCTGAAGTTTATTTCATCAGATATCAGTATGGTACATCCTGCTTTACTCTGGTTACCATGTGCTTGGAGTATTATTTCCCATGCTTTCACTCTGAGTCTGTGTTTGTCCTTATGGCTGTGGTGTGTCTCCAGGAGACAGCATATGGATAGGTTTTGTTTATTAAACCAGTCTGCTACTCTGTGTCTTTTTATTGGTGAGTTCAGTCCATTAACTTTTAGAGTGATTTCCTGTGGCCATTACTTTTTGTTGGTGTTGTTGTTTTATTTTTGTTTCTTTTTTGTTGCCCCAACTCTATTTTTATTTCAGGTTAGAGGTCCTCCTTCAGTATTTCCTGAAGTTCTGGCCTTGTGCTGATGAATTCCCTCAGCTTCTGTGTGTCTAAGAAGGTTTTTATCCCTCCTTCATATCTGAAGGATAATTTTGCTGGATAATTTATTCTCGGATGGAAGTTTCTCTGTTTTAAAGTTTTGAATATTTGATTCCACTCCCTCCTGGTTTGTAGAGTTTCTGCTAAGAAGTCCGATGCCAGCCTGATGGATTTTCCTCTAAAGTTTATCATTTTTTTTCCCCTGGCTGCCTTGAGAATTGTCTGTTTGTCTTTAGTTTTTGACATCTTTAGTACCATGTGTTTTGGAGATCTGTTAGGGTCTAGGTATCTAGGGAACCTATTTTCTTCCTGAATTTGGTGTTCCAGATCTTTCCATAGATTTGGAAATTTCTCGTCTGCTATTTGAGTATGTTCTTTGTTGAGTGCTTTGCTCCTTCTTTTAATCCTATTATACTGATGTTGTTCTGTCTTCTGGAGTCAGATAGTTCTTACAGAATTCTTTTAAACCTTTTGGTTCTATATTCTCTATCTTCCTCTTTTTGAGATGTTTTCATGTTCTGATCTTCAATATCACTGATTCTTTCCTCCATCTGGTTGGCCCTGTTTCCTATGGCAGTTATTTTGTTTCTCACTTCTTTTATTGTATTATTTATCTCTTGCATTTCCATCTCAATCTTCCTTATGTTTTGAATTTCTTTGTTAATTTTTTCCTTTTGTTCATAGATTTCCTTTCTTAGTTTGTTCACCTCAGCTATGGTGTTCTGCCAATATGTTGTCATTTCTCTCAGAGCCTTTAGAATGGCTATTTTAAATTGTCACTTAGTTCAGAAATTTCTAGGTCTATGAGATCCATTCCTGGAGATTTTTCATCATTTTTCTGAGCAGCTTTAAATTCTAAGATACTCATATTTTCAGCTGGGTTCTTCTTTGGCATGAGGGCTTTATGTTCAGCAGAGCCCAGGAGCTCTTTCTTCTGATTAGTATTTTTGTGGTGTCACTGTAGGGTAGACACTAGGTGGTACTGAGGGCCAAGTTCTGGAATAGAGGAGAGTGATTAAGCCTTATCTCTGGTCTCTAGTCACATTTGGAGGTGGGATGTCTCTATCTGCGGTCCCTCTGCTTCCTGCAGTTTGTTGGGAAGGCTGTAGGAGAATGGAGAGGCCAATAAAATGAATGCTGTGGCAGCTCCACCTTCTGCCCTTTGCTGGGGAAGCTGGGGGAGGCGAGGGAGGTTGAAGGAATGCAGACCGAGGCCTTCCTTACTGGCTGGGGTGAATGCTATCAAATCTGCCTTTCTTCCCAGGCCTGCTCCAGTGACCGCCCATTTGGGGTACAGTCTGCAGGCGCTCTGTGTGAGAGTGCCAGGCTTGCGAGCCACAGGTCCAAAGCCAAGGGCCTGATGTAACATGTTTCGTGAAGGTAGCCAGCACACTTCCTCCATGGGCTGGGAACTATGGCCCTACAGAGGCACAGTGCACACATGCACTGTGGGCCGTGAGGGCACCATGAGCTGAGGTACTGCCTCTGGGGCCTCACCTTGGCCTGTGGCTGTTCAGTGTCCTTGCTCAGCCCTCTTGCTACTCAAGAGCTTTAGAGGCTGTTCCCCGAGCTCTGTCCCCAACACATTGCTCTAAGGCTCAGCTCTGCACAGTTTCCCACCATTCTGCCACTCTGGCTTTCAGTCTTGTTGCCTCTTGTACTCCTCCCTTCCATGCACTGTGGTGCTCCTGGATTTCTTTCCAGTTCCAAGTTCCTTCAGTCAGCAGAGGTGAGGTCCTGTTGCAATCTGTCTCTGCTCCCTCTCCTCTCTTTCACTCACCCTCCTCTCTCCAACTTTCACGTGTTTTCTTGAGATGTGTGGATTTCTCAGCTGTCACTGTGTCACTCAGGGTCCTCTTTCTTTGTCCCTGAACTCCCATTCAATTGTGTTTTCTAGGAGAGGCTTTAGGGAACTCCTCTCCAGTTGCCATCTTGCCACCTCCTTCCTGTACTTTTAACTTTACCTTGAAGGGACAATATTCAGAGGTATAGATAGATACCAGTTCATGAGCAAAGACTAATGGATAGGCTGGATAATTACAGACTTGAATGGAATAAGATAGGAAGCTTGTTGATACAGAATTTAGGCAAAGTGTATGTGAATGGCCATGGAACCATTCCAGAGAAAGCCCTCTTTTCTTAGTAATTCTAGTTGTTGGCTATTGGACTCATGAAAAGAAAAAATCTCCACAATAAAGATGAAATCTATATAACACAAGGTTCTTTCCCACCAGGCTCATATGGCAAATACCACAGCTGAATGGTTAACCAACCAACAACACAGACCAAATCAGAGCCCCCAAAATATCATCGTTTCTTAGTGAGACTAATGAATCACTCAGTGGCAAAATGATTACAAAATGATCCTTGCCATTCTGCAAGGAGTAAATTTTTTCCCTTTAGAAAATATACTTACTTTGGCTATGAATTGTATTCCCTCCCCCATAATGTTTCTGCCAGTATAACCACCTGCGTATTTACTGAGCACCTTAATCTTTATATTAGTATCCCAAATAATATGGCTTTTGACCACAAAGCTGATTTTACAGTGAAAGCAGTGACTTATCCATGAAGCTCGCTCGTCTTACCACGTACCACATCATCTAGAAGCTACAGTTATGATGGAAGGGAGCAATGATCCACTGAAGAAACAGCCCCCTACCTGCTGGACAAACAACACAGTCCAAATATACAAATAAAAATTTGCAAGTCTGAAGTGCTGTCAAATAAGATGTAGTATACTTGTATATTCTATTAGCAACTGACAGCAACAGCAACAAATACATGATTTTGTTTCTACAATAGAATCAGTGTGAGACCCCTTTCCCTATGACCTCAAAGATTCATTCACTAAAAATTGGTTTCTCAGCCCTGTAACTTTAATCTCTGATAGATTAATGAGTTTAGTTCTCACAAAAATGTTTATATTCAACTGGAATTTGAGAATTCCACTGAACCATTTTAAGCTACTCATACCACTGACCAAATAACAAAGCAGGAGTTTAATGTCTGGATGATTGATCTTGATTATCAAGGAGAAATGGGGTTACTTACTGTATATTCTTGAGCATTCCTTCTATTACCACTGTTGCTGCTGCTGCTGTGGCTACTAATAATAATTCAGAACACAACATTTGGGTAACCCAACCAGGTAAAGAACAACAATCAGCTCAGAAATGCTGACTGAAAGATAAGACCAAGAACTGGACACTGTAAGAGGGAAGTTACAAGACCTGACTAGAGCCTCATGACTTGTTGCTATGTGTGTTTCCATCTTTGCTTTGTTTACATATATAGATAATGGCAAATGCTGATTGAAACAAGAAGTTAAAATTAAAAATATGTTATTCAGCATTCATGAAACTAATCAAGTGTCAAAAACTTAATTAAGCCTTGAAATAATGTTAATTTTTTTTAGTTTGTAGCATTAATGCTTCTGAAGTCATTAAAACATGAATCTCACTAAGATTTTGAGGAAGACTGTGTGTGTGTGTGTGTGTGTGTGTGTGTGTGTACGCACACATGCATGTGCATACACACACTTCTGTATAATAAACTAGTTTACTTTTTCCTCTGTCATTACCTTATTATTTTATATGTGAGTAATATGCTTTGTTGCTGGTAGTTACCATTATAATTTAGTTATAAGATACCAAAGAGGGATTATATAGTAGGTATACATATTTTCCTTTTTTTCTTATGTATGTATTTTTATGTATAAATTAATTTTTCTTTTTTCCTTTCTTTTCTTTTTTTTTTACTTACCAGGGAAAAATAAAGTTTTTGATATATGAGTTTGGACCAATATTTTCCTGAACTTATTCTAGAAAAAGTGCTACATATCTCATGGCTGAATATCACTATGGTCACATTTGAAATACTCCTCTTGGGAAGATATGTACTGACACCAGTCCTTCAAACCAATTTTGGAACTCTTTTTCTGGAATGGCCATCAGAGCTGTCGTCATCCCCAAAATCCAACAATTTAGTGTGCTTACATGTGTAGTGCTGTATAAACATCTTGGTAAGTTGTCATAAAACCTTGCCAAATCTATGACACCTTACTGACTGTTTGTACATTGCTGCCAATGGAAGTGGATGGTGACAAGTTTACAAACTGAATTGTCAGATTCTGAGGACAACAACAGCTCTGGTGGTCGTTCCAGAAAAAGAGTTCCAAAAATGCTTTGAAGGGTGGACTAGGCACTGGTGTCAGTGCATAGCTTCCCAAGGGGAGTACTTCGAAGTTGACCATAGTGATAATCAGCAATGACGTATGTAGCATTTTTTCTAGGATGAGTTCAGGAAATTAATTGTCTGATCTTGTATGTTCAAAACTGCCCCTGGAAGTTGTGTTCATTATGTCTCAAAATCTACAGGAACAAATACAGCACTGGCTACTGGGAAAGAAACATTTCTCTCTTAACTTGAGGGAGCTGTAATCTGTTTTCCCGCTGCATCCTGCATTCTTTCCCTTAAATGTTTTTCCAGGGTATTACAGAACCCCAGAACCCTTGTGATCTTGCCAAGAACAAATTGTGAAGTAGTTGTTGAACCCATTACCTACTAAGATGTTGTTCATCTTAATTTGACAAAAATATATTTCCTTGGCCAAAAAATGTACTTCCTTAGAGAATAAGGGACTCTGTAAGTAATTCTTAGAAGGCTCATCTGTAACTATAGCCTCCCTTTGGCCAGAGAATCAATTCTGGGTTGAGTTTTCAAAATATTAAAAAAATATATTAAGAAGAGGGCCCATATATTTTTTCAACAGTTGTCACTGCTTTTCTGTTTTAAAACCCTGTAGAAGATTTCATCTGCTAGGAATTTTTGGGAAATCACAGGGCTAGATACACCAGCTCAGTGTTTAGGGTAATATTTTACAAAAAAAAGTGACAGCATAGATATGGATAAGTCTTATGAAAGGCATCAGACACTGCAAACAGCTGCAGCTGCAAACCAGAGAGCACTCTGTATCTCTGCATGATAGTCTCTGTTCCTTAGCCTTCCCAGGGCAAGGGTGTGCACACAAACAGTGCTGATAAGACCAGAAAGAGAGCCATTATGTCCTTACAATGTTTGCATTTATGCACATGAGTGAACAAAGAGAAGGCATGGAAATACATTTGAATCACTGCTCTGTGACTAATAACTTAGTCTTATCACGAAAGTCATAAACTTACATGAACTGCTCTCATTGATGTTGAATCTCTTTAGAGGCACCCCAGGAGCTCAGCTGCCAGGGCTAGACCATAGCACCCAGAAGAATGGGGATTCTGTACCCTATAGTGCCTGTGACCCTTGAGGACAAGCCTATTGGAGAACTCCATTTATTTGAGTCCTCCTTTGAGGCAGGAAGGCGGTGTGTTTGTGAAGAGGGTAGTGTTGCTGGGTTCAGGTCTGCTTGCCACCTGCAAAAATTGAGAGACAAGCTTAGTGGAAAGAAAGGTAGATTTATTCAAAATGCCAACATTCTGGGAGCATGGAGGATGTCCAAAGGCCATCTCCCTGTTCCCAATATTGACTTTATAGACTGTAAAGAAGGCACAGAACAAAGAAAACAGGGAGATGGCCCAGCAATTTCTGGGTGATTTGAAAAAGAAAAGGCAGTTTCAGGGATTAAGTATGGATCTTATGCAAACATTGAAAAGACTTTTTCCAAAGTCAATTGTTAACAGAGTCATTGAAACTGGATTAGGAAGGAAAACCACAAGAAAGTTTTAAAAGGTTTGAAGCTAAATTAGTTGAACTAAATAAACTTAGGGTGTTAGTCTCTAAAATTAGAGAATACAGTGTCACCCTTATAGTTATGATTTCATCTCATTTTCATGGCTACAACAGCATGATGGAATTTGGGGGAGATTCAACGTTTTCAATGAATACTGATGATGAAAAGAGCTCTTTAAAAAATATCAATTGATTTTTTTAAGTCTTATATTTACAAAAAAATGAGCAAAAGTACAGTTTCCTTGTACTCCTTACCCTTAGCTTTCTCCAATTTCTCCTATTTTTAATATTTTTCCTTAGTGTGGTATATTTGTTAGAATTTGTGAGCAAATATTGCTACATTTTTATTAACAAAAGATAGTAGTTTGCATTACGGTTCACTGTTTGTATTATACATTCTGTGGAGTTTGACAAATGTATAATGACATGTATCCACTTTTACAATATCATAAAGAATGATAGCTTCACTGTCATATTGTGTTTCATTTAAATAATTTAAAAACAATTTACTAAACACACATTAGATTAAAATAGTTTTCACTTTGTGCCCACTATTCTCCAACTGCTCCACCAGACTGTTCGCTTCTCTCTACTCTGCTCTATCCCTTGGTCTTGACCTGTATGGAAGGCAGCACTGAGACTCCTTACTGAATTTGGGTGGCGTTAAGTCAGTGGAAGTTCCAAGCAAATAATCAGAGGAGGGGAGAAGAGAAACATTAAGGTATTTATCCCCTGCTTCCTCCCTGTCAAGTTATGCTTTGACAATGGCTGTGTTCCTCTATCCATGTTTATGTTTGGAACTCCTCCTCCAGAAATAAAGTTCTCATGTGGTTCAAGAAAAAGTTCCCTCCCCTGCCACCTCTAGGTTAGGGGTAGTAACTCATTCCTATTTTAACTAGTCCTTGGGTGCTTAACCATTGTTGTTGGTTTCTTTTTGCTGCATACACTTTTGTAAATTTTAATAAAGACCCTTTATTAAATTCTCTTTAGTTTCCTCTTGATTGTGCAACTACTGTCTTTTGCAAGAACATACACATCTATCTGGTTTACTCTTTACAACATTCTTGGGAATTGTAGCCTGTAGCCTTATCCTCATTTTATATAGTGTTTAAGAAACTGAGGCCTGGGAGATTCAAAGTATTGCCCAAGGTCACAGACTATGCTGAACCAGAGCTAACATTTAGGTGTCCTGGCTCTTTCCTTATTCATAGGAGTATTTGAAAAAAAAATGCTTTGCTATTGTGGTATGTTCATCACCCAAAAACAAAAATCAATAACAGAAATAAGTCTATCTAGTTTGGAAATAATGAGTTTATAAGTGAACTGAATCACTTAAAGAGTGATGTGAATGTTGTCTGAAACCTTTCATGGTAACTATCATTTTCTGGGGAATTTGAATGCCATGATAAGGAGTAGAAAATATATTAGCACTAATTAATGTATGCATGAAAGAACATAGTTTACATATAAAACAACTTGACTTTATTAAGGCTTTATTCCAGAACTCATTTAATGGTTGGGATGGGCTATATTGTGTCTATATTTAGCATTTATTAGGTATCCACATAGTTTTCATAGAAAGAAAAAATATTTAATTTGTATGGCTGTTTTGCTGAATGTAGAAAAATCTCATATAATTTAGGATTTGCAGGTGTTATTTTTAAATAATTTAGCAGATTAACAAAAATAATGATCAAATAATTGAGTCCTTAAATTTCATAAAAGCACTAGACGTTGCCCCTCATAGTAATCTACAGCCAATGTGGAGAAATATGGCTTGGGTAAGAACAAATGGAAGTTCTGATTAATGTGGCATGGAGTATGAGGATGAATTCAGGAGACAGATTGTTGAAAAACAACTAAAACCTTATTGCAGTGATTCTCAACATTGGTTGTATGGTGGAATCACCTGGGTAGCTTTAAGACAATAATGATACATAGATCCCACCCTGCCTATCTTTAAAAAATACAGGTACATAGATCCTACCCTGTCTGACTTAATTGATCTAGGATATGGCCTTGGCAGGAAGACTTTTAAAAAATTCCTGAGGATTCTAATGAGAGAAGAAATCAAAGATAGATTCCTGGTATTGGTGATATCTATTAATATATTATTTCCTGAAGTTGTGTGTGTGTGTGTGTGTGTGTGTGTGTGTGTGTGTGTGTGTGTCTGTGTGGGCGCGTGCATGCACAAAGCATTCCAGACATAAGTGATAGCATAAGAAAAGACATGGAGACTAGACACTATGATGTCTGCAAGCCCACAAGCTGCATTTTATTTTGGGGGAGTAAGTAGGTAGCAGTGAGTGACTGAAAATAAGATTTTAGAGCATTTCCTATGAAGAAAATCAGGAAGATTCTTTATCTCGTAGCACCTTTAGCTAAAAATCAGAGAATGTTGGCTATTGCAGTTGAGTAGCTCTTTTGGCTCTTAAACTCTATTAGAAAGACAAAGTTTAAGTTTCCATTTTCAAAGTTGACCTTAATATATCATTTTGAAATGTATTACAAAAAAATGTATGGCAGATGAACAAATGACTATGCATTTAGAACCTAATTCAACTAATTATATGAGTAAAAGAAAAATGTATTTTGTCAAATTTTAAAATACAACTAATGTGTATTTCATTTTGCTTTTAAAATGTCAGTTTCAGCTCTCTATAAAGAACCAAGTGGTGAGAAAATCCAACTCTTTAAAACTCCCTAAAAATTATGTTATAGAAATGGCAAGTTTAAGAGCACAGTAGTTGACAAGGTTCTGGAAATCCTAAAGGAACAATTTCCAAATATATCATGAGAGTGAGAAATGAATCAGAGAGATGGATGGAGTCATAGCTTTCAACTGCACCTCAGCTCCATTGGTAGATTTTATATGAACATCCCCAAAGAAAAGTTATATTTTTATAATTAGAAAATGAAAACAGTACATATTTTTCTCCTGGTTCAGTATTTAGTAAAGGTGGCGTGGATACCCCAGTCTTCTTAAATAATTGGCTCACCAAGGCTGCACCATTCATTACAAAACTATTTATATCAAGGAGTCTAGTTAACTTGCATATAAATATATATTCTATATAAAATGTAAATTATAGCCTACATGGAAATAATAATTTCCAGATTATCTAAATTTTCATATATCCTTTTACAATTGATTTCAATTCAATGTGATGAGTAGGGTTTTTGCCATACTTGGGGAGACATACTAAACTTGTTGTCCCAATATTGTATCATTTTAGTTATATCATTGATCACTTCTGATACCAAAAAGATGGTCAGTGAATGGTTTCCCAGAAACATATCATGGTAGATAAAAGCCAAAACCAAAGCATCTTGTGAGTGTATCTGGTGATACTCTCCCTGTCCTAGGATGTTAATTTTCAAAAGATATATCACTAAATCTCTTGTATGTGTGTGTGTGTTTTATGTGAAATTTGCTGAAAATTTTCTCCATCAAAATTATATAGCATGTTCTTAGATGGTAAAAATGTATCAAGTGACTAGGGCTACTTTAATGCAGAGAACACACAAGGGTTCTCTCTACAGAAATCCACTATGTTCTAGAAATCACCTTATGTGGTAAATTATTAAAATATGAACGAAACAGTTGCTTCTGCACACCACTATTGATTAATAGTCCATCTTTTGATGAAAAATTTGAAATGAAATTTCAATTTCTGAGAAATTTTCATGTCATGGAATTATACAAACTCGGTGTATCTATTCCTTTTGAGCCTGGCAATTTTACCTGTATATATTTTTTGTTTCTGCCTTCAAGAAAGCATCGTGTAAGTTAATTATGAAGTCTTTATCTATGTAAAATTTTAATTTAATTTGTTTGAGTTATGACTTGATTTTGTGACACCAGGTTACCATAGAAATGAGCTATAAGTTAAGTATTGAGAGAACAGAGTGTCATAATACAAAGTAGCCAATGTAAACGTTTGCTAGTTTGTTGATATTATAGGTTGGTTGAACAAATCACAGGTAGCCTAAGAAAAGCTCAGATTTAAGTTTATATAGTGAAGGGAAAACCAGACCATTTGCAATAACTTTAACTAATGTAATACCTGCTTCAGTCGTTAAGATCATGCCTTGCTAGCCCCAAAGGTATCAATAAATACAATGAGGTATATTTATGGTGAAGAAGGAGAATACAACAATTGGAATTTCTGAAGAAAAAAAAAAGGAGAAAAGTAGGAACTGAAAGCCTCCATTGACATTAAAGAGATAATGAGGTGGACGTTCCTGACTTACATCGATGATGAAATAGTTGACACAAATACATTATATTTGGTGACTCAAGAGATTTCCTTGCTATGGAAATGGGAGCAGCCTTACTTTGCTAAGTTTACACATGGGCATCTCCAACATTAACAATAAATCATTCTTGAGCCCCTATTATATTCTAGGCACCTTGCTAGTTTTGAAAAGTAAGTGTGTGGAATGCAGACATAGTTGCTTCATTTTGTCTTTTCAGATGCATCTGAACTTAATGTCCTAGATCTTGGAAATGTTAGGCAGGGTGTTTTATTTGTTTGTTTGTTTGTCGGTAAATAAAATTGATTGCTTTACATTCTTTCTCTCTCCTTCTAAAGTATATATTTTGTCTCTTTAAAAATAGAAAACATGTAACTAAATAAATGGGTAAGAAGATTTTTTACCTTGCTTTTATTTCATATTTTTTTCTCACAAAACAGATGTAAGGATTTAAGAATTTTCTCTCTTTTGATTTTAGAAATTGGGGCCTCTGACAAGGCATTATATGCTCTAAAAAATCATCCAACTTTTCATGCAAGAAGTCTGAGGGACACATATGACATATTGAAAAACTATGGATTTTAGGGTCAGGAAGATCAGATTTTGTATCTCAAGTTTGTCACTTAGTAGCTATATGACCATGAGCAAGTTATTAAATTACAGGAAGATTTATTTTTTAATTCTGTGAAATCATAATATTTCAGAGAATTACAGTGCCCTATAACTTCTCATTAATAATCTTTTTTATTGTTATTATGAAATATTCTCCTTTGCCAAGGTGAAAATATGACTGGGAAAAAATTAAAATAAATAATATTTGTACAAGTAAATATAATAATTTGTAATTATCATGTTTAATATTACTAACATGCTCTCATAGAATATAAAGATAAAAGAACTGTTAATATTTAGGTACAGTTTCATCCTTTTCTTTCTATTTTTTTGCCACCTTGGAAATAAATAGGTAATTAACTCAGACAGGCAAAATGAGTAAAGATAGGCTCCTTGAAGATATATAAATTGTATAGTTAGCATTGAATAAGTGAAAATTTATTACATAAACTCCTTCATAATAATCAATGTATCTTCTGTTTCTTAAATAGCATTCCCTAAGAGGGCTTCTTAGCAAATCAAAGGACACTATTAGAAAATAATTTTATAGATAGGCAGTCTTAAAAAGATATTTGTTTCATAGGCACTTTGAATTTTGGAGGTCAATGCTCACTCACTAAAGAGATGTTTTACCATACATATGCTGAGTTACTTCTGTTGAAACAGTTATTGAAACTTTCATAAAAATGGTGTTGAATTTTTAAAAACTCAAAGGTCATATCAGTTATATGATATCATTGATATGTAGGAAATAGGAAAACTGTTGAATAACACAAAATAAAACAGTATCTATTATTAGACAAATAATTTATTTTTGATTCCAAGCATTTTTTTCCTTTTAATATTTGGGCTTGCTTACTTTATAATGTTGCTATTGTGATTGAATAGCATACCATAAGAGTGTTAAAAAGTATTGCTATCATTGTTTATTTGTTTCAAATTTTTAGGATGGCAAAAGGAAATATTTTACATACAATATAACATGTATTTACTCAGTTTCAAATGTGACAGATATCACATATGAATTTTAAAAAATCAGATTGACTGAGTCATAATATTATTTTAGAATGAGAAGGAAACATAGATCAATTAATTAAATGATTTTACTTTATTACTGAGAAACTTGGGGAAGAAAAGACTGACTTTTGCAAAGACTAACAGCTGACTTCCCTTATTTTAAATCTCAGTGAGGAGTAGTCTTTTGGGTCTTAATATAGTCGTGAGCTCCAAAAATATGCACATTTATGTCATCTGTGCAATTTAAACCCTCTGCTTATTCATGGATCTATTTTTATAAATCTATTTATGGTTATTTCTCATTATTTGTGATAATGATGATGGTAACAATAATGAGAAGACAGTAAAGACTGACAACATAGGATCAGCGTTACTGATTTCAATAGATTAGAATTTCATAACCACCGAAAAGATTCAATGACACAACCTTCAGGTGTCCATTAGACCCATATTTCTCCCCATTTATTCCCATCCCTGCCACCAACTCAGTAACAACTCAAAATGTGGCACGATCTGGGAGCTTGTTAGAAGGCAGAATCTCAGGCTCATCTCAGTCCTACTGACCCCAACTTTTCATTTTAACAAGATCCCAGGTCATGAGCGTGTACATGAAATTTGCTCTAGAGTACCTTTGATAAACCTCATATACCTCTCCAATGGAAAAATGGACTGGGGAGTGGGGGAATCTCTGAGTACAGCTTTAAGGCTGCAAATTTCTCTATGCTTTTTGTTTTGGAGACAGCAGTGACCAACACATTCCAAACTCTTTCTGTGGCACTTCTAAAATGTTTGCAATTGCCAAAATGTGAGGAATGTTATAATTTCACACAAGAAGTTGGTGGCGGCTGTATTATTTACCATTTCATGGCTATGTGGTATACTCTACACTTAGAAAGGAGACAGTACACTTAATGGAAGTGACTTTGCACTCCACAACTGTTAAAACTTTCAGCAAATGCTATCAGCTAAATTATGAAGGTGAATTAAAGGGTGCCCTTTATAAATAGTCACAAAAGACCTCTGCAGCTGATTATAGTGTGGGTGTAATTTGGAGAAAGTTTTGCCGTGGGCATGAAATTACCGTACTGCTATTGGAATATAGTCAAGAGCCTAGCCATTTCCAGTAGTTGTATCATCATCTGCTAGTACACTTATTCAGAATTGAGTGAGAGGGATGAGTGAAGTCTAATGAATCAAGTTTTCATCTGAAACACTTAATCTAGCTATTATTTTTTAAATTAGTTTTGTTTTTCTTAGACCTTTGTCTGTAGGTTAACCTGAAGTCCTACAGATAAAGGCTTTCTGCCAAGTGAATAAACCACTTACAGTTTTTATTCTGAAGCAGTATTGGAATTTTATCTGGATTTCTGTGGTCCTGGGCATCCTCATATATGAAGAGAGATCATAATGAATTTTGTACTCTTCTCCTTGGGTGCTGATTTGATTTTGCAGCTGAGTGTTTCTAGCACTAAGCCATTGTTGGTTTTAAGTTTCTTTTGACTTAGAATCTAAGTCAGAAAATGCATTTTTCTATGGTTGCTGTTATTCAGGTTACAAATCACTTGTTACTAAGGTCTGTTGTGACTGGGGAGCAGTTATTTCTTCCCAAGGCTTACTTTTCTACTGAATAAGCCTTTCCATTTTCTGTCTGAATTGGATCTAGATTTAAAAAAGTATATGTTTGTGTGTGTGCATGCTTGTGTGTGTGTGTGTAAAATTTTTATCCACCTTTATAGAAATAATAATAGTTTACTGCATACAAGGCACTGTTTTTAGCATTTTATATGTAATTTGATTTAATCTTTATTATAACCATGACTTATATGTACTATTACTTGTTTTGCAGATAAGGAAACTGAAGCACAGAAATGTTATGTGTCTTGATTTGGCAATAAAATTAAATAAGAAGAGCCAAACGCAATTCAAATCCAGGCAGTAATAATGCTAATTTGTATTATAATGGTAGTGTAGTCCATATTGTACCTGAATTTAGTGGAAGAAAGAGAGGAGGCATAGCAGAAACCCAGGCAGGAGACCTCTGATCAGGGCCTGGGAAGGAGAGTGTCTTCTGCTTTCACAGTCACCTAAAGCTGAGAGGATAGTGAAACTAAAAGCCTGGTCAGTTCCCCACAGCTTCTCTGGTTGGGGAGAAGATAAAAAGAGAGGAGACATATCGGCAAGCAAAATAAGGAGCAAGTCACGAATGTCTTTTTCCAAGAAGTAGGTGCCAACTCCTAGGCAGACTTCTGTGGCCACACACTGAGGCCTCAAGCAGACATGTGGAGAGTTTTATCACTAGTCCCCCTTCCGTGAGCAGGAAAGAATCAGGTTGACCCTCAGGCAGTTGGCCTGACTGCCAGAAGTTAAATGGGAGGATGTAGGCTGATGGAAACAGATCTGAGAAATTCTGTTAAGTGTCAATGCCCAGATGGAGGAGGAGATGCTAGTGGGCAGAACAGTGTGTGGCCAGGTCAGCTTTAACTTCCTGGACTCTGGAGAGAACATAATTCAGACAGTCCCACTCTCTCTCTATTTTGTGCAAAATATTCCCAACTGTATTCATTAAGTTACATAATCTTGATTATTGAGAAGACAAAATTTTTAAAATTCAGGAATGTACAAAGAGCTCTTCATTAAAAGTAATTTGGTATACTTTTAGAGATGGGAGACATTATCTAAGAAAATGTGTTGCTGTAAGAGAAACCTTTTATTTAATACTTAAATAGTGAGGACTCCATTGAATTTAGAACATTTAATATTAAAGTGAAATGTTATTGCTTGCCACTTCCTTTTCTTTTTAGATCATTAGCATAGGATTAAATTTTTTCAAATGGGATTTCACACCCATAGTAGCAGCTGTGTCTTCTATTACAAAAGACAATGTACTCATACATATGTATTA
>PVJL010000782.1:234209-341747 GCA_004026885.1 Lyroderma lyra
TTTAACCAAGGTGTTTTGTTTAAATGAGCCAAGCTAATGTTAGCATTCTAGGACAACACTTGCTCAGGCCTGAATCAGCCAAAACTGTGAATAACACAGTTCCTGAACCAGCTGGATATTTGATCTTTTCCTAAACATTTGGATAAGAATAATAATAGGGAAAGTAGATGTATTTTACTGTTCTTAGTGTCTTTTGCATGTTTGATGAATCTGAATTTGCAGTAGGTCTTGGGAGAAAGGGTGGAGATGAGATCTCTGTCTACAAATGTCTTCAATTTTTTTCCAGTAGCAAGTGGTCTACATTTAGACTTGGACTTTTTGATTTCTCTCTTCGATATCAAACTTGTAGCCTCTTTGATTCCAAACCATCACTGCTCAATACTTTTCACCTATAAGTGAGTCTTCTCTCGGTCCTTACTCACCTTGAATTTCAGAGGACTTAGTGTCTTCCCACTGAACCTATGAAAGTAATAAAGTAAATCAGAGTAAAGACTAACCTGTGTAAATTCTGTAAAATAGTGACCAAATGTAACAATATAAAACTAAGTTGCTGTATTTATTTGATTATATTTAAAAACAACCAAATGAAAATTCAAAGTCTAAAAAATACGACTGAAATTAAAAAAAAAAAGTGCATGGGATTAATAGTATATTCAACCCAATTGAAGAGAAAATAAGTGAACTAAATTATGACCAAAAGTCCTATCTCTGAGTTTAAATTTTCTTGTAAGAAAACAGACTTTCTTTAATAATTTCTATAATTACAAAAATATTTATATTTGGATCCTTATAAAACAAAGTTAAGACATTCTTCCTTAATTTTATAAAAAGAAATCAGTTTCCTAGTTCTTTGGGAATCATTTGGGTGAAGGAAATAATCTCATTTAATTATTTTATACAGATAATTTTGTCCATACATACAATGATAATAATATCATTATTTCTTAATTAATGACATGAACTATTGTTTCATAATTGCTCTGAATTCTTCTTGTTTTCCTCATCACCATTAATACCACTTTTTAGGTCATATCATTTCTTACAAAATCACTGCTATGAAATCCTCTTTTTCTTCCTTTTAGTTAGTCTTCCTTCAACCCAAACCATTCTTCACATAGCTGCCAAAATGATCTTCCTAAGTTGAAGCTGTTATATACTTCTGCTTAGAACACTTTACTGGGTCCTCTTCAATTACGTCATACTCTCCTTCATCTTACCTTTTCCTTCCCTTCCTTTTTCACTGTTATTACCATCATAAGCCTTCATATCCTCTAGCTCCATACATGTTCTTCTAGTTTAATTATGTCTCTACACCCAACCCCTGATTTGATTAAGGGATATTAATTTATTGGTCTACTGCAGTTGTTAAATGGAAAACTAAGAGTCATATTTGGGGGATCAGAAAACATTCAGAAATTGTTGAGATATAATAGGCATGAATGGAACCCCCAGTACTGCAGTCCAGGTCCAGAGAGCAACTGCTTAAGATAAGGTAACTAACTATGTGACCAAAAAAAGAGAGAACACTGAATAAAAAGCAAAGTTGTTGATGGAATAACTGCAATTTGAGTTTAAATCATATTAAATCTGTATGTGAAACTTGAAGAAGCATTAAAACCCAAATTGCATTCATTCTAGTTTACTAGAGTAAACACTTCATAGTATTAGTATTAATAAATGTGAGTAAGACCAAGTTATCAACTAATTTTGACTTGAAACATTTCCTGCTTTATTTCTGATATTCAGAAACTCTTTTAACTGTCACTAACTCTTAGCTTTCCAATCAAAAACTGTAAGTCAACAATTAGTTCACTAGCCAATTTGACTATTCTTTTGCAGGATATTATTACGTCATGCAATTTTTCAAAATTGTGTTTTTCTGCTGTTCTAAAAAAGTGCCCATTTCCCTTATTGAAAGAGCAATAGCAATAGATGCATTCCTCATACTTTGGTATCAGACATTATCTCACATTGTGCAAGTTCCCTGAATCATTCAAAGTAAACATGGTATCCAGGAAGGTAAAATATTTCAGCCAAACTTCCATCCAGGAGCCAGATGTTTATGTAATTAGGAAAAAAAGACGCCATTTAGAGTCTTTTCTTTCAGATACAGAATTCTGTAGCATGCTTTTTAGAGCTACAAATATTTACTTTTCTTTCAGAGCAGCAAACAGATTGCACACAAATTTACTTAGCATTTTCTGTTTTTCTTTGCTTTTCTTTGTTAAAGAATGAGGATTATTTGAATTAGAATAGAGTAAATCTTGGTAGTTGTAGTCTTTTAGGATTTGGAAAAGTACAATGCCACCCCTGTGATGGCAGAGAGAGGCCATTTAAGAAAAGTTCTTCAATTTAATTGCTCGGATTATTTCTGGAAGTCTTCTATTAGAACCCTTTTTAAAGTTGTTTCTTCAATTCTTATCTCCCAATAAGATTTGTTACCTGCTCTGGGGAAGAGAATGGAACATAAGAGTTAATTATATGTCATTTTGCCCTGAAATATAGTTTCTGTTACTCTACAAAATTAGTTTTAATTTTTTAAAACAAAGCAAAAGGGACAGAAATAGAATCATACAAGATTAAGTGACAGCAATGTGTTAAATCTTACCAGTTGATAATAATACTGGTTTCTTGATTCAAAAGAGCATTTTAAAATTTAATATAACTATTATAAATGTCTTAAAATATGTCATTTGAGTCACATGATTTAGGAAAAATTGACATGCAGTGTATATAACAAAGGTAAATGTTAGACTTGCCTGCATAAGAAGGCAAGTAAATAATCATGAAAAGGATTCTGGCAGACAAAATATGTAATTTAGTCAACATTTTTATAATTATTAAGGCCATTTCCTCAATAAAAGTTTAATTATGTTAAAGTCAGTTTAGATTGACTAAGGAGATGTTTTTTGAAAGAAGCAAATTTTAATTATAATGAACTTGATATTTGTATAAAAATACTTTCCTCAGTCTCTAGGATGATAAGGAGAGCATTACGTGTTCACTCTTGTTAGGTTGATGTATAGCTGTCCATTCACCTTTGATTTAGCTTTAGTAATAGCATGAACTAGCACAGAAAAGTCTTTGGTAGTTCTACATGTCTACTCACTCTTGTCCAGGATTCATTATATTAGAGCTTCCTGTACATAACAACTTCCTGCATGTGGTTCTTCTCTTGCATCATATAAAAGGAATGACATTTGACCAATCTTTACCTACAAAACAACAATTTAATGTTGTTTATAAGGCCCCAGTCAATTTTCTCATCATTCTGAGATACTATAGGAAATCAGCCATGAGATTTCTCTATTAGCTTTTTACTCTGCTGTTCATATCAATTTAAATAAATAATTGGTATAAATAACTTTTTGTGGGACAGGGCAGCAGCAGCTTGAATATGAATTTTTTCTTTTGTATTTATGCATAATTGTCTTGTTCCTAATCCTAGTAACCCTACAACTTGGTAGAAGACATGTTGTTGAGAGAAAAATGTCAACAGGCTACTGGGATATGTATCTGTGGTTTCCACTGGGCCTTGTCTTAGTGTTTATTTTCATCTGAAATCATGAAGCAGCATGATTATTTCCCCCAACATTCTGGGGAAAAGAAACCAGAATAATAAAAAATAGAAAATCTATGCTTCTTATCAGCCATTCACCTAGGTGTGATGCAACAAATACTTGTTAAAATGATGTTTTTATTACTTTGGTGAAATTGTCTAAGTGGAGTGCTCTCTATTTTTACACTTGGATCTCACAACTCTTGTGCCTCTAGATAGACTACTTTGACTATCTCTACCCAATAAATGAGGTACAGAGTATATGGTATAGGAAATGAATTCTCTTTTTTTAAGAAAAAACATTAGAGTTCAAGCTAGTGAGAGTATTACTATCCACATAATTACAATAAGTTTTTGGTGTCTATTTAAGATTTTTTAATCACTGAAGCATGGTTTATATATAATAAAACTCACCAGTTTTAAGGATTACTATTTCTTGAGTTATGACAAATGTATACAATTATACGAGGGCTATCTGGAAAAAAAATCCAGCCATTGTCAATGTAACAAGAACTGTTAAATGACCGGGTACTTTCTGGACAGCCCTTGTATAATCACCATCACAACATGATAAAGAAACCAAACCCAGTTCTTCGTGATTCAGTTTAGGAAGGTTTTACACAGGGTATGGCAGAAGTAACGCCCGAACTTGAGTTATGATTTCAGTACATGCTTATAATTTTGTAATAAAAGATTTGGCATAGACTACTATCTCATGAAAAGGGGTGTTATTTGTATAACCATAAGCATGTATGGGTATTATTTTATAATGCAATTGTATCTCAAGTCAAGGAATTACTTCTGCTGGACCCTGTATTTCTAAGAACTGGGTTTCTTTCTTCTGTTATTGAATTTGGTGGCATATATCCTTCATAGTATTCCTTTGTATATCTGTGGTACTTGTCATAACGTCTCTTCTGTCATTACTGATTTTATTTATTTATGTCTTTTTTTTCTTAGTCTAGCCAGAACTTTGTCATTTTCATTAATCTTTTCAAAAAATTAGCTCATTGTTGCATTAATTATTTTTGTTATCTTGTTCTCTAATTCATTTAATTCTGCTCTAATTGATATTACTTTCTTTCTTCTGCTGACTTTGGGTTTTAATTTGGTATTTGTTTCCAGTTGTTTAAAGATGTAATGGTAGGTTGTGTATTTGAGATTTTTCTTGTTTCCTGTAATGATATAAATTTCCCTCTTGATACTGCTTTCATAGTACCCCAATAATTTTGATATAATGCATTTTTATTCTCATTTGTTTCTATGTATCTTTTGATGTCTTCTTTTACTTCTTCTCTGACCCACTTGTTCTTTGGTTAATCTCCAGGTATTTGTGCTTTTTCCTACTTTCTTTTTGCAGTTGATCTTCAATTTTAAATCATTGTGTTTGAAGAATATGCTTGGTATGATTTTAATTTTCTTAAATTTGCTGATACTAGTTTTGTGTCCCAACATATAGTCTATCCTTGAGAATGTTCCATGTGCACTAGAAAAAATGTGTAGTCTAGTGTTCTAGGATGAAAGGCTTTGTAAATATCAATATGTCCATTTACTTTAATGTGTCATTTAAGGCTGATATTTGTTTATTGATTTTCTGTTTGGGCAATCTATCCATAGGTGTCAATGTGATATAATTGTGTTTTTGTCAGTTTCTCCCTTTAGTTCTGTTAGTAGTTGCTTTATATATTTTGGTACTCTCTGGGAGCATATATATTGTTAAGTGTTATATTTTTGTTGTTGTACTTTCCCCTTTATCATTATAAAAATATCCACTTTTGTCCTTGTTACATTTTTTATCCTGAAGCCTGTTTTGTCAGATATAAGTATAGCTTTTCTCTGGATGCCATTTGCTTGGAGTATCGTTTTCCACCCTTTTACTTTGAGTGTATATTTGTCTTTGTAGCTGAGATGTTTCTCTTGAAGGCAACATATGGTTGGGTTTTATTTTTTGATTCAGTCTGCTATTCTGTGCCTGTTTATTGGTAAGTTTAGTCCACTTATATTTAGGGTCATTAGTGATATATGAGGATTTTCTATAACCATTTTATCTTTTGGTTTTTGGTACCTCAGTGTCTTCATTGTTTCTTTGCCTACGTGTTTCTGACTATTTCCTGTTTCCTCTTTTTGTATGTTATGTATCTCAGTTCTGGGGTTTTTCTTTTCTTTTCTTTTCTTTTTCTTCTGGATTGGTTACTGTTAAGTTTATGTGAATCAAAATTTCATATATACAGCAGTCCCTTTTCTTATCTTCATTTTCCTTTGCAAAGTCAGACCTTTAATTCCTCCCCTTTTATGTTTTTGTTGTAACAGATTATTACTACTTATGATGTGAGTTTATTTCTGAGTTGCAGTAGCAAATTGTCTTCTCTTTTTCTTCTTTTATTTTTTAATCTCCTTTATCCTTTATGTTGCGTTTAAGTGTATAGTACCTTATTCTGTGTGGGGGTTGCCATTTTCTGCTTCTGTCCATCTGTAAGTAATCTTACTCAGAGTTTTGTATCATTTTGCCATTTTGTTTCAGGTAGAATAACCTTCAGTATTTCCTGTAATACAGATCTTGTGGTGGAATATTCCCGAAGCTTCTGTATATCTAGAAAGGTCTTTATTCCTCCTTCATATCAAAAGATAATTTTGCTGGATATATTATTCTTGGCTAGTAATGTCTCTCTTTCAATAATTTGAATATTTGATTCCACTTCCTTCTGGCTTGTAGAGTTTCTGCTGAAAAAAACTGATGATAATCTAATGGGCTTTCCTTTGTATGTTACCATCTTCTTTTTTCTGGTTACATTAAAAATTCTTTGTAATTTTTGATAGCTTCAATATAATGTGCCTTAGAGAAGGCCCGTTAAGTTTGAGGTAAGTAAGTGTTTTGTTTGCTTCTTGGATTTGAGGATCCAGTTCTTTCTATAGGTTTGAAAAGTTCTTGTGGGCTGTTTGAATAAGTTCTCTGTGCCCTTCTTCCTCTTCTACTTTTGGCATACCCATTAATTTTGTACTGCTTTTCCTGATGGAGTTTGATTGTTCTTGCAGAGTTTTTTTTTTTTTTTTAATTTCTTTTAATGCTCAAATCTCTCTCTTCTATGTGAATCATTTCTAGATTTCTATCTTTGATATTGCTATTTTTTTCCTTGATCTGGTCAGGTCTATTTTCTAAGCTCGCTATTTCATTCTTCATCTCTTTTATTGAGTTCTTCAGTTCCAGAATTTCTATTTGGTTTCTTTTTAAAATTCTAATCTCTTTGGTAAAGTATTCATTTGTTCATTGATTTTATTTCTGAGTTCATTAAACTGCCCATCTGAGTTTTCTTTCATCTTGTTGAGTTTTTTCAGAACTGCAATCTTGAATTCTTTGTCATTTGAGTCACATATTTTCATGTCTTTAAGTTTACTTTCTGGAGATTTTTCACATTCTTTCTGAGGTTCCTTGTTAATTTGGTTGTTAACAGTACTTAATGAATTATTTTTCTTCCTGGGCATGTACAAGAGTGAATTCTGCAGTATGTTTATGTTAAGACATCTTTCTTTTGTTTTCTATTAGGTAGTATCAGAGTGTTCTATTTTCTCTCGACCTGTTCTGGCTTCTCATGGTGGAAGATTTTCTGGGGAGGTGGGCATCTCCTCTCTGACTAGGTCACCTTGATTTCAGGGCACCATTCCTATGGGAGGATGTAGTGGATAACGATGTTCTGAGCCCCTGAAATCCCAGTGCCGCCCTCGTAGCCAGATGTGGAGCTGTCCCTTCAGCAGCCAGGTGCCCCGACTGGAATCATCTGGGAAAGATAGGGGAGGCGTAGACTGGGAGAGATGGCTGGTGCTTTTGTTCTCTTCCAAGTAGTGGTGTTACCAGACCACAGTTGCCTTGTCCCTATAGCTCCTCCCTTGTCACTGTAATAAACTACAGTGTTTGTTTGCTACTTAGAAAATGTCTCTCCAGCTCTTAGGGCTGCTAATGTTCTGCTCTTTAATCCAACACTACTATAGTTTTTTCTGGGCTCCACTGCTAGCACTGCGAAGGTGTAGGGGAGGCAAGACGAGGTCTGGGAGGGTGGGGGAGGTGGCCAGGCTCTGTGGCTTTGTTTTCTGCCTGGTAATGAGGGCTGTTATACCACAGTTCTCACACTTCCATAGTCAGTTTTTGCCCCAAGGTCTCTGCCTTGATTGCTGGCTTTAGCCATATTATATGCTGATCACTTGGTAGGATTGCTGGGGCCACAGACAGTGCACCACAGTCTCAATCTTCCCTTCCCCTGAGACTGCAGATAATACTCGTCTGTATCTCTGGTTCCATCTCTGTACTTCTGCCTTCCCTCTTATGTTTGCCCCTATTCACCCACCTTCAGATGTTTTGATGCACAGATGTCTCAGATCTGCTTCTGTGTTGTATAGGGAATCCCTTGTTGAATTATAATGTTTAACTTGTAACTTCAAGGGGAGAGATCAAGAGGGACCCATCACACTGCTGTAGTTCTGGTGTCACTCTGGATTTTTTCATTTGACATAATGCTTTAGAGATTCACCAATATTGTTTTGTGTATTGGTATTACATTCTTTCATTTTGTTGAGTAATTGTCACTGTAATCTTTTTGTTTTTGTCATTGCTGTTTCAACCTCAACTATATACCTTGTATTTTAAAACACACAAGGGCTATCTGGAAAAAATCCAGCCATTGTCAATATAATGAGAATTGTTATATGGCTGGATACTTTCAGACAACCTTCATATGTTTGCAGCTAACTAGTTTTTATCAGTCTGTTTACCACCTATAAAATTTTTGGAGTTAAACAACTTTTTTCATCTCTTCTTTATCTTCTCTGTCCTTTTTTAAAGTTTAGCCTAAAGGGTCCACAAGCCACAGAAATTTTTTCACCAACCTGGAAACCTAATAATTGTTTGCCCAGTTGAATTTGGAGATAGTAGGCTCTTCAATGAAAGGGAATATATTAATTCATCAAGACAGTATTCTGTGGGTAATAATATCTAAGAGTAAATTATTTTTATAAAGAATATTAGATATCATTAAAAAGATATTGAATAGTAATTTTATGAAAGATATAGAACCTATCTTAATTTAATAAAATTACAACTTTAATAGATTATAACATTAAAATGTGTTTAAATGAAGATCTTTATGTAGGCACTTAAACAGATGAACATGAATATATTGAGTTGAATAAATCTATACAAGACAGAAATAGAAAATCCAAAGGTATAGATATCTAATGTCCCTTGAAAATGGCCAAGAAATTTTATGAAGAATGCCTAAATTTGTACCTGATTATTTTATAAGAGCAATTACATATTCTATTTTCAGTGATCTGACATAATTTTCTAGGCACTAGTGGTTTGTGAGTGTTTGTTTTTATGGTAACTCCATTTCACTAACTCACTAAAGTCATTATTATTATTATTATTATTATGTTATTATTGTCATTGCCATGTTTCAACCTCAACTATATACCTTATGCTTTGGAAGATGATTATTTTTTTGTATGCAAGTGCTAAACTCATTTGTCCCATGTAAGTTCTCATTAGAGACATTTAAGAAATTGTTATTTTAAAAAATGATGCTGGGTAATAATTACAATTTCTCATTTGAGTGAAGAACATGAGGTTATTTGCTATACTAGCTACCTATTGAAAAGAATATATAGCTAGTACAGCTAATAACTATACAAAGAACAATGACTGAAACTGACATATTTATTTCCTAGTGGTCAAATATAAAATCTGCCCTTTGACCAAGTCCTTTGCTTAGGAACTAGTTCTCTTCTTATTGAATATTGTTATGTATCTTTGATAATCAGACAAACAGGTATTAATGGTGGCTCTGGGCTATCCTTTTACTGATCTTCAATTTACCATGAATTGTTTTCTGGGAACTCATAAAAAAATTTCTCTATCTTTATAACTATAAAAATTGTCTTTTGATGATCAACTCATAATATTATTATAATAGTAGTAACAATAATGATACATATGCTTTTTGCAAGTGTTTTATTTAGCTGACCATGACTTTATTATTAGAAACCTTTGTCAATAGACTTTATATATATACATACATACATACACACACATTTTGTGCTGTAATACCACTATTTCTACTAAATAGCTTACATTTATCTAGCACTTACAATTCTAAATAACTTATCTTATAGAACCTATGGGATGAATATTATTACCTTAATTTTTTAAAGATTAAAAAATGAGATTACTAGAAAGTAAACAGCAAATTTGCAAAGGTACTAAGAGTTGGAAGTTAAGACTTAAGCTTTTGTCAGACTTCAGAGTGCACAACCTTAACCACTATAAACACTGGCACTCCTGAGTGGTTCTGATGCTTTAGGCAGACCTCTCCTTTGAATCAGCAGATGTTTATTATGTGCCAGTCACTGGTAAGGACACTAAAGATACAAAGGTCACTGCCTTCGAAATGTCTCTGTTTAAACACAAACAATCATGGGCTGGCCAGTCAAAAAGTGTTTTCAGTAAAATAATGATTTAAAACACTGACAATTATATTTTTGAAACTCATAAAAAGTATGAGTTTGCCTAGACTTCAATGGAAAAGAAAAAATAAAGGAAAAAAAAAAGAAAAATCTCGACAAATTGGCAAACCTGTTTTAGAATGGTTTCTTTTGTTGTTGCTGTTGCTATTGTTGTTTTTCTGTTAGAAAATTCAGAGTTAAAGAGAGGGCAGGGGAAATAACATTTGCCCCAACTCTTCTACTATCTAAATAAAAGATTGCAACTATGCATTCAATTGTGAAATTGTAATTTTCATTTTAGAGATAAAAAACAGACTTTTAAGTACATAGAAAAATAAATGATGAATTGAAATTGTGGGTTATGCTCAATGTTGCAGTTTCATTAAAAAAATGTTGTTAATAAAATTATTTTTCCACTCTCCTTTCACATCATCTCTTCAATTCACAATACTTTTTTATATCCAGTTTAAGTGTTCATGATATATATCTATCTTAAGTGAGTTTTCTAGAAGCAGAACTTCAGATGGGTATTTCATGAATGTGATTTATTTGGGAAGTGACCTCTAGTCCACAGGAGCGAGAAAGGCAGAAAAGGACAAAGGGAAAAGGCTAAGCAAGGATGGGGTCTCAACCAGAGTCTTACTTCACTGTGATTGCAGGGGGACTGCAAATATGGAGCACAAATTGCACCATATTTGTCCATCCTTAAAGCAAGGGCACAAAATTTTGTACTCTATGCCAGTCAATCATGGACAGTTTTCTAAGAAAGTGACAACTCTCAGGCACTAATAATCATTTCTCAAAGCAGCTTGGAGATACGTGAAACAGCAGACTTGGGTGTTCTAAACAGGGCACTTACACCATTTACTGTGAGTGTACATCTTGGAGGACTTAGTTTAACATGCTCAATACCATCAGTTGAATATTTCTGAATTCGCATTTGTGTATTCCTGAGGGTTGTTATGAGCATGCAGTGGTTGCTAATGACTCAATATGAGATTACCTAGAGACGTAATAACTAGTGAGCCAGAAAAATTATTTTGTAAAAAGAAAAAGGTTAGTTTTTGGTTGATTAATTTTATTTAGAATTATAACCAATGCCTTAATTTTTCAGCTCCTTGGTATAAACTTAAGCTAAAAATGCTGCATATATAATTATAATAAAACCTATGTAAACTCTATTTTTATAACTTGTTTATTCCCAACTATTGTGTGGTTTGCAGTATGAAGTTATCAGAAAGTGTGGACAACTATCTAGGAGTTTTTCCTTCATGGTGTGTTTAGATTGTTTTGCTATTTTCTTTTGTTCTTCATCATTGAAGAAAGAATGAGGCCTATTATATAGCACACTTTATTATAACAAATCATTTACACAATTGCTTTATTCAATTCAATAAATGTGAATTGAATCAATCCTGTTGGGTTGGGATAAAGAATGCCAAATTCTACAACATGATTCTTTCAGACAAACTACACGACACATGTTCTTGATTATATCAATGGTTTTAGTAAAAAGATTTTCTTCCTAATAAGGCATTTTTGCTTGCAGAAACACAAAGAACTAGTTTTTGGTTGTTTTTCTTTTGATTTGCTTTTCTCTGGTTATGTTTATACTGACAACTAAAATAGCAGAGTCCAATACTGAGATGACTGGTTGACTGTTGAATGCAGGGTGTCTCTGCCATCCTTGTGTATATGATAGGGAATCAGTATTTTATTTAAAACGGTACGTCACTTTGGGTTTTACCCTATGATTATCTAAATTAGGGCCTATGTTTAGCTGAGACAATAACAGTCGCAACGACCCACAGTTTAGTAAAGCCAAGAATAACTTTAAGAATCATAGATGAAAGAGATCTGAGTTTCCCTCATCTATTTCTCTCTCTATATATATCTATATCTATATCTATATCTATATCTATAGATATAGATATATATATACACATACATACACACACACTCTTACAGGCTTTCGTTTACCAACCACACTAGAGGAAAACATGAGTATTTCATCTACAATAGAATACACAATTATAATTCAAAAGTAGAATATGGAATGAAAGTAAAAAAAATGAGGAAGGCAAATGAAGGCAAATAAGCATTCTTATATAAAAATATGTTATAAAATAATATTTGAAAAATACTTAAGTCATTCAACAAGTTTTCATTTCTAACAAAGGTAACATTTAAGAAATGAGAGAACTAAAACAAATAAAGTTTCATTTCATGGCCCTTTTAAGAAACCATAGCTTATTTATAGATTTGGGAAGCAGTAAGTGTATCCTTTTGACCATAGCACCACATTTTGAAAGCATCATGTATCTTTGAGTCTTAGAAGACAATGAAAATACTTTCAATGTATTTCTTTATTAAAAATGAAGGATGCTTTGAAAACACAACACAAATATATATAATTTAATACATCATTTGGGACCTGAAAAATTTAAAAATTTATAGGGAAGTTTGTTGTGAAGGCCAACAGGAATACGCCATACATTAACAACAAACAAAAAGGTAAGTGTAAGTTTTATAATTTTATTCTTTGGAAATAATGGAAAAGAATTTCTTAGCATCTTGGCAATGTAACAATTTTATTTTCTATAAAAATGTCACAGATTTGAGGAAATATATTAGAAAGAAATTTAATATAAGAGATTTTAAGGGTTTGAATATTTTATTACATCTGTGATGATTAACTAAAATGAATATAGTATCATCTTAGGTATCCAGAATCATTAGACTAGTGGGTGAGTCATTTGAAGAACACATATTTTTTAGTTAGACGAAGATTTAATCATTTACATACTACAAAGATTTACTTCAAGTTGAGCTTATTTTATTAGGAGTCTTTTATAAAATGTGTGTGTGTCTGTGTGTATCTGTGTGTTTTCTTAGAGTGCAGAGTATGATAAATATAATTTAAGAATTAGGAATTATCATAAAATATATTAAAAGCAAAGATTATGGACTTTGGAGATGACTGGAGTTAAAAAATAAAGTTTGATCTTATACAAAGTTTCTGGCATTCATTCATTCCTTAGATAATTCAGGATCTTATTGTAAATATTAGTTGAGAAATTAGGATTATGTGACCATATACTAATTAAAACTAGAGCTTTTTTGAATTCCTTTGTCTGATTCAACTTTTTCTCATTTGTTTGTCATCTCTCCTCCAATTTGCCCCCTCTAATCTACTGTGACCCTTGGAAAACAAATTTAAAAAGAAAAAAATTATTTAAACACTATCATAATTGACTACAGCTGTGCTGTCCAATACAGTAGCCACTGTCCACATTTAAATTTAATTAAAATTAAGAATCCACTTTTTTAGTTACACACTTCAAGTGTTTGATAGTCACAATAGTAGAGAAGTAGTATCCTCATCACAGAATGCTCTGTTGAACTGTTTTGATCTAAGTGTTTGAAGTTCTGTATTTGTGTTGTGGATTCTAAAGATGAATGAAATGTGGCTCTTGCCATCAATGTAACTTAAGTCTAGTGAAAGAAATAAAATATTTGGGGGAGTGTTTGGAAGATGTGAAAAAATGAGTAATGCAGATGATGACTATTTGAAGAACATTGAGGTGTAAGAGTAAACAGCTCAGTATTAAAAGAAGAGAGAAATGTCTGAAATGAAACTTAAAGCATTATTAACACTTGTGATCTTCCCAAGCATGAAACATATACTAACATTAGCGCACCTAAAGGAGGAAAAAGTAGGGGAGGGATGATTTTATATATGTTCATAGAAATGCTGCATTAGTTTTTTAAATGTTTAGTATGTTACAAAATGTTTCTATGAATATGAGTTATTAATATATATACTATCAATATATTATGTTATTAATATAAATTAGAATTTTATTTAAAAAGAATCATGACCTTTGTAACACTTAAAACTTTTTGTCCCTCTCCCTATCTCCAAATAGGTTTCTTGCAATCTGTTTCTATTCTTGCTTTTTCAGTTATATCTTGCTGAGACAATTCTCTCTCCTGTCTAAGAGTATTGTATTCTTCAGAGTTTAAATGCCTGACTTTTCTATCCTATCTTAGATATTGCCTCATATTTCATTATTTTCTCTCTGTCTTAAAATGTAACCTCTACAATTTCCCCTTCAGCCCATTATTGTACATAAGAGTCATGTATCAAACCTGTTTGACCAAACTTTTTTTGTCACTTTCCTTCATTTTCAATCAAATTTCCTCAAAGAGTGATCTCCATTTTTTTAACTCCAATTCCTCACTTATAATTTATTCTTCAACTCTGAAATTCAATATTTTCCTCAGTATTAAGTGGATATGCCTTTCATTAAGGTCTCCAATTACCATTGTCAATAATTACTGTTGTCAATTCTAGAAGACCTTTCATAGACCATTTCTCTCTTGGTTAAAAATATTGACCATTCCATTCACGGATGCTGATGATAACCAAAATTGTCAGCAACCAGTATTTCCCTCATAGCTCACTATCTGTCTGTCTATCTATCTATCTATCATCTCTTATCTATCTCTTATCTATCTAGCTATCTACCTAATTCATCATCAATCTATCATCTATCTATTGACCACATATAAAATTGACTATTAAATGATTCTACAAAGATGTACTGTAGGCAATTTGAACTTTGCTTTAACACATACATATAATCTCATGAAAATCTTTTCTTCCTGCTCCCCAGTATTTGTTGCTTGGTTAATTGTACCACCACCTATTTATTCCCCTAAGCTAGAAGCTTAGAACACCCACTTCTATGCCCCAAATATATTTCATTTAGCAATGGCTGATATCTTCTTAAAATGCCTCTAATCCATCCTTTCATCCCCACCATCACTGACTTAATGCAAGAGTAAATTTAGTCCCAAAATTTCTGTCTTTTATTTCTCACCCTTCTCTAATTCATTCTTTACACTGCTTCCAGGGTGATCTTTCTAAAATCCAAATTAGCTATATCATTTTCTGTTTTCTTTTCTACATTTTTTACTTTCAACTCTACTGCTAAAGCTCTTTGGTAGTTTCTGTCTATTCTTGAAAGAACTGTTGTCTAAGTTATTGTGTTTCTTGTTAAAACAAAGCCAAACACAGAATTTCTAAGATTTTAACAGCACAGTGAGAATCTTCAGAGTAGCGTCCAGGTATGACACTTTTATTTCAGTTTCACCATCCCTTTAGGGTCTTTCACAGCCACTACTGCCATTACCACCATGGTAGGTCATGAAGATACTACTCCTCAGGTAAATTGTATTCCCAGGCAATACCCACTGCCGTACATACAATATTCAGAGCATGATTAAATAAGTATAAATAAAATTATAATGAAACATTATCAAACATGATTAAGACTTTAAGGAGAACAATGAGAAAATTGACTAGGAAAGTTACCAAAGCAAAGACTTATTGGGTTTATTATTTCAAATCTTTTTGCTTTCTCTGTTTTATAACAAGCTTTAATTCTGGATCTCTCAGGCCAACATTTTACATGAATAAAAAAATAGGCTTCCAACAACTATTTCACTGCTCTGGTGGCATGTGAATAAACGAGCCAAGAACAATGTAGCTCAGGTGTTTCCACTGCTCTTTGTGCAAATGCTGATATCAATCTCCAGCAAGACTTTAACGTGGACTCATAGCTGTTATGGATGCACAATCTATATCTAAAACTCCAGTGAGAACCTAGATTGGCAGTCATAATCCTGGATAATGTGAAAATTATATTTTAATTGTTCTATAAAATGTATGTGAATGATATGATACTACTTTTAGAAGAATTGAACAAATATTCTCTGGTCATCATGAATAAGAAAGTTGCTCTTGATAATGCAACCAGAATTAATCTCAATAGACAATAGGCTCAGGGGTCTAATTAGCATCAATATCATCAGAGAGAAGAGATTTTTATTAGTTATTTTTAAATTACTCTGTCAAACAATTTGCAATATTCTATGTTTATTTATGCCAAATGATACCATACAGAAAGTCAGTCAATTTAAAATAAAAAGGTAAGTGTTGCAGCTAATTCATGTGGGTCGAACAGGGACACAGGAAAGTCACTTTAAGAAAAACTAGATGGTCACTGAAAATCTTATGTTTTAGAAAATGTGCATAAAATGTGTTTTCTCAATAAAATAAGGTATCTTTATGAAGTGAGACTGATCTTATAGGTAGTATGAATATATAAAATATGGTTTTATTTATTTGGGTTACATGTGGATTGAATCTTTCATATCATAGGCATGTGTACTAATTGACCTTCTATGTATCTATACTACATAATAGTAATAATGAGCCTGAGTTATATCATGGAGTTGAACATTTTTTGATTTTTAAAACATTTTTTCAGCATTATTTCAATGTTAAGATTAATTTAACTGCAATCAAAGTTTATTATAATTGTAAAATGAGTGTCTTCTGAATTATAACCTTTACCAACAAGTATATTTTATTGAATCACAGAGCAAAAAAAAAAATCCTTAAAATCATGTAGCTCATAAACCTGTTTATGGATCAACATCAGCTGGAGAATAATTTTTTAAAAGAGTGCAGATCTCTAGTATTAAACCAATTAAAACTTGAAGATCAAATTTTTAAAGAGATCTGTAGGTATTAATGATGCTGATGAAAGCCAATTTGGGAAGAACAAATTCATTCTTTTCATTTTGCAGCTCAGAAGACTAAAGTAAGTCAAGGGAGACAAAGTGACTTCCTCAAATAATGTAGCAGAGCTGAGACAGATTCTAATATTCATAACTCCCAACTCAGTGTAATTTCTGCAAACAAAAAAAACAGAGAACTTTCTATATAAAGAATTCTAAAAATTATTTATAAGAATGGAAAATGTATGCATTTCTATGATTCATGTGATGGGTCTACTAGGAATAAACATTTTTGCTTTTAGATGCTATGCTGTTGGATAAGATTCTGAGTAATTTATATGTTTGCTTGAGATTTGCTGTCATAAATTGAGGCCAAGCTAATAAATGTTTTACTTGTGGCAAGAAGAAGCCATATTTCTGTCAATAATAATAATATGAAATTTATAATAATTTACTTTTTCATGTTCCTCTAAGAAACTCAACACAGTATTTTCTTCAACTTTTAGCTTTGTGGTTTTGTAAGTTGAGTTGTCATGTGACATTGAAATTCAGCACTATATTCTAAAAATATATTTACTTGTTCTATAATACAACACTCCTAAGACATGAGCAACCACTTTTTATGTTGCTGCAAAATTACAATGTTGTTAAATTCTTGCCAAGTCAGTAAGTTTAATTAGAGCAGCCATTAAAGGAATCATAAATCATGACAAGGGGCCAATATAATACTTTACATATATTTTTGGACTCTGAAGAATCATGCTTTAAAATAAAAGTTAAAATTAACCACAATCATTATTAATTTTTGCCTGTTGATATCCTTCAATTTTTACTTTATATTTCAGTAATGATAATAAGTACTCTGAAACATTCATATGATTCAAAATTCAGCTCTAAGTGCTTTTGTTAGAATAGCTTTATAAGTCCTTAAAGAATGGTGTGTTTATAATAGTAATTATTTATTCTCATGCTGAATTAAAATCGCAACTTTTTCTAGGGGAAACAATTACTATTCCATAATTTATTGTTGCTAGCAAGTACATTGAACTTTCATAAAGCAGGCAATCCTATTTAATTTGCAACAATGACAATGTCTTCTAAGATATTCCAGTCAGTGTGGTTTCCTGCTCCTAAGGAAAGGCAGAGGAATCTGTCCTTGGCCAGTCACCACAGTGTTCTTTTGAAGCTTTACTATTAAAACTCAATCATTATGGTAACTGTCAAAGAAATAGGAGATTTTGACAACACCAATTCTGTTCCTACACAGATTCAGATTCAATGAGGCCACTGCAAGAGGAGGGTAGAAATAGAACATCTCTAAGGAGTTTTTAGCTCCTAAAATCTGTATTTGGAAAATGAGAGCTGGGCCACATTTGCACTGGCCCTTGTTAGTGATCTTAAATTTCTAGTGTCAATCACTTCTGTCATCTTTAGATTTCTTTTAAAGGCAAAGAGGGTTTTCTAATTAATAAAGGTTTAATCCTAATTAGCTACAATACTAAAATATTAATAGATTACTATTTACTGAGAATTGCAGTTGATCAAGTGATATGAGTGAAAACTGGAACATCAAGATTTGTCATAAATATCCGACAAAACTCATTCTTCTTCTACTCTCCTCTCCCACCCACTCAGGTCTCTTGTTCTGAAATATAGCAGAAATGATTTGGATTTTCAACAGTTGGAGCTTTATTTTATTTTACTTCTTGTGTTTCTATTACATTGTCAGAAAAATGAGAAAATAATTAGAGAAATTATGTAATATAAGTTTACTCTGAAATGTTTTATAGTTAGGTAGATATGACTGTTCACTTTTGGGGGGAGGGTGATATTAGTTATGTTTTTTAAAAATTCTTTTAAATATGGAATAAACTAAGACATATATATATATATATATATATATATATATATATATATAAAATATGTGTAAGATGTTAGGAATGATAATTCAAATGCACATCCTGTCCAACTCTTAATTTAAGAAAAGGGTTATTCCCTTTGCGATCTCCTTTGTAATTCTACTGAATTCTGTTCCCTTTTCTTTCTGCTCAGAGAAAATTAAACAATAAATTTTTTAACATTCCTTTGCTTTGCTTTTTGATTTTTACTACTTATTTTTGTATGTCAAGATAATATACTCTTTAAATTTGCATGGTTCTACATAGGAATTATACTGAATGGAATAATCTATGATGGTTTCTAATTTTATTAGACTATGTTCTAGAAATTCATTTTTATTGCTGTTAAATGATACAATACATTCACACTATAGCTATATATCAATACATTGTCAATATACAACAATTTTTATTGACTATTTTTCTAATATCCATTTTGTTTTGTTTCCATAAATATTCAGTCCTATTATGAATATTTTTGTCTAAGTGCATGTGTGCTGGAGTTCTCCAGGGTAAATACTCACATGTTGAATTATTAGGTTAAAGGTTTAGCTTTGTTAGTGAGTGTCAATTTGCTTTCTAAAATGCTTGCAACAATTGGCACTCATGTCATAGTTTTATAAAAATTCTATTTGCTTCAAATATTACCAACACTTGACATTGTCAGACTTTTGTATTTGCCATTTCTGTGGGTATGAAAATGTATTTCATGGTGATTTTAATTTTCATTTCCCTGATTAATTTGAGGTTGAACATAATTTCACATCTATTTGCTGTTTATAATTCTTTTTCTTTAATGTGCCTGTATATGGCTTTTGATGCATTTTCTGTTAGGTGGGTGTGTTTTTTATAGACTTGCAGGATTTCGTTATATATTTTTGGGTACTAATCCATATTTTCCCAGTTTTTGGCTTGTGTTTTACTTTCTTTATACTATCTTTATGTCATAAAACTTTATCTATCTTTTCCATTGTGTATGTGACTTTATGTCTTCAGATAGTTTACTGTAACTGACAACATACAGATAACCTCCTATAGTATCTGCTAAAAGTTTTATAGATTTCTCATTTTATATATTTCTCATTTAAATCTTACACAACTAATTTTATATATGATCAGAGGGAAAAGTTCAATTTCATAATCTCATAACATTAAAAAGTTATTTCAGTACTATTTATTGAAAACTATCTTTTCTCCACTGACCTATAATACCAATTCTATCATAAACCAAATTTCCAAACATATGTGGACTTATTGTTGGGGAGGGAGGAGAGGTCTGTTCAGTTGCTTTATCTTTAACTAATACCAGATTATCTTAATTACTATAAATTTACAATACTTCTTGATATTTGGTAAGTTAATTCTTTCCACATTCTGATCTTCCTCAAAACTATAATACCTATTCTTGGATCATTGTACTTCCATATACACTTTTGATTTAGCTTTTCAAATTCCGCAAAAATAATATTTAGAATGTTAGCTGACATTGATCAGTTTTGATCAGTTTGGGAAGAATTAATACCGCTACAATATTGAGATTCTGGATTCATTGGTCATGGTATATTTTTTATATTTTTAAATATCTTCCATTAGATTATATATCTACAAATATCTTGTAATCTTTGTTAAATTTTTACTATGCACTTTGCATTTTCAATGATATTATAAGTGACATCTTTGAAAAATTACATGTTTAAGTTAATAAAATTTATTTTTAGAACAATTTTAGACTTACAGAACAATTGAGCAGATAGTACAAAGTATTCATATACCCAAATTTCATATCACAGTTTTTCTTAATATTAACACTTTACATTAATATGGTGCATATTTTACAATTGATGAACCAATACTGATATAGTGTTAACTAATGTCCATAATTTATTTCAATTTTTTTTTGTTTTTACCTAATGTGCATTTCTAAAAGTTCCAGGATATCACATTACATATAGCTAGTCATCATGTCTCCCTAGGCTCTTTTTGCTCTGACAGTTTTTCAGGCTTTCTTTGTTTTTGATAACCTTGACTGTTTTTGAGAATTACTTACTATCCTGGTATTTTATAGACTGTCTCTCATTTGGGATTAGTCTGATAATTTTCTCATGATTAGACTGTATTTGATAGGTTTTGGGAAGAAAGACCACAGAGGTAAAGTACTATTTTCATCACATTATATCAAGCAAGAATGCTTAACTATTTACATCAGGGTATCCAATCTTTTGACTTCCCTGGGCCACATTGGAAGAAGATGAATTGTCTTGGAACACACATAGAATACACTAACACTAACAATAGCTGATGAGCTAAAAAAAAGTTCATGCATAATTTTTGTAATGTTTTAAGAAAGTTTACGAATTTGCGTTGGATTTCATTCAAAGCCATCCTGGCCTGCGTGCGGCCCACAGCCTGCGGGTTGGACAAGCTTGATCTACATGATTTGCTGATATTGACTTTAATCACCTGGTTAAAGTAGTATTAACCAGTATTCTCCACTATTGCAAAGTTACTCTATTTTGCGATTCCTCCTTTCATCCTGTACTTTTGGAGGGAAGTCACTACACACAGCTTATACTTCAGGAGTGGGGTGTTATGCTCCTTCCAAAATGACATTTTTGTAACCTTTTTTTCTTTTGCTGGTGAATGGAAATTAGTACTTAAAAAAAAATATCAGCAAATTTCTGAGTTCTATCGTTATAATTTGTCTTTTTTTGTTTTTTAATACAATAACATTATCTATAAATAATATTAGTTTTCGTTCTTGCATTCTGATACTTTTTTGTTGTTGTTGTTGCCTTACTGTGTTGGTCACATTGCTTAAGACAATATTTAAATGGAAGTGTTGATATTGGATATACTTCTCTTTTTCCTGATCCATCTGCATTTAGTTTATAGTGGACACTGGTTAATGGTACCCAAGAATCTTGTAGAAGCAAATATAGGAAACAGCTTTTCAAACCAAATATGGAAAATTGTATTGTGTTATACCAATGAAAAATTCTTTTCCCAAATTCAGCTTTATCGGCATGAAGTTCTTGCCAAGTGACCTAAACATAACTACAGATTAATTTTATGGCAGTTAAGAAGTATACATCTTCATGTTTGTGAAACTATCTCCTCTCTGGCTTCCTACTTGAGTTCTCCTCCCTTTTTGTCTCTGACAGGTCTTTCTCTGCCTCCTTCCCAAGGTCTCACTCCCCTCCTCTTAAGTAAGGAATCTGCTCTAGGCCCTCTTATTTCTTTACACTTTCTCCTTTAGGCATTTTCATTACCCTCTTAGTTCAACGTTTGCCACCATATTTTTTTTCTATGAACTCTCTTCAAACTTTAGTTCCACATTTCAATGCTTGTAAAATACATACAGCGTTATTCAATTAGACTTGTCCAACTTATTCTTTTCCAAATCAGTTCTTCTTCCTGACATTTGTGTGTATATATGCGACTTCCCACTTATTTTTTGTAGAATTTTTTTTTAATTTAACTATTTCTTTTTAATTTTTCTTGAGTTCTCTTTCCATCATCCACTTTTATTCATACAAATAATTTAATTTAAAGATTATGGACCTGGGCTAGATACTAAAGCTGTAACATCAAAAAGACACATGCCTTGCCTTTACAGACAGCTCACAGACAAGTAGAGACCATCTCTCATTCTCTGCAGGTAAGTCCAAAGATCCACAGTAATTTCAGTCTATTTCATTTTTTTTCTTTTTAATCCCCAATATTTCTATTAAGAATCGAAGCTGTCTTATATTCTATTTCTGTTCCTCATGAAGACATCCCAAATATAATCTACATACTATAAAATCAGTCTTTCTCCAACGTGGTTCTGGTAGTATTTCGGTCTTACTAAAAATCTTCATCTGGCTACCTTAAAGTTTTGAACCTCACATTCAAAGCCCTACCAAAAATGATATTGTCATTTCTTTCTGTGTATCATCATTGCCTTATTACACTTCCAAAATCATTTATTGAATTCAGTCAGTGTAACTTGACAATGAAATAGAATTTAAAATGAATTTTTACCTTGTACAAGATTTTTTTTATTATTAATAGATAATAGGCAGAGTATCACCTTTCAGGTTTTCTTCAGTAATGCTCCAATCTGCTCACAATGTTTAACACACTAATCCAAGTTAGGGAAGTCAGAGAACTGTTTTTTTTAACCTGCTCCTGACCTATTGTACTCTCATAAGAAAGTCTGCTTTTTCTTGCCTATAAAACAGTAATCATAAAATATTTAATTCTTGAGTATCAACAGGTGAATTATATTCATTTATATAACCTTGACTTCAAGTCCTTGTTGGCTTAATTACAGAGTAGTGAAAACTATCTTTAGCTGAAATTATATACTAACTCTTGTCTGCTTTCAGTTTTATTCCAAGCAGTTTGCTGTCCTGCAACATAGATTTTAGATCACAGAACATAATCAATTAATATTTTCACATTTCCAGAAGTTTCTGAGAAATTATTTCACAGTTACTATTTTTGAGCTAATATATATATTTTTTAACCTGAGGAGGCAATGCTAGTTATTTTTATTTTGGAGTGAGTAGCAAGAATGAAAGAGGTTGAGAAGAAAACATAAGTTATTTCATCTCCTATATCAGATTTTAAAAAATAAAAATTCCTTGATATTTAATAACAGGCCTATCAAACAATGAATATTTACCTGAGATATTTCTGAATTTAGTTTGAATCTGGATTATGCCACTCTTGTTTTTGTGACCTTGGGTACATTACTTAGTCTCTTTTAGTCTCTGTGTCATGTGTAAAATGGGCATTCAATGTGATTCCACTTAAAAGGTATATCAGCCATGTTGACTAACACTTGTAATAAATAAAAAATTTTAGACCAGAGGTTATCGATGTGTGTTGCCTAAACTGCAGCATCTTTATTACCTGGAAATGTGTCAGAAATGCCAAATCTGTGTCCTACTTCAGTTTTACTGAATCAGGAACCCAGTGGATGGGACACAGACATCTCTGTGTTAACTAGTCCTCCAGATGATGTCATGCTGCTGCATTTTGAGAACCAATACAGTAGAAGTCTCAATAAATAAAAAACCAGCATGAGGCTACAATTAGAGGGAATAGTGAATGGTCATATCTGTACTTTCTATGGTTGAGGAAAATTTGACACAGCCATTACTTTAAGCTGGTAATTTGTCATTAAACTTTGTGGGAATTCAAAATAGATAGTTAAACTTTCTTTGAAAAAAAAATAGGATATTTTTGTCCAGGAGAACAGGTGAGGATGAGACGTATGTCATCATGTCACATTTAGGGAATTGGAAGTTCTGCACAGAACATAAGGCAGGAGAAATAAAGAATTTATTCTGTTGAAATTATTTCTTTAAGTTTCCAAACTGCAAATAAGTTAAAAATCAAGGAGTCATATTTGGTTATATTTATACTGTAAAATAAAGTTTTCAGCAGCTAATGGTTGAATAATAGAATCACATCTTCAGGAGGGAATGACAGAAATCTAGGGTGGTGTGACTAAACCTTTATTCTCAAGATCTTATGATTCTTAAATCCCAAAGAAAGTGAGATCAAGAAAACCGTGAAGCTTACGGTCCAACAATTTGGACAAGTGTAAATTCTTTTAAACTCAATAATCTACTATTTCTGTCTCCTAGTCCTTAAGAAATGTTTAAACATGTATTACAAACTGTGCGAATAGGAACTGACCTACTTTTAAAGAATTCCTTTCTTGAATCAATTATGTGAAGGTCAGAGAAGAAGAAAAAAACTACCAACAAACAAATGCGTATGTTTCAGCCGGAATGCTCTGCTTGGCTTCACCCAGCAAATCCATGTTTGCCCAGAGGCAAAGCAATTTCTTTTCACTCCTGACCTTCCACTATATGCTCTGCCTTGCTTGCTATGAGGTTTTTTTTTGAGTTAGGAAAATGTGATCCTAGAAATGTTTGAATATAATATTGTTCTGGCTTCAAGGCATAAATTCTGTTACTTAAATTGTCAACCTGTATGTGCATAGTAAAAAGGAAGGGTTCAGGAACTGTTCTAAGTCGTTCAGCAGCCTTCTGGTCTGTTCTGTTAACATCATCACCTTCTCACAAAGAAAGAAAGCAAATTCATTTTTTAAAAGAATATTTTTCTCTCACCTTCCTTTGTCTTAAGTATCTATCTTTCTAATTAGGGGAAGGATAGACACCAGGGTCATAAGATGCTTAAGATTTTCTTGTTAAGGCTTTTGGATATAAAAATGTCTCTGAGGTTAACAGTAAATAGGGTCCTTGAACTGTACCAAGACATTTTTTTCCCATTGATCATTTATCTACTTAAAAATCCCATTTGTCTGTTAACTTTTATTAATTTGCTACTTTTTTATAATTTTTTTTTTTGGTAATTCCCTGGCTGGGAATCGAACCCAGACCACAGTGTTGAGAGTGCCAGAGCCTAGCCACACCACCACCAGGGAACTCTTTTTATAACTTTTTAAAATCCCCATACTATTGAATGAGATTTTCTCCCAAATTTTTCTCTCATTTCACACTTTGGAATCTTAAAATTTCTTTGAGTAAGCTTCCCTACACTCTTAAGCATTTTACATACACATTCTCATGCTAACCCAAACATCCCCCTCCTGAGGATACCAGCTCCTCAGATCCCCCACATTCTCTGTGCTACAGCGTCTCCAAACCAAGGTTTCATCTCCTAATTCGCTAAGATGGCTTCAAATTGTGTCTTTTCTTGATTTCTTTTAAAAATTATTTATAAATTTAAGACTTCTCTTGAAGTGATTCATGGATAAGGTACAAATAGTTCTTCTACAAAGCTTATTTATAAAAATCCAGTAATTACCAAAACACCAATCCCTATCTGAAACCCTAGAAGCAATACTTTCAATTCTTAACTGTGTCTTTTAGAATTTGCCCTCAGATTTATAAATAATATGTGTGTATGGATTTTTCTTGAATTTTCAGTTTTACGTATTAACCATTGACTTCCCACAGAGGAAGAGGATGATATACCTTTATTGCTCACTTATCCCCATCTCCCCACTCATACTCTACCTTCTTACTTTCTTGAAAACATACCAGGGTGAGAATATATATATATATATATATATATATATATATATATATATATATACACATATATATACATACACACACACATTTTAAGAGATGTTATCTATGCCTTACTTTTCAAAGTTGAGTTGAATTACAGTAGTGATGTGTAGCATGATGTTCACTCAAAAAGATGGCATTTGTCAAATGAATGTTGTTGTCACCATGAGACAGGCAAGACAGTCAAAGTAAATGGCAGAAGCACGGTTGTCCTTGGAGGAGTGAGAGACAACTTTGAAGTGGTATTTGAAATTTGAGAACGTTGTTTGAGCTTCCCCCCTGTTCTCTTGACTTAACATTCCTTGACTTCTAACCATGGGGGACCTTAAATGATGTGGTGTACCATAGAAAACAGGTTACACTGGCAGGACTCTGGGAGAAATTGAAAACACATGCACAGCAATACAAGTGGACACTTTCATCAACATTGCTCAAGCAGTACTTTGTCATAATCAGAAGTGTCTGGATGCTAATGGTAACTTTGAACACCTCATTGCAGAAGTCAAACATGACTTGTATTCATCTTTTGTTATCAATACGTTGAGTATAGCAATTTTAATACAACTTTTCCCTTTCTTAAAACATGTATGGATGTTTTGGCACCCTCTATATATAATTATTAAATAAGTTATTTAATCTTTAGATCAAGATTTAGTACTTTTATTATTATGACCATGTGGTCATTATTCACAGCTGAGTCATGTGATGTGCTACCCTTATACTTATTTTCTTCTGTAATATTTCTCCCCACCCCTCCCAAGATTAATGATTCTCTGTTTTTAGTTTTCTCTGTACCTATCACTTTATCTCTAACCTTCCTTCAGAAGTGGACATTATTTTATATGTCTCTGATCAGTTCACTTCTTTATTATACTTACATGTCATTATACATCCTTACTGTTTTCCTCAAGTTATCTCTATGCATGGTTACAACCTTCTCTATCTAGAGATGACTTATGACTTAGCATTTTGCCATATATAGAAAATCGAGTGATCAGCAATAGTAACAAATATAATCTGTCTGCTACCACCTTTATGACCTCCTGTCTAGTTCCAGTAGACAAACCTGCTCATATCTGATACAATATAATTCTACCTCCCTTGTTCTATCTAGATTACATCCCTTCACAAGTCAGTAAATTCCATATCAAAATAACTTCAGGTTTATTCCTTAATCTTTATTTCATTAAGTATTGCCTTTCATCTTTATTGCCTTAGTACAGGGCTCCTTATCCTGTGTTTTACTATGGCAATAGTCTTCTATGTGGTCTGCCTATCTCAGGCCTATGCTTCTCCAATCTATCCTCACTCTGCCACTGGAATGGTTTCCTAGAACATATTTTGGGTCATATGACTCCCTTTCTTAAAATCCTTTGGAAGTCCCCAGTATATATGTGGTAACATGCATACTCATAGTGTGTCATGCAAAGCCAACTATGTATGCTATCTGTGGCCTCTTCCTTATTCTCCAAACTTGTCTTTTTTTAAAATTGACAACCAATTATTAAAATTAATACTTACATAGTGTGAAATGCACAGTCATTAAATATCATTCAATGTGTTTTCATAACTATATACAGTGTTGGTACACTCTTTTTAAACTTAAACGGCTATAATAATGAACTATTTACATTTCTTTAAATATGCTTGGCCCTTTGGTACTTTTACACATGTATATGCCTTTTCCCTCTTGACCTGCAACACTTCTGCTGTCACAGTGCAGAAGTCACTTGAACAAAGTGCTTTCTGGGAATTGTATTTATGTTTTATTGCTTTTTGTACCTCATACATAACTATCATAATAGCATTAGGCCTCATTGTCCTTATTAAACACATGTCTGGTTTTCCACCAAACTTTATGCTTCCCAGGGTAGGGTCCATTTTAAAATATATGCTATGAATACTCAATTCTCAGTTCTAAGTAGGCACTCAATAAATACATGTTAAATAAACGTGCAAAATAAATACTGAATAAATTAAAAAAATAATATAAGTGAATGGAGCAATGATTAAGAGCAGAAATTCATAAATCTGCCATTGTACACATATATCAGGCTCAGCTACATATTGCCTGTGAGATTTTGGAAACAATATATAACCTAAATATGGCTCAGAGTCCTAAAATGTAAAATGGTAATATTCATGCATGTATCTCATGAGTTATTATTAACTTTAGTTTTGAATCTTTTAAAATGTTTGAAATACATTTTGGTATCTATTAAAAACTCAACATCATTCTACTAATGTTAATTTACATTAATAAAATATTGTTACATCAAAGATATTTAAGATTATACTTAAGTTAAGGAATATCCATGTTAGATCTTAGAAGTTATTTAATTTGATCAACTAGATATCTCTTTTATAGTATCTCTTATGGAAGGTAAGAGAAATACACCACTGGAATGAGAAAATTCCAGATTATTAGAATCAAAGAGTTTGTATATACCTTATATCAACATTTCCTCTTTATCACGATTATTATTTTATAGTTTTTACTTCACAGCCACATAATACATATAAATTAGTGTAAAAAATCGAATTTAAACGCATGTTGTCAGTACTGAAGATCACCAGAAAACATACAAACACATATGATAGAATGACATAAACAAACCCAACTGTCCAGAGCAGTTTGGATGCATAGACAACTGATCAGTTTTTGAAAAATGAGAGGGATAAAAAGTTGATAAAGTAAAACATGAAAAGTGTGTGCATGGTTAAAAACAGGTGAAATTAATTTAAACTGCCTTCCGGTCAGAGATGCTGATTGAATGAATAATTCCTCTATAGTCCAGATCTTGTTGCAGCTTTAATAAATGATTCTTTCAAAAGAATTCATAATCTAACTGATGGAAAAATAATAAGTTGGCAGCCATTGAAATAAAAAAAAACTATTGTTAATCAAAATAATATTCTACTTAATACACAGCAGAATTTTGCATGAATGTATTTTTATGTCTCTTCAACTAAAAATGAAGTCAGGATGAGGACTGCAATTATATTTTTCTGAGCATAATCTGCATCTTTAGACTCTAAAGTTCAGTAACTTCATTTCTGCCACCTGGTGGTTGAAAATACAATGTTCTCATGGTGTGTGAAACTATGTTAATTTTTTTAATAGATACATTATTAATCTACATTGCCTCCCTCAAAATAATTTGCCAAACTAAAACTCGCATGTATCTCGTACATGAAAACAAATAAAATATATTTTCTTTTTCTGAATTCTTCAATCAGATTTATGATGACATGTTTATTATTTACACACAAGTGCATTTTATTGTATTAAATTGTATTGTTTTGTAATAAAATCTTTCTTTTTGTTTCAACATGTTCTAAAGATATTTTTTATTCACTTTCTTTAACTCAGTGCAGTTTTTAGAATGCCAAGGAATTTTTAGGTATCTTTAGAATAAATTATTCATTTTGATTAATATCTCTTTAAGAATGGGCAAGTAAAATGAATGCAAAATGCAAACGCAAAGTTATTTGAAGACAAATAACCATTAGATTGGGTTATAAGCATGTGGTTCTTCCTTCACTTCTGCAAAGTCTACTTTTTTGTATGGCTTCATAATCATGCCATGTATATAATATAGCATATGAGTGGGGAATAAGGGCTGAGAGAAAACAGATATTTATGTTGTTAGAGTGAAAATAAATATAAAATATCCCAAAGTACAGGGTCAAAGTGTCCTTTTTTCTTAGGTTCAGAGTCAAACCTAATTGTTTACTTTCTTTAAGACCTTAATTCTAAGTTCATGTCTGCTCTTAAAATGTTTCATTTGCAGAGATTATCAGGAGCTTCAACACTGTGGGAAGCTCTGCCTCGTAGAATGGGGTTGATCCTGTGTGGCTTATTTCTTTAAGTCTTTGCCACTGTGTATTCAAGAGAGGGGTGGGGTTCATTATACAAGGTCTGACAATTAAGTTCATGAACTTGCCACCCTGACTTATTATGTTGGCAGCACTGTACAAACAACTCAGCAAGGTTTCATAACCTTACTGTGTCTCACAGCTGTGTTTGAGTCAACATGTGGTGTCTTGCTGAGTGGGGTTCATTATCGTTGTTGCATGTTTTTCTGTGCTTGTTTTTATAAGAATGTCAGAGTTTGAATTAGAGCAATGAACAAACATTAAATGTCTTGTTAAACTTGGCAAGAGTGGAAGTGAAATCAGGGACATATTAGTCCAAGTTTGTGGGGATAATGCCATGAACAAAACAGCAGTTTACAAATAAACATTTTTTCTGAGGGGAGAGAAAGCATCACTGATGAAGAGAGGTCAGGGTGGCTAGCAATAAGCAGAACTAAGGAACACATTTCAAAAATTTGTAAAATTGTGCATCAGAATTGTCTGCTGACTGTGAGAAGCACAGCAGACCAAGTAAACATCAGTAGAAAAACAGGAAAATCTTCATTGAAAATCTTGGCACGAGGAAGAAGGGTTTATGCAAAAATGATCCCAAAGGAGTTTAATGATGAACAAAAGCAAAGAACAGTTGAAGTTTGCCAAGACCTTTTGGGGAGACAAGAGGATGTTTTGGGCTGTATTATCATGAGAATGAAACATGAGTGTACTAATGCAATGCTGAAACAAAGCATCAAAGTGCATAAATGGAAGTCAGCCAATACTTTACCACCAAAAATGTTGTCAATCTGAATCAAGAGTCAAAATGATGTTGTTAATCTTTTCGGATATCAGAGGAATTGTTCATTATTAACTTGTACCAAATGGACAATCAACCAAGTTTACTATTTGAAAGTGCTGAAAAGGATGCATGAAAAGTTAGATGAAAATGACCTGAACTTTTTTGCCAACAACTCCTATCTTTTGCATCACAAACTCCACACCATCTTCCATAGTGATTGTACCAATTTGCACTCCCACCAGCAGTGTACCAGAGTTCCTTTTTCTCCACATCCTCTCCAGCACTTGTTATTCCTTGTCTTGTTGATAACAGCCATTCTCACAGGTGTGAGGTGGTATCTCATTGTGGTTTTGATTTGCATTTCCCTGATAGCTAATGAGGATGAGCATTTTCTCATGTGTCTGCTGGCCATTTGTATTTCTTCATGGAAGAAGTGTCTGTTTAGGTCCTCTGCCCACTTTCTAATTGGATTGTTTGGTTTTTTGTTGCTGAGTCATACTAGTTCTTTATATATTTTAGATATTAGACACTTATCAGATGCATTGTTTCCAAATATTTTCTACTATTCAGTTGGATGTTTATTTGCTTTGTTGATGGTTTATTTTGCTGTGCAGAAACTTTCTAGTTCGATATAGTCCCGTTTATTTATTTTTGCTTTTACTTCCCTTGCTTTTGAGGTCAGATTCCTGAAGTCTTCCTTGAGCCCTAGGTCTGTAAGTTTAGTACTAATGTTTTCTTCTATACAGCTTATTATTGCAGATCTTTTATGTTTATATTGCAGATCTTATATTTAATTTTAGTATATGGTGAGAGTTCACACCTCAGGGACATTCTTTTGCATGTGTTTTTCCAATTTTCCCAGCACCACCTACTGAAGAGGCTACTTTTTTTGTTGTTGTTTGTTTTGTTTTGTTTTAATAAAACCCAATGACTTTTTCTTACCTTGAAGATAAAGCAAAGATTGAAAGAAAGACATTTTAATGACATTCAGGACATCAAGGGTAATAATGACGACAGCTCTGATGGTCATTCCATAAAAAGAGTTCCAAAATTACTTTGAAGAGTGAACTAGGTGCGGGTGTTGGTGTATAGCTTCCCAAAAGGAGTGCTTAGAAGGTGACTATAGTGATACTCAGCAATGAATTATGTAGCAGTTTTTCTAGAATGAGTTTGTGAACTTAATTATCAGACCTTATAAATAAGAACATTTTCAATATTAACTGAAGTTTTATTTGCTATTCCCTTTGAGGCCTCTATTGTTTTTTTTCTATTTCATTGGGACAAGAACATGAAATTTTGAAGCAAACTATCTGGATTCCAGGCCTTGTTTTATCTCTTAACAGACTCCACTCAGTGACTTTGGTCTCAATTAATTCATCTATAAAATAAGGATGATGGTAACATATACCCAACCTGCGCCAGAAGTGTTTTCAGTGATCAATCAACATATTGTTCACTAAAATTTTATAAAAATGGACTGCTAAAAAACTGTAATGCTATTATATGTCAATGTTTCTCCAAGTCTATTTGCTTCTGTCTATCCCTAGTTCCAGCCAGCTCAAAGAGAAGAAAGCAGTATTTAATAGAGAAAGAGAATGTTGTATAAGAGAGAGAAAATTTCTGCAAAGTGTCAATTTATGATTCACCCTGAGTACATGGGAAGCTACAAAATGTGGTTCCTGGAGAACAACACTAAGGCTCTCTCCAAATAGCTGCTATCATCAACTGCTGCCAAACTCCAGTTGAAATTTTGCCGTTAATGGTGCATTTCTTTTAGATCTATATGACACTCCTCCTCAAAAAGTTCCTAAGATGGAAACACTTCACAGGGTTCAGAATTATTAGTTATCAAAAGCATCTTGAAAGAAATGGAGGAGAGGTCTCGCTAGTGCCCGAGAATGGGCACTAGCATCTTCCTAATGCATTTTCCTAAGGCTAAAACCTATTTGCTTAATACTTTTCTTTATTGTTAAATTTATTGAAGTGACATTGGTTAGCAAAAATTACATAGGTTCCAGGTGTATAATTCCACAGTGCATCGTCTACATGTTGCATTGTGTGCTCACCACCCAGAGTCAGTTCTCTTTTCATCACCATGTATTCGACTCCTCCTCCCTCCCTTTCCCCTCCCTTCTCCCTTTCCCCTCAGGTAACCACTAAACTATTGACTGTGTCCATATGTTTTGGTTTCTGTGTTGCTTTCAGTTTTACATTCCACATATGAGTGCAGTCATATGTGTTTTTGTTTTTTATTTTTCTGTCTGGCTTATTTTGTTTGTCAAAAAGGTACCTAGCTTTATTAAAATAAGCATTCACCAGTAATATAAACACTCATGTTTGTTTTCCTTCAGTATTTTCTAGGCTTATCCTGTTTGAATTTGTTCTTAACAGTGTTTTTGAATTTATCATGTGTGCAGTTATCACTGTAGTAAACTTACAAATAAAAATATCTCTAGCATTTACAATAAATCTAAAACATATTTCTGTGGATAACCCTGATATGTTGGTGATGGTAGAGGGAATTTTCCATTCCTATTTAAGAAATCAGGGTAATGTTTTTTTTTAAATTTATTCCTCACAAAATATATTATGTTTAAAATCATTAAAATAATGTTTAAGATGGTGACAGATTGTGATCATAATTTTGTCTGTGTCAAGGATATATTTATAAAATACCATTCTTGCAAGATTACAAATTATCATTTTATATTTCTTTCTTAATATATTTTTGAGAACTGAGTCTATAAAATAGAAAAGATAAGAAGGAAACAAGTACATCTTAAAGTGTATACTTTCTGTAGTAAAATCTTCTTTGAACTTAAAATTAGAAGGCACAAAAAATTCAAATGTGATCTTCAATTAAATTTCTTCAGAATTTCCATTCATTCAGTCATTAATTGTTAGTGCTAAGCCAGTAGTTGTGCTGGGCACTAAGTATACAAAGATGATAAGGTGCTAAGTTCTTGGATGATATATCTAACTATTAAATGTGGATTCTGCCATTAAGAATCTCCATATTTCAGAGGAATATGAGAGAGAGAGAGTTTATGCAGATGATAGAACAACATGATAGATACTTGAAAGGTAAGGTAAAATCACCAAAAAAATGACAAATTCTTCTTGAGAATAAGAATTAAGAAAAGCTGTACAGAATAGAACCCCCCCCACCCCACCCCCACACACACAGACAGAAAAAGGAGCTAAGTCTGAGTCTTGAATGAAGACAATAGACACTTTACTAATCAGACAGATAAGGTGGGTAGAGAATTTATAGCCTTTATTTTAAAGTCCATTTTGTCTTGTATGGGGACTTATGGGAGAAGATAACTTTTAGGGACTTCCCATCCCAGCACTGGAATCTAGTAATCCTACTTCTGGGTATTTATTTGTAAAAACCCAAAACGCTTACATCCATATATTCAATGGAATATTGTTTACAGTGGCCAAGATGTGGTGGCAGCCTGGGTGTTCATCAATGGATTAATGGATAAAAGGAGGTGAAACATATATGAAGTCAGACAATTAACTCTGTGAACTCATTCCAGAAAAAGTGCTACATACCTCATTGTCGAATATCACTACAGTCACCTTTGAAGTATTCCCGTTGGGAAGTTATGCACCGATGTCAGCACCTGGTCCACCCTTCAAAACAATTTTGGAACTCTTTTTCTGGAATGGCCATCAGAGCTGTCATCATACCCAAAATCTGACAATTAAGTTTGCGAACTTGCCACCATATGGTTACATCGGCAGTATATACAAAGAACTTGTGTTGGCTTTCCTAATAAACTCTGATAGTTCTCATAGGGTTTCTCTACTTAAAAAAATCTTAGTTCTGTCTACTTTTCCACTTCTATCATTTCTATATCCCTGTCCTTGAGCTTACTTATTCTCTATACAATTTGATATGCTTATTTTTAATGCTTTGTAATGCATCCTTGATTCCATTTATTGAGTTCTCATCCCCCTCACCTCCAATTTCTGTTTAGTTCTTTTTTAGAACTTCAATCCCTTTAGTAAGTACTCCTGTTTATTAAATTTATTCCTGAAATCATTGTATTGTTTTCTGAGTTTTCTTGCAGCTAAATGAGTTTCTTCATAACTGCTATTTTTAAATTCTCTTTCAGATTACCATATCCTGTGTCTTTGGGTTTGGTTGTTAAACAATTGTCATTTTCTCTTTGTACTACCATATTACCATGATTTTTCATAGTGTTTGATGAAAAGTTCCTCTGCTGCTGTATTTGAAGTAGTAAGAACTTTTCTTATTTAGTTAGGGCTTTCTTTTGTTTTAGCAGTTAGCAGGTTGGTAAATAGGAGCCTTTCTTCTGTTCTCCAGAAGGTGGCACCATAACACATTGTTGGTTTCTCTCACTAGCGTGGACTCACTTCTAAGGCTGCTGCTGTGATTGAGGGGAGCTGTGTACTTAGCAGTTGGGTTTTGGATGTGTTCATGGCCCCGCCAGGGGAACCTCAGGTGAAAAGCAATACCCAGAGGTCTGTGGGTGGTCCTTTTGCTGGAATTCCAGGACAGACAGCAGGAAATGTTTTTCTTCAGTTCTCCTCTGTCTTTTTCTTTTCCCTCCCCAGTTACTGCAGCCTCTACTCAGAGAAAGCAATGGGTCCTTCCAGCTGACAGTCTGACACACACCCTACTGACCACCTTCATCTTCCACCTCCTCTTCCAGAAAGGTTGGGCAGATGGCTAATGGACCTGCCACCTCTGCCACTCCCTTCACTCTGTAGCCTCCTTTAAGGTCTAATTTACCCACTTTTGGGTACACGGGTGAATGGATCTCACAAGTGTCTTGGTGTGCTGTGGAGAGTTGATTTTTTTTTTCTTATGTCTTTTCCAATTAGCTTTAAGTGGAAGAGAAGAGAAAGAAGGAATGACTCATGCTGCTATGATACTGACGTCACTTCCTGTCCTACTTCTTAAAATCACACATTTTTCATTGTCACCATCTTTAAATACGGTGATAAGTATCCTGGAACTGTTTCTTACACTATCTTCCAATACATACCCACCTGTCATGCCAAAGATAGTTTATTGAAAGAAATTTGTGGAAGAAACACAATAATAAGCCAATTCAGGAATCTGTCAGAATCCTTAATGGTCTGATTTAATGCAAGGAATCATTTTTGGTATTGAACAATGCTGCATGTCCTTTGGGCAATACTCCATAAATACTCAACTGAGCAATATTTAATATTGAAAAATAATCCAGTGGTATATTTTATTTTTTCTCCCACTGGCTAGTACTTAGAATGCCACTTTTCTAGTTGCCAGTTAGTTATGTGCAGTCATATCTTGCAGCATACAGTTACGTAATGTAGGGTTGACCACTTATGGAAATTAAATCTCTAACAAGGGTAAAATCCAGAAAAAAAGTTGCTATATCTCTACTAGGAGGTGAGCCAAGTAGAGAAGAAAGGTGGACATGCAGAATTGAAAATTATTGATTTACAGAGGCTATAAGAGCAAGGTTTGATGAGAATTTTCAAAGGAAATACAGGAAGGACTAGAAAGATGATATGTGATAGGTAGCTAGAAGAAGCCTGGAGTCTTATGGACAGCATGAGCACCAGAAGAAAATAGTGCTGTGGACTGAGGGGAGGAAATTATTTCAAGAATAGACTGGCCTACAATATAAAATGTCAAAGAGGAACCAAATAGGGTTAAATTAAAGATTAGCCATTATTTAGGCAATTAGGATGTTACTATTGACCTTGTCTGACAAAGACATAGTGCAGTTCATTTAACACTACTTGAGATGGGGGAAGTTCCTAGTCTTCAAAAAAGCTTGACTGAGAGATAGAGAATTTGTTTGATGGGGATCTAGAGTAGATATCTGTAGTCTTAAAAGGGGAGAGTTTTATACACTAGCAAAAGGTAGAGAAGACACTTGATAGAGCAAGTCCTGGGCAGGTGGAGGAGGGTAAAAAGATCACAAGTGAAAGAGCTAACCTTGAGAAATAGAAGACATACCTCTCCCATTAAAATTTGAAGGTGGAAAAGAAGGATGGCTGATTTTAAAGGAATGTATGAAAGCAGAGGGAAAGGTTTTTGAAAGATTATTTTGTAAAATCAACTACTAGATGAAGGTAATTAGAGTAAGAATAAAATAAAATTTGTGGTTAGTACTCAAGATTGTGAATAATTGCTTTGAAAAAAGGAATTTAGGCCTGATTACAGTCAAGAAATAAAATTCTAAGAAGACTATGGGCTGGTTCAAAAAGGAAAGTATAAACAGGCATGCCTTGTTTTATTGCACTTCACTTTATTATGGTTCACAGATGCATTTTTTTATAAATCGAAGATGAGATCCTCCACCAGTAAATGGATCAAAACTCACTTTATCTCAATGTATGCTTTATTGCAGTGGTCTAGAACTGAACCCACAATATCTTCGGGGTATACTGTGTTTGCAATGATGCTCAGCTGCAAGGCTGATTCTTCCTGGCAGCTTAAGATTTGGGTGGAGGAAGGAGAGGGCTAGATTTCTCAAGTGATGAGATTATCAAGATGGTTGTAGTGAAAATGACCGACACATTACTATTGAACTGAAAAAAATGAGGTTCTTGGGAAAATTTGACTGAAACTACAAGTATTGGAATGCCAAACTAAAGATTGATTAAAGAAATTTTGGGGGCTAATGGTGTTGCTCCCACCTTATTTTCTGGTATAGGTTTATTTCTCCTAAAATTTGTATCAGTGCTAAGTTGAATGACTTGATCTCAAAGACTTCAACTTTAAAAATTATTTGTTTTCTATTATATAAACACAGGCCAAGGGGAACACAAACTCAAAATTACATCAGTAGTTCAAAACTTTTGCTATTTTGTATATATGATTAATATAAAGTAAAGATACATAGGAAATTTTATTATACATATTCATGACATAAAGTTTAAAAAATTACAATGAGACTTTATTGGAGAGTACAGTTTCAATTCTAAATCACCAAAAAAATAAATAAATAAATAAATAAAAATAAAAATAAATAAATAAATAAATCAATCAATCACCCCCCACAAAATACAAAAACTCAAGTTAGTCTTGGTTCAAGATACGAAGTGATATTTGATATATTTTTTTTCACAGTAGATGCTTTAAAATTTTTTTATTACATTTATTGGGGTGACATTGGTTATTATAAGTATGCAGGTTTCAAATGTACATTTCTGTAATACATTATCTATATATTGCAGTATGTGTTCACCACCCTGAGTCAGTTCTTCTATCACCATATATTTACTTTTTGTACTTAGGGAGGCCCAGGAAAATTGGTGAGATAAGATGACCTTTAAAATATTCAGTTTATTTTAGCCTTGATTATGGCCTAAATCTAACTGGAAATGTTATTTTCCATCTTTAGTCATTTCTTTATGTTTGATTCAAAGCTACTTTTAAACAAAATTACCACAAATACTTTAATATTATGTATCTTTTGTTCAGTGAGAAAAAATTCATTACTCTACTTTTTGGTTATCTCACATTATTATAAAATGTATTATGGTGTCATCATAGATTACAAATAGAAAAATATATTTACTTCTCTCCTTCAAAAGCTAACATTCAAGAGTTTTGATTTTAGACCTCTAGTGCTTTTCAGGACTGACATTCAGTGCTGAGTTAGGGCAGGTTAAGCATTGGGTTTTAAATATTAATATTTATTAATTTAATTCTAAATGTGCACATGAAGTTTTCTGGATCAAAGATAGATTATCATTATTTGCTTAAGAATCAAATAATGAGTATGGAATTCCTCACACTGATTTCTACCCCTGGGCAATGAGATAAAAGCTCGGTATAATGTCCTGTAAATGGAAATTTCAAAATCTGTATCTTAGGAGAGAAACAGAGAAAGATTTTTGTCTTTTTATATATGGGAGAAAGAAGCAACTGCATCCCTCTACCCTCACAAAATGAGAAAAAAAATGCTCTTTAAAGATGAATAAAAAGGAACCAATGTTCTCACTCTATTTTTTTGTAGAATGTAAGTACACCTCTCCAAGAGCCACATAAGAACCAGCCACATAAGATCCCTGGATTTTATGACTACATATGCCTCCAATGTATGTCCCATTTCTCATTTTTCTTTGAAATGTAAATACATACCTCTAGAGTTTGGTTGATATCTCTGGAGTTCTGTCACCATTATACAGTTAGTTGTCAATTAACTTCCCAAGTCCTGCTTCTAGCTGAGGATCCCAAGTTTCAGCAAAACTCATTTCAAAGGCCTCAACTGTTGAGAAACACAAAAATAGGTTCTCTTTTCCCACAATAAATTATCTAAGGCTATTTTGGAAAGAGGTCATAGGAAGAGATTGGGATTCATTAAGTGGAGCAAGAAGGAGAATAGACCAATGAGCAATATGCAGATGTTCATATTCAGTTAGGCAGGATGTAGGCTAGAGTGACCTGACATCTGACATCCTTGGAACATGACCTGAGGCTTGTCAAAGGACAAATCTTAGGCCAGAATCCTGACAATGAGAGGTCAAAATTTGATCTACAAACTCATAAGAGAAACTTTTGTTTGGTGTTGTAGAAAGTGGTTTATAAGAAAATGCACAAAGCTGAAGAAAGTACTGTCAAAAAACAAGGCAGACATATGAGGTAAAGACTTCATTCTTAATGTTATAAAATTTCTAAATTATATACCTAGATATGTCATTATTTATTCATTCTTTTATATATATACAGACACACACATTTATATATATATTTAATTTTTGGGGGTGACATTGATTGGTAAAAATTACATAGATCCCAGGTGTATAATCCTACATTACATCTTCTATGTGTTGTATTAAGTGTTCCTCACCCAGAGTCATTTCTCTTTCCATCACCATATACTTGTTTCCCTGTTCCTTTCCCCCTACCCCGCTTCCCCCTTACCCTCAGGTAACTACTAAATTATTGACTGTGTCCATGAGATTTGTTTCTTTGTTGCTTTCAATTCTATGTTAACGATCAAATTAAATTTCTCCATCCCTTTCCCTTATTTTACCCACTCTCCCATTCCTCCTCCCACCTTAAAGAAGTCCCTCTAACATTCTATAGTACTGGTTTGGTGGTAATTATTTCTTTAACTTTTCCTTACCTGAGAAACTCTCTATCTGTCAATTCTGAATGCTAGCCTTGCTGGTTACATTATTCTTGGATGCAGATTCTTGATTTTCAGAACATTGAATATTTTCTGCCAATCTCTTCTGATCTGTACCGTTTCTGGTGAGAAATCATCTAAGAGTCTAATGTGTGTCCCTTTATAAGCTATTACTTGCATTTCTCTTGCTGTTTTTAGAATTTCCTCTTTTTCTTTAACTTTTGCCATTTTAATTATGATGTGTCTTGGTGTGTTCTTGTTTGGGATCATCTTGTTTGAGATTCTCTATGCATCCTGGATTTGTATGTCCATTTATTTCATCAGCTTAGGAAAATTTTCATTCATTATTTCTTCAAATAATTTCTTGATCCCTTGCTTTTCCTCTGCTCCTTCTGGCACACCTATTATTTGATATTCCTCCACTTAAAATTGTCCCAGAGGAATCTTGAACCATCCTCATTTTACTGGATCCTCATATCTATCTGTTGTAAAAGGGTGTTCTCTGCTGGCTTTTCCTGCACATCACGGCTGTGTGCTTCTATTTTATCTAGTTTGGTGACTTTTATTCTGTTTTTCATTTCAGTTAATGTCATTATCTCTCTCTGGCCCTTCATAATGGTTTGTAATTCTTCTTTAATGGTTGCTATCTCTCTGTTGAAATTATCATTCAGTTTCTTAAGCATTTTTATAATCATCACCTTGAGCTTGGTTTCTGATGGGTCATCTGTCCCCATCTCTTTAATTCTCTGGTTTCTCATTTTCTGCAGCCTCTCTTGACCCTCCCAACTTTAATTTCTTTGGTGTTCGCTTCTGATACTGGGTGGGCCTAGGTCTGTGGAGGAAGGGCATTTGTGGATTTGTTTTCTTCCTGTGGCTCCGGGGGTCAAGCAGGGAGTTTGGGCATGATTGCACCTTTCTGTTCTTGGTTTGCCCCACATGTGGATTCTGCCCTGTGCCTTGGGGTCAGCTGTCCTGTATGCTGGTCTTTCAGACCATCCTTGTTGTGGGCTGAGAAATGCACTTGAAGCACCCTCTCTCTCCTTCTCCTTTCTGGCCAGAGCATTCATGCTGAGGTTCCTCACTGCCCAGTTGCTCCCCCTCCTTTGGGAACTGGAGTGAAGTTCAATCGCTCTGTTTTGCAGACCAGTCTGCACCTCTTGGGATCAAAGTGAGGTAGATGTGATATCTCATGCCCCGCCTCTGGGCCTCCTTTTCTCTGTCCCATGGACCAAGTGAGGTCTGGAGTGCTCTCCTGCCGCCTTCTTTCTCCTCCCTTCCCCAGCAGTAGAGTTTCTAGTGGGGACCCACGCAGCTGCATCCCCACTCTTCCCTTTATTCTGTGTTTAACCTTCTGCCCACATGTAGGTACCTTAATGCAAACGTGGATTTCTTAGTTGTGATGTTGCATTATGTAGAGGGCTCTTGGTTGAGTTATAGGTGTTTTCTTAGTTGTAATCTCCAGAGGAGTTTTCTGGAGGTCCCTCTCCTGCTGCCATTTTGTTGCATCTCCTATTTATTCATTTTTTTCGGTACTCATGGATCCTTTCTTATTGAAGACTCATGGCTCGCTCAGTACTAAAAAACTTTCTTATATTATTTCTTTGATAATTTCTTTTATTCTATATTTTTTATTCCCAGCTTTTTAAATTTGCATTAAGTAGGTGTTAGATTTATTGGATTTGTCCTGTGGTTCCTCTTGTATTTTCTCCATTTCTTTTCTTTTTGCTTTTTTGTCTTATGTTATGAATAAATTCCTTTATTATTGTTTTTATCTATTTTTTTAAAAAGTCTACAAATATATATTAAATTATAAAACCCTGCTATTATTCTATTTTTATACCATTTTATTTGCATTTTATGAATGTACTATTTTTACATATATGAAGATAGTGATCAGAATATTTAATTTTTCATTATTTCTTAAATTATCAGTTTCCTCTAAGATAACTTTTTCTTATGCTTCCTATTTGTCTACCCTTTCATATCAAAGCTTTTATAATATGTCACATGACCCTTGGTTGTCTGTCCATATTTACAATGAAACATACAACTGTGTTCTTTGCAAAGTGGTCAGGGCTTAGAGAAAACTTCAAAGTGACTGGTACAGAGCCAGCAGTCCTGACAGAGTACCACTAAGTTCCAGAAAAAGAGAGTTTCAACTTTGTAATACTAACTTCCACATACTTTTCCTTGGTTCTTTCAAGTCACTTTTTTAAAAAAAAGAGGAATTCCTGGTGAATTTTACTTAGAATTAAACATGTGACTGCTGACAAATGTATTGAGGAGGAAAGGGGCTTCCTTATAGACTCCCAGTTAGTTTAACTTTTTAATTCTACAACCCTACTCTTGCACTTTTTGTACTTATGATCTTTGAGTTCTGAGTTTCTCTGGAGTTCCACTTTACTTTATGGACTCCCTCCAGTTGCAGCTCCAACTTAGAATGTTTTAGGTGGGGATTTCCTTCTCTTTGCTTAACAGCTAACGCCCATCCCTCTGCCTTCTGTCTTTTCAATCTTTATTGTAAACTCTTCTGCTGAAGCCCCATTTCCTGTTGTTTGTGTTGCTGTGGGTGTATACCTTCTTTATCCCTTTCCTATCACATTGTTTGTTATTTGGAAGTTTTGCAATTAAACACATGCACTTGGTCTCAAGATAGGTATTAGGGTCAAAGTTTAACCTCTATAGCTAACGGATGGATTCTAAGAGGTTCTTTATAATAGAGTTCAGTAAGAAGAGAGCTGAAATGAGAGGAAAGCCAGATCTATGTTATCTTAGTCTTAAACCAAATTTCATCTGTCCTGAACAAAATAAACAATAACAATGACAAACCCAAACAGGTAGTAAATATAATAAAGCCAAATATAAAGTCAGTACTTCTTAGTTAACAATGTACTATGACTATTTAAAAACTAAATACAAGTGAGGCAAGCCAACAAATAGACTTCACTATAGGGATATAAAAGCTATTAGAATCAATCATCTCTTATCCCTGGAAAGCATTTGCTTTAAGTTTCACAACTATGTTTCTATGATTATCCAATTTGCTTCCTTCCTTGCTGTACCAACAATTCCTTGGGGACACTTATAAGGTACAGAGGTTTTCCTTCATTTTATCATATCCACTGAAACAAAGAACAGTAATCAGAAATAGCGTTGTTTTATCTTTTAGAGGATCTACTTCTTCTTTTCTATGAGAAATTCTAGGGTTAGGGTCGTGCTTTTTACCTTGACAAAGAACTGCAAGGCAAACAAAAGCTTTTCTTAGAGGTCCTTTTTAGAAATTACAACCCAGGAGACACTGATTTGGGTGGAAATCCCAACTATGTTCTGAGGAGGACAGTTTATAAAGAAAGAAAGTCGGGGGAGGGCTTTCAAAAGGATTACATAAGTTGCTTTGAAAGAGCTGTCATTGGTGCTGGTAAGTAGCCTCACACTATGGCACACAGGATTGATTGCTCGTGTCTATTGCCAGGTGAAAATTTTATTTTTTAAATAGAGAGTTCAGTGATGTAGAGCCAATTCCAGGAACTATATCAGGATGTAGCCATTTATTTAGCCCAGTTCAAAAGTTCAGTTTCACATGGAGGGTGTGTGTTAGCTTAGCTTCTCAGAAGTCTCTTGGCTCCATTGTAGATTGTTCTCTTAAAACAAAAACAAAAATGGATTATTACTGGTTTAAATAAACAGTACATGGTACATTCAGGAATTCTGGGTGCTGCTAATAGTTCACGGTTTTGTCCTCTGCATGGTAAATCAATATGTACTTAAATATATAATTGGAACTAATAAAATTTATGGTTTGGAAAGTACTTTATAATTAAATTTCAGGCTATTGAAATGCTGTAATTAACACAGATTGGAGATTATCTCTAATTGCTCATATTAAGTAAAATGATATCCTTTGCACAAAGGGTAATATTTTGGACTATATATAAAAAGTTTATGTAAAAATAACAGACAACCATATAGTTTTAAAATCATAATACTAAAGCAATTATAATGACAAAAGTTTAGTGAAAGTTAAAATAAGTATACATATAGTTTTAAAATTAACAATAGTCAAGCACTTATAAGTCACTACCATCCAGTATCATCTTCTGAGGCAATTAATAAGATGATACAGATGTACATTAAGCTTTTTATTTTATCTGAAAACACATACAGGGGAACCAAAAAAATTATTTATTTATAAAACTTTGTGTATTTATTCTTACATGTTTAAACTTCAATCACCTTCAAAGTACTCTTTGGGGCAATACTCCAATGGAGATGCTTTTTTCATGGCTCAAAACAGTTTTTGAACCCATTGATTTTGATGCCTCTTAGTACTTCTGCTGTTTTTTGTTTCACCTCTTCCACATTAGCAAAATATTTCCCTTTGAGGACTTCCTTATCCAAAGAAAGAAGAAAAGGGTCACCCAGGGTGAGATTGGGTGAATAGAGAGAGTAGGGCCTGGTGGTCATGTCATTTTGGTAAAAAACTACTGAATACTCAGTGAGGTGTTGGCAGATGCATTGTCATGCCAATCATTGTTTGTGTAAATTACCCACCATGAAATGGGCAAACACATTGAAAGAGTCTAAAAAAAAATCTCACCAAAGCCCAAACAGCCTCTCACAACAACGCCAGCTGGTACACTGATGCAGATGGGTTTCTAGAACACTCACCTAGCTGAGGAAGCCTGTACTACAAGGGTTCTGCCCTTCAGAAGATAATTCCATTCCTTTTGGGTCCTCCCTTGTATGTACATATTCTTAATGAGATATAGTACACATACCACAAAATTCACCAATCTAAACTATATAATTTGGCATGTTTTTAGTTTGTTCAGACATCAATCACAAGATGAAACCTTCACCATTATCTAATTCCAGAACATTTTCATCACCACCACCACCACCACCCACAAAAAATCCCCAAGACCTATCAAGCAGTGACCTCCCCCTCCCCCAGCCTCTGGCAACCACTGATCTACTTTTTGTCTCTATGAATTTACCTATTCTAGACATTTAATATAAATGGAATTATGCAAAATATAAACTTTTGTGTCTGGCTTCTTTTAATTAGCTTGTTTTCAAAGTTCTGCCATGTTGTAGGATGAATCAGTACTTCATTGTTTTTTATAGCTGAATCATATTTTATTGTATGGTTATGCCACATTTGGCAGTTGATAGAATTTGGGTTATTAGCAGTTTAGGATTGTTATGAATAATGCTGCTATGAACATTCATGTACAAGTTCCATGTGAGCATGTATGTGTATTTTCAATTATCTTGGGTACAGACGTAGAACCAGAATTACTGTTCCTGTGGAAATCTATGTTTAACTATTTGAGGACCTGTCAAACTGTTTTCTATGGTGACTGCACTAGTTTACACTCCCACCAGTAGGACATGAGGGTTCACATTTCTCCACAACTTTGCCAATGCTTTGTATTTTCTGTTGTTAGAGATGTAAAGTGGGATCTCATTGTGATTTTGATTTGTGTTTCCAGAATTACTACTGATGTTGAGCATTTCTTTTCGTATGTTTATTGGTTCTTTGGGAAACTATGTATTCAATTCTTTGCTCCTTTAAAAATATTATTTGTTTTATGGTTGTGTCGTAAGATACCAGACCCATATCAGATATATAATGTACGAAATATTTTTCCATTTTGAAGTTTGTCTTTTTACTTTATTGATAGTTTATTTTTGATGCACAGAAGTTGTTAATTCTGATGAAGTACAAATTATTTTATATTTGATTACTTGTGCTTTCAGTGCCACATTTGAGAAACCATGGACTAATCCAAGCTCATAAAGATTTATACCTATGTTTTCTTCTAAGGGTTTAGAAAATGTAATAAATGCTATTGGATACATTTTGAGTTAATGTTTTACATATGGTATGAGACAGGGATACAACTTTATTATTTTGTTAGTGGCTCTCTAATTATTCTCACATCATTTGTTGAAAATACTATTTTTCTCATTTAAGTTTCTTGTCCTCATTGTCAAAAATTAAATCTATAGAAATTTGGAGGCATGAATATCGTGATCTAGATTTTAGTATAAAACCTTCATAACTTTTATACTCTTTTGTTTACATTTAGTTGCTTTTCCTTCCTGAAAACTTCTAGAAAGATATGTTAATTTTAAATGTTTTAAAATTTTTCCTATCAATACTTTGGTATAGGATATTTTATACTCCTTATGCTAAGCCTTTATTTTGCCACTCAGTCTATGACACTTTTAAAACAAACATATCTGCAAATCTTTGACACTTCTCCAGTAGAAAGGTGAGGCCTGTCTCACCAGTTTAAATCTGGACTAGATTTAGTGACTTATAACCAGTAGGTGAATTGGAAATGATGTGTGTGACCTCCTAAGGCTAGGTCATAAAAAGAGAAAAGGTGACATATCTTCAATATTGCTTGCTAAAGCACTCACACTGGTGACTTGAGCCATCATATAAAACGTTTGACTTCCTTGTAACTTTCATTCTGTGTAGAAGGCCAATCCATACAAAAAAGCCACATGTAATTCATGTGGATTCAGATGAGGTCACTGATGCAAGCCAGCATGAATTGCCAATGATGTAAGTGAAAATGGCTCCAAATGATTCTAACTTCCCATCATTCAGTCACCCCTAGCTACCAACTATTCCTAGGTGAGAGTCCAGAAATTGTGGAGCAAAGACAAGCCACGCTCACTGTTCCCTGTCTAAATTCCTAACCCCCAAAGCCACGAGCATGACTAAATGATCATTTAGAGTAGCTCTATTTTAGAGTATTTTGTTATTTGGCAATAGTTACTAGAACACAAATCTTCCACTTCTGGAGAATAACTTCCTTAGATTTTGCAAAATGTTTTGTTGAAAATATCTGATATGATATTACTAATTTGCAATAGCTTTTCTTCCTGTTCTTTGTTGTATTTTTATTATACCCTATTTTTGTATGCATATAATATTCTATGTTTCTACACTGAGGATATTACTTTCAGACTTTTTCTAGTAGCTTTACCTTCTCCAGTTCCTTTTGTTCTGCTTGTTTAGTTTGGCATTTCCTTTTCTCACATTGGATGTATACTTCAAATTCCTGGTGACCCTTGGCTATCTGTTCATATGTGAGTGAATTTGAAGCTGTATGTGCATAATTAGTGCTTGCTGACTTTTGAGCTTCACATAGATAATGTTTTCATTTGGGTACCAACTAATCTCAATAATTATATATCATGCTTTCTGGGACAATTCCATGTTCCTACAGAAGAATCTATGATCTCCTGCCTGTTGAAGAGGTTCAAGTAGTGTCCAGTTTTCTTATACTCATCCTGAAAATAGTATGGGAACTGCCCTAAGAGTATTACCATTCAATTCATTCCCTAATAGTAGCCTCTTACCTCATGCTGGTCTGCAAACCCTGATTCAATTACTCTAAACAGTGGAACATTAGGTTCATTTGGGATCAGTTCAGAACCAGATCTAGAGATTAAATGCTATTGACATGCACTTTCAATAAGTCTCATATCTGCTCCATATCTCTGTTCAGACTGAGTCTGAGTTGTTCCAAGAGTTGTGCCTGAGAAGCTGCAAGCCCAAAGGAACACACCAAGACATAGGTTTACTGAGACCTACTGACAGGAAGAGTCTCCTGTGGTGGCTCTCTGGAGAGGTTGTGATCTACACCTGGACAGAGAACAAGCAAGGTTACAAAAATACAGCAAAACAAAGAGCACTGGTAGGAGAAACCATCTGGCAGGCTCTGTGCGCAGTGTCCCTAGAAGCCTAGAGACTGACTGCTGGCAGCATATAGAACTAGCTGTCTGATAAGCAGCATACAGTGCCAGGAGACCTTGAATGCCTGCCAGGTCCCTACAGTCTCATGTTACCTTTTTCAATACTTCACACTCCCACACTCTGTGAGGAAATTAGGCCTTTTTATTTCACCAGAACATTCCTCTACAGGTGTCCAGGATTTAGTTTTTCCTCATTCTGAAAAGTCAGTTACTACTCCTCTGTATGCTTTCACTCTTCCAAATTGTGTTGAAATTTCTTACCTGTATTGTCTTTGTATTTTCCTATTTGTGATTGTGGGATACACACACACACACACACACACACACACACACGGAAATAAATGTAAATATACAGACATATCTAATTTTTATTTTACTGGAGTTTGGGAAGAAACAGCTTTAGTCATACCTAACTAAAATTTTAATAAAAATCTCTAAGTAAATTAGATTTTTAGGACAGAAGGCGTATATAATATAGCAGCAATGATTCTTGATATTAACATAAATAATGTCACAATATTTAACAAAATTAGACTGTTATGACATCCAGAACCATACTGTATCATATATAGATGCTTTTATTTTCACTTCAATTTTTTTAAATTCATTTTTATTGTTAGACTTATTGCGGTGACATCTGTTAGCAAGATTTACATAGGTTTCAGGCATACAATTCTACAGTGCATTGTAAGCTTGTTGTATAATGAGTTCACCACCTAATGTGACTTCTCTTTCCATCACCCTATATCTAGCTTCCCCTCCCTCCTCTCCCACCCCCTCCCCTTTCTCCCCTCCCTAACCCACTTGTCCCTAAATAAACATTAAACTATTGATTGTGTCCATGGGTTATTTCTTTGTTCATTTTTTGTCTTCGTTGTTTTCAGTTTTATATTCTGCATATGAGTGAAGTCATACAGTTCTTTGTTTTTTCTGTCTGGCTTATTTCACTTAGCATGATGATCTCCAGGTCCATCCATTTTGTTGCAAATGGCAATATTTCATCTTTTCTTATAGCTGAGTAATATTCCATTGTGTATATGTACCACAGCTTCTTTATCCAGTCATCTGTCGCAAGAAGGTTCTTTTATTTTCATCATTATCATGTCCGTTGGAAAAGTAGAGAAATGTACATAATATACAGTGTCCGGCAGAAGTAATGCCTTTTTTATGAGTTTGCAATCTATACCAAATCTTTTATTACAAAATCATAAGTATATAATTCTGTAACATAACAATATTTTTAACTACTTTAAAAAGGGTGTACTTACTTCTGCCAGACCCTGCATATTACATACTTCATGTTTCAAGTTATATCTGTATCTAGTAATATTTCACAAGATGTGGAAGTAGGTTTTTATGTTTTGCTATAGTGGTTGGAATCTAGCAGTTGATAAAGGAAGAACTGGGCAGTTCTTTCACTCCTAATACTTTGGACCTGACTAGTATTATAAATTAATTATAGTACTTTCTGTCTACACTGCACTTGGGGAATTTATTTAGATCTACTCTCAGAGCTGACTTCCCAAGAGAATACAAGTCAATTACTGTTAGAGCTCTTCCTGTCTCATTAGCTATTTGAATAATAATATATTTGAATGATGGCCCAGGAGACTAGAATTAGAAACTGCTTGCCTCAGTCCCAAATGAGCTTCTTAGGTAATCCTAAGTGTCCATTATTAGTTCAAGCTGTGCCTTATGACTGACTCTGGGATATTCTACTCACCTCGAGAAAAACTGGTGGAGTATATAGCTTTGTTTGTTATTAATATATAAAGTTTGAATTGTACTAGACATCTGTAGCTTGGCAAATTACTTTTCAAATCACCAAAACTGCTTCTAAATCAAGAGACCTAAGTACTGTCAGGTTTGCTTATTTTATACTTAAGAAAAAGTTAAATATTGTGTTCTAAATGTGTTGAGTTTTTAAGATTATTTTGAATGGCTGTTTCTATGTAACCTAAAATAAAACTGCAAAATTTTGCTGTATTATTCTTGTGGCCAGCCATCCTTTGATGCATAGAGTGGAAATAAGATATAGACCAATCTATAAAATTCCATTAATGCTTATGACCTGGTCATTATTTAAGTGAGTTGTTAAAGACAAATTATTTTATGAACTGTTTTCCAAATGCATGAAAAAAGAAGAGCAAATTCCAATAAATACAGTATGATTAAAGTAAGAATATGTATAGAAAAACGTAAACTATACACACTAGCAATATGCATAAAAATCTCAGAAAGATATGATTGTTCTTTTATATGTTTTATTTTTAAGTATATGTATATGTGAAAGTAAGAAACAAAATTAGTTAATCTTTGAATTAATCTTCATAATATTCTGGAGAAAGTCAGATAAAAGGTCAAAACCCAGAACTATTTTCCAGTCTTGAAGGAGGTAGTACCTATGTGATCAGGGCTTCATTTTGATAATATATTTAGCTGACCTAAAGTTATTCCTTGCTTGGAATAACACCTCATCTCTCATTCTTTGAAATTTTGATTCTCATTATTTGGAAAATTAACCTTTCTCCTTAAAAACCTCAGAATTTACAGATAGCAGGAACATAATAGTTTTCTAATTCTATCTAATTTCTGTATTATTTTTAAATCCTTCCTATTGTTTTGTAATACAAAATCTTCTCTTACATAACAATAACACTGGAAAGGTCTGGATGTGTTATAAAGAGAGTTCCATGTATTTTTGTCTATAGAATTTATGCATGTTTTATGTGTTATGCACATATTTGTACAGTATCTGATATTGATTATATATTAAATTTTATGACCTCATAGGTTGCTCCATGTATGTGTAATGGCATCATTATAGGTGAGTCAATTATTAATATTTATATTGACTTCTTTGATGAGAGGTGAGGATTACAACACAAGCAGTTAGTTACCTGTGGTAACTAATATTGATCAAGAAAGGGCCTATGGAATTTAGTTGGCTTTTTGCAGGTTCAGTGATCAAGTGAAAATTTCGCTTCAATTATCACATTTTATTTTAAGCATAAAGACACCAAATAAAATAAAGATGACTTTATTTTCTAAGATGAAACATATTTACCTCATCATGGTAATTGCCTGTCCTTGGATAGTATTTGTAAACAATTTGGGCTTATTGCAGTTATTATTAGGGAATTATTAGGGAATGAAGAAAATTTCCTTATAAATGTGTTAAATAGATCCCTAATAGTAAACATCACAACATATTAGGTAGCCCCTATTATCTGTTTCTTCTCATAGTTTGAAAACAAATCTTGGTCTATGTAAATGATTGTTTTCTCATGCTAATATAAGGATTTAACTATCCTCATTAAGGAAAAAACATGCCTTATGTATGATTCCTACATTTCTACTTACTTGAGTACTCTGAAAATCTGCTGCTTGCTGCCTATTATTCAAAATAGGACATAATTCTCTCTTGTTGGACTGTACAGTTGCTATGGACTGACCATGTTCCTACAAAATCCATATGTTGGAGCCCTAACCCCCGATATGACAGTATCTGCACACAGGATCTTTAGGAGGTAACTAAGGTTAAGTGAGGTTGCAAGGGTCTGTCTGTTGGGACTGTGGCCTCATAAGAGGAAGAAATATCTCTCTCCCTCTCCCCTCCCGCTCCCTCTTCCTCTCCTTCTCCCTCTCTGTGTCATGTGAAGACACAGCAATAAGGCAGCTATCTGCAAACTGGGAAAAGAGTTTTCACCAGAAATGAAATCCTGTCCCAGCAGACTGATACAGCATTTCATAATTAGTACGCTTTGATAGCAGGTCTGCTGGCACATTGAACAAGCTGCTCACAGATTTTAAAATAAACTGAGAACTATGATGTATTTTATTGGATGATAGCCAAATAGTGTGTGTACACACACACACACACACACACACACACACACACACACGAGGCTGTCTGGAAAGTATCCAGCCATGTAATATGAAAAACAGATGCATTTATGACTGAATGTTTTCTGGACAGCACACACACACACACACACACACACACACACACAAATGCATATACACACACACACAGAGGTCAATTTTGTACATGTATTTACACACACATACACACACACACATCTGCCATATAGAACCTATGTATATGGGACAAGTCACCCTTGAATAATTCTGGAGATACTAAGATACTATGCCAGTTTTCTCTCTCTGTTCTCTTTTTGAGGATGGTTTTTATACCATTTTTCTCTCATGAATACATTAACTTCAGACATAGAAAAATAATTTATCAAAAAAATAACTTCCTCCTTTGCAATCAATTTCTAGTCTTGCAATTTTGAACTTATACTCAGGATTACTTTGATTGAATTCTTTTGTCATCTTTGGAAAGTGCCAAATATATTTCTTACATATTAAGCTTTCTAATTTATCCTCTGAGAGTAGCCATAATTTTAGTTTTGAAAATGCCTTACTCTTATCTCACCTATAGAGAAAAAGTTTTCAAAGAAAGAAGAGAGAAGGAGAGAGAAAGAGAGAGCCATCGTCTTTCCAAACCCTGGGAAATACTCAGAATGACTCATGTATGTCATCCTTTTTTAAGCATCTTTTTCAGTGGGTCCAGGCCCACTGAAAGTTTCTGAAAATTTATTGAAACCACCTAATAGGTACACCAATGACCCATGGGAAACTTCAGGATAACTTCTCTATATCCAGCTTTGCCCACACTGTCAAAATGAAGTGGGGCTGGCAGGGATGGTAAGAGTTATGCACAAAGCAAATTCTTCCTTGGACCTAAGAAAAAGGGAGGAGGGCCAAACTACTAATAAATACATTAGTATGAAGCAAATGTTGACATAGTAGCAGCTTCCCATGCTTCTTGCCATGAATGTCTACTGGGAAGATTAGTACCACCTGGTCCCTCATTATACAGTCATCAGTTTCATAGCAAAACAGGATTATTATCACACTTTCTCCAAGTCTAATGTTTATGTATGTCACAGAGCAGGCATTAAACCAACAAATACTAACAAATACATGCTCAGCATGTAAAGAATTAGGTGTATGGTATCCAATAACAATATATTAACTATAACATCTACATCAAAGAAATAATTTTTTTCTATGAGAAATAACCTGTTATTTTTATGGGCTGGGTATAAATAATAAGGACTTGTAAGAAGCATTTCTTGAAAGGATAGGATATCCATTTAGAGAGTTAAAGCAGTAGCTACACGGATAACTGAATCAAAGAAGTTTTCTCAATTCCCTGACTTGTGGTGTGAACTTTATCCACATACCTAACCCATGGCCATAAGTATTATGACTATCATAAAATAATTAATTAAACCTATAAAAATTGGACTAAATTAATATATGGAAAGCAGACTGTTAAGGAGAGATTAAAACTGAGAAAAAATAGGTACCAGTAAGTAAGAGAATTTAAAAAAGTAATATGTGATTTCAAAAATAAAAGATTATAAATCAGAAAAACAATTGTAAAAAATACAGATAAAATACATACAATGTAAGAGAAAAAATACAGTGATAAAGTTTATAACGTGTAAAAACCTACATAAAATATCTCATAAAATGTCATCAATATTTAATAAGTAGGATTATAGAATGAGAATAAGAATTAAGAAATAAAAATATTGAGTGTAGATTAAAATACAAAAGTTATGACAATAAACATGATCAAGAAAAACTAAAAGAAGTTAACAATAATTAGACTCTAAGTAGACTATGCAATAAAATGACAAACTTACACTAATAGCACTTGAAATGTCACAACTCAGACAATGAAAGAACTTAAAACATCAATATATTAATCTGGATTTTTTCAAGAAATGTGAGACCTTGACAATATTCTGGTATGGATCCACAGAGACAATGACATGAGCTTAGTATTGCAATAAAAAATTATTTATGGCAGAAATTAATGATTCCATAAAAGAAGAAAGTCATCTATACCTATCTGAATGCACTTATCTGTACTTGAGAGATTGGCAAAATAAACTTTTTTCTAGGAGAAAGGAATGGGCATATTTCTTTAGCACTCTGTTTTTGAAACCAAGAATAATCTTCAAGAACCAGAATAATTAACTGTGAATCAGATAGCTGAGCAATTTTATTAAGATATGGTTTTGATACTGGTGTGATGTTCTTTTTTGGAGAAAGAATTAAAAAGACCTCAATAATTTTTGAATTTCACATTTAGCCTTTTGTTTGGAGTTTAATAGTGAAGAATGGTGTGTCAAATCACTTGAGATAGGAGGATAATGAGTCTGTGTGAGCTATTAAGGCCTATGTTAGTTTGTCCATATGTAAGAGAGTAGAAACCAGAAAGCCAGCAAGGGGAACAGTAGGTTGAGTCACAGGGATAAAAGCTCTGGGTTATAGTGAAAGGCACAGGAAGAGAAGATGTCTGAAATATGAGATGCATAGATCTGTGAACTGGTAATTGGGAAACTTCAATATTGTTCTATAAAAGTTGAAAGGTTATAGATTAAGATATTAACTTTACACCTTATTTATCCCCTCAACAACCAGTCCCCTGGGAGACATCAGTGAGAACAGAGTCTGGCTTTGGCTATGTCCCTATTTATCACTCACCCAGGTGGCTTATAGCACCCCTTCCCAGCTCTTGGGCTCAGTATCCTCTTACTGTCCAAAGCCTCCAGATACACTAAGAATCCATACACAACCACGTTCTCCACTCTCATTAAAGAGCTCTGTGCTAAACCTTTTCTCTCCACTCAGACTGGCAGTCCTACACTGTCAGATGTCAGCTGGATCTAGAAGAAAAACAATTAAATTATAGTATTTGATACCAGAAGTATGAATGACTGAAAACCCACAGCTACTTCCAAATCTTTTGAAAAAATTTACATTTTAAAATACAACACTTTAACTTTAATGAATATTCAATGGATGATCATAGAGTCACTTTGAGAAAGTGAAAAAAGGCAAGAAAATATCAGGAATTGTGAGAAGATTTAGAGGCAGGAAGGGCTTATTCCTAACAATGTAAATTGTTATGTATTTAATCTCCAAATTCCATTCTTGAAATGTTGGTATTTGCTGCTTAATGTCTCATCATGTGTTTCCTGTGATTTTGCCTACTTTCAAATATATTAATTGATACAATGTTTCAGGTAAGATTTATCTTGGTTATTTCCTTGAAAATTTTATTGTCTACTGGAAACACAAATTATAATTCTTGTCATGATCCAGTTATTTTTTCAATCCATAATAATTGAATTTCTTCACATTAGAGTGAGTTTTTATTTTTGGTAGAACAATCTTATTTTATTGAAAGCTCCACTAAAAACAGAGGTGTAATGATCTCTGTAGATAAAACAACAACTATCAGCATAATCAGAAAGAGATATTCTTACATATCTTCCATTGACTGAAGCTTATTATGTACAGATATTTATTACATATGTTTATCCCTAGTCTGTTCCACAACTTTGAACGTTTCTCATTAAAGTTTGAAAAAAAAACATATGTTTGTAGTAGGACAGGGATATGAGCCTCTTAAGTTTTCTGTTGGCATTTCTTCTTCTCCAAGTTTCTCTTCTTTTGCTGGTTGTGAAGACACAGACTGTCAAATCCAAGGAAATGCACACAATGTGGAAATTGCCATGTCTGAATTTGAAGTGCATCTGGGGAAAAATGCCCTACAGAGAAGAAGTGAGAGTGGACAAACAGGTATAGATATGGTCTGAAAAGAATCCCATGAGTAAGAGAGGCTTAGGTTCAAAGCAAGCATCACACCCTTTCTGCACAGTCCCTTCAAATTTCTGTGAGTGCATCAGAGAAAATAAAGAATATTAACCACTGACTCCTACAGATCTGGTTTTGAATTCTAATTTTGTTTCTGATTCAATTGTGAATTTAAAGAGCAATTTCTAACTCTCTATGCCTTGATTTCCTAATCTGTAAAAATAAGGTTAAATATGTTTACTCCTTTGATTTTATATAGTCCTTGGAAGAAACAAATAGGATAATAGGTGTGAAACTTCTTTATGCTATTAATTTATTAAAGCCCAAGATTGTCATTTCATCATAGAATTTCTCTGAAGAAACAAATATTAATAGGAATACTATTTGAATTGATGAATATTCATAGTTGTCAATATAGTTATGTATATGTATATGTGCATGTGCATAAGAACTGCCAACTTGCACAATAATACATATAAGAATATTCATTTTTGCAATACTTTAATAAATTAACTATATTTTATTAAATTAATGTAGTGAATTAATATATATCCATTTAATTAATGATACAACATGCTTGTACTATCTGGGAGTATTTTCCAAATATAGTTTATAAAAACAGTTTGCAAAAAAGTGTGTGTTATTGTTGCAAACTGAATGCTTGTGTCTCCCTCCAATTTATATGTTGAGGCCCTAACCCTCACTATAGTGATATTTAGAGATGAGTCCTTTAGAAGATAATTAGGGTTAGTGAGGGAATGAGGGTGGAGTCCTAGTGACGTGATTAGTGCCCTTCTGAGAAGAGACACATGAGCTTGCCCCCCACCTCGCTCCATGGGCCCCCAAAGTAGAGGTCTTATGAGTACATGATGAGATGGTGTCAAGACAGACCTCAGAATAAAACCTACCTTGCTGGCATCTTGATCTACTACTTCCCATCCTCCAGGTGCATCAGAAATAAATTTCTATTATTTAAGCCACCTAGTCTGTGATGTTTAGGTATGGCAACCTGAGCTAACAGAGCTATAGAAACCCATTTTGTGTACATTAAGGAAGAAAGTGAAAGAATAGACACCAAACACTTACCAGTAGTTGGCATTGGAATTTAATATTCAGGTCTTCTCAGTTTTTAATTTATATTTTTACATTATATAAATATTTTCTAATGTGTGTGTATTATCCTTCCAATTTGAAAAACAAACACTTCTACTTAGAAATTAAATCAGAATAAAAATTTTAGAAGGGACAACTGAGTTTAGTGTCAAAAGGACTAATACTATTCTTGATCACGTAACTTGCTAACCACATACTTTAGACAGCTTACTTACTATTTCTAAACCTCAGTTCCTTCATTTGTAAATCATAAGAGGGCTGTCCAGAAGGTATCCAGCCATGTGATATAAAAAATAAGGACATTTATGGCTAGATTCTTTTCCAGACAGCCCTTGTATATGTATAACAATCTTTGCCCCACCCAGGATCTAGAGATTTTGTTGGGGAAAACTGAGGCAAAGCATAAGGAGACTTTTGGAAACCGTAAAAGTATTTATCATATATAAAGTATATCATAAATAACCTTGTCATTAAATTAGCTAAGATATTTCTGAATAATAAAAAATATTTAGACATGAGAACATTAAGGATTAGAAACAAACATGCTTAAAAAAATTACTCAACCACTTACCCATATAAAAAGGAGTGACAATTGAAACTATTGATATCATCAACCATGTCTGAAAATAAAGTATTTTCCCATTGTTCTGAGATGTCACATTTCCAGTGATATATTCTATGGTTCTTACCTTTATTTCAAGCATTATTCTGGTACTCTTTGTCTGCTAAATTTACCTTATTTTCTTTGTATTTTAGTCTTTGAATGTATATTTCAGAAATTAGAGTTAATATTCTTAGTTTTGATTAATTAGATTAATCAAGATCTGTGGATCCTTATTACTTTCAATAGTTCAATAGGATCTATTGACAGAAAACAATACTCTGGACTTTACAATGGAAAATAATGTGTGCCATTAAACAAAATCCAAACCTGTCCTCTACATCTTGATTGATAATGAATTAACTTTAGCAGTGTGTACAGTAAGATATGAAAAATGAGGTAAATTTGATATTACCTCAAAATGAGGTAAATTTGATAAGTAGCTTCACTGTGTATTCGACAGATCACTCACTCTGAAAAAAGTAGTTTAGTTTGATTTTCCTGTCATTTGCCTTCTTTTTATTGTAGGAGCAAATAGCTTCATGAAACAAAGGTCATATATGCCATTAATGAAAAAAAATAATGATATTGCTTCCTCAGAGGACAAGTTTTCTATGGAATAACTAGCATTCACAGCTAAAAGTAAATCTGTTCTTGTGTAATCTTCAACAAATATTATAGCTACATCACCTTGTTGGAAGATGTGGCTACATTGTCATATGTACATAGTTATAAACATTCAAAACTTCATATTCTCTATTTTCAAATTAGAAAAATAGAATTTGTAATTAAGAAAATTCAAGGTTATAGACTTTGAGTTGTCACTGAGGATTTTAAAAAAGAATTGTGTATGATTTCCCATTTAGTATTAGTTACCTTTGTGTGTGTGTGTGTGTGTGTGTGTGTGTGTGTTTGTGTGTGTTAGAAAAAAGTAAATAATGGAAGAATTTTATCTCTATGTTTTCTATATTCAAAGACTGTTTAATTAAATAGATAAGATATATATGTGTGTGTGTGTATATATGTATATATATGTGTATATACATATATGTATTTATATACACACAGACATATATATTAATTACAAGAAGATATAAGAGTTACAAAGTTAGGCTTTGGAAATCCAGAAACACTTTCAAAATGAAATGCTTTATTTTAAGTAAGAACAATTTTTTGAAAGGTTGCTTGGACGCTTATTAGTGATTTATTTGTGTGTATTAATTTAATTAATTTCAATAACTTTATTGAGATATAATTTGCATACCTTAAAATTCACCAGTTTAGACAGTAAAATTCAATATTTTTACTATGTTCACAACATGATTGTGCACCGATTAACACAATCAAAATTTTTTCGTCCCTAAAAGAAACTATGTGCTCATTAGCTGTCAATCAGCATCTCCACCCTGTCCCACCTTCCAACTTTGATTAACTGTTAATCTACATTATGTCTCCATAGATTTGCTTAGTATAAATAGCTCTTAAATAAGAAATCATACAATATGCGGTCTTTTGTGACTGGCTTCTTTCATTCACTGTAATGTTTTTAAGGTTTGTCTATGTTGCTGCATGTAGCAATATTTTATTTCTTTCCATTTTGAAAGAATACTCCATTATGTAGGTATGCCATAAAGAGAAGATTATTAGCAATATAGAGCTAAAAGGAAAAAGGCAAAATGGGGATTCAAGGGCATGTCTATATTTAAGCATTCGATGGAAAGGTGAAATTCAAGAAGGGAAGAAAAGAAGAGCTGTGTTCTGAAACTGAAGGAGAAAATCATGTCAGTGCTACAAATAGTTCATGAAGAGCAAGAATAGAGACATGGATACTAAATGTGGCAAAAAAGAGTAAACATTGGTGACCTTGGAGACAAGTTTTGGTACATTGAAAAAAAGTAGTAATGTGTCACAAAGGCTTAAGTGGTAGGAGACAGGCTGGATGGTGTAGAGCAATATTTAGCAATTTTGATTTTGAAAGAAAGACTGTGATAGGGCTGTAGCTCAAAGTAGGAGAGATGTTTGTAATTACAGAAGAAACATTGGTACAAAGAAAAGCAACTCTAAAAGAGAAGGAATTGGTAAATGAGAAAAGTAGCAAGTGAGGTGATACAGCATAAGATGAAGAAAACAAGCAGTAAGTGGAATCTTTAAAGGAAGAAAACATCATTCTAATAGATAAACATTAAGATAGGGTATAACGTTGCTTTTGAAGAAATTTTCATTTTAGTTGCAGAAAATATTAAGTAGCTCATTGAATGATTATTAATTCTTTGACATTTATTAATCATGTATTTTAGTTCAGGAACTTGAAGTGCTTTATTCATGAATTTTAATTCAACTGGCAGTTTTATATGGTAACATTATTAGTCACAATTTATAGATGATAAAACTGTGGCTTCATACTTAGGCGAATTACCCAGGATCACAAAACAATAGAAGTATAGCTTAAACCCAGGTCTGTATTACTTTGCTGTAACCAATATATTTCTATTATATTGGCCTTAATCTTTTTCATAAATTAGGAGAGGATATCAATTGCTGACATTTGAAATGTTTGACTAAGTTTGTGACCTTTTCTAATGTCTAGGAATATATATCTAGAGTGGACATGAAATATGAAGGCTTAAGCTAAGTATTTCTGATTCCTAAATGTCTCTCTTTAAAAGAACTTAGAAGGCAGTAATATGGAGGCTTGTTGAGGCAATGCCCTACTTGTGAATGCATAGCTTTGTCCTTCCTTCTTCAGCAGGTAGCAGCACTACCAATATACACTGCCATTTGCTATACCTGAAAACAATGCAAGTAAGAGGAAGAAACACCTTCAAAGAGTCCACTGTATTAAGGTGGTGAAGAAACTGAAACTATAATGATAGGGTCTTGCCTTCAGAAAGCATTTTGTGAAATACATATGTAGATTACAGCTTTGCTCCTTACTGTATTACATGCTTATTAATGAAAAGAGCTATGCTGTTAACTGTTTGAGAGTTGTAAGGGAACTTCTCAGAAAATGAGCTGATTATAGATTAATCTTGTAGATGAAAAATAGGTCACATACTAAACCTGACAAGCCTGGGGGAGGCCTGTGTGGTGAGCTTAAGGCCTAAAGTGACTTCAGAGTCCTAAAGTAACTACATAGGATGGTCTGGACATAAAAATTCCTAACTGAAAGCAAGTCATGGCGGTAGTCATGTTCATGGCCTGTAGCTTCCTTGATGAATGTCAATCTTTACCTTAAATAAGCCTATTGTCTTTTTGTATCTAAGATAACACACTCTTTGAATGTCACAATAATTTTCTTTCTTTTAAACTCCTCAGGGTACAAACTTACACCAAAGCTGGAGACTGCAGAACCCCTCATTTTTTTTCTTGTTCCCCAAATACCATCTCTATGTGCTGTAAATGTTATTTATTAACTGTGTAAAAAAATATGTCTCTCCATTTTACTTTTTATTCAGTCCCAGAGATTTCCCTGCTTTGCTTTCTCCTGCCCCCTTAATCTACCACCAGTGGTTTTCATGTAACCTCTTTGTATCTCCTCCTTTGATTCTAATGTATAAAATAAGCTGCAAAATTTCCATTCTTTGCTGCATTTTCTTAATCCATTAAGATTTTACTTCTTGATAATTTTTAAGAGTTTGGTTCAACTAACTCATAAAAATTCTCTACAGATTTGGATATATCAACAATTTAAAGACCAAATAAATTTTAAGTTATTATCAAACATAAATATAATTCCTAAAACTCAGAATAATAAGAGGAATGTTATAAATAAAATCAATGCTTGGAAATTGATGTATTTAAATTTTTCTAGCACCTAAAATTTTGGGATATGAGTAATAAAGTAACATTAGTTATTGACCATCTGAAAGAAGACATGGTATTATTATCAGATAAAATTTGCATTTTATTCAGAAGGACACTTGACTATTTCAGTTTTTTGCTGTGAATCTGACACATCTATGTTTGCTATTTTATTAATTAGGTTTAAATCACCATTGCTTTATTAGATACTTTATAAAATTTTCTCTGAGTTGGGTATAATTACTAAATGTACAGATGAAAAACTGTGGTTATTTCCTGAGGATGTGGTCAGTAGTGACCTACCAAAACCCGCTACTGGGAAAAGCGACCTTGAGTCATACTGTCCCACCAATAAGAAACAAGAATGGTGGGCGTGATAACTGGAAAAGAGATGTAATCAGATTAAGGAAAGTTTCACAGAATTGTGCCTGTGCACCAGTTAGAAGAGTTGTCCTCTGGGTGACCTGCCCTCGTCACCATACTAAATAAGGCACCCCCCAGTGGATGACAGGTCTGAGAGGCCCATATAAGACCAAAAAGAGGGTGGCAACTTAATTCTTGGATCTCTCCACTCTGATTCCAGGGAAAGTCATGAATATTCTTCTCTGCATTCAAAGTTAACCCAGTACCTAACCTCAAGAGTGCATAAAATCATATCTATTATTTTTAAGTCTTTCCCCCCAAAATATTAGGTCTATGAAGAATGATAGACAGGTAAGAAAACCCTCGGGAACTTACAGATTGGAGTTTCAAAGATAAACAAAATGCTGAGAGCCAAAGTGCATTTTATTTGGTAAAATTACTACAGATTTGTTTACTCTAAAGAAACACATCATGAGTTAAAGCAAAATATGAGCTATTTAAGTGATTAGCAAAATTACTCTATTCCTTTTACTTTAACTTCCTTATAACCTGTTATAATTTGTCATTCTTTCATAAAGCTCTTCTAATTTGATAACTAACCTCTTGCCATATGAGTATATTCAGCAATAAGTCTCTTTGTGTTATTCACTCTAAATCAATGATTGCTCTTCCTATTATGAGAAATTCTTAGTTGTGAGTATGATATGAAGCTCCCAACTGGCTCATGAGTACTGTGAGTTTTGTTTGTTCTCATTAATAGCAACCCCTCACTCCCCTCTTAAGTTTTCAATTAAAGTCTTTAAAAAATTTTTTTTCTTTATTCTTTCACTTTTTCCTGTTTAATTTCATCTTGCTTTGTTCCAATAAACAAATCACATGCTAATTTCTTAAGGTGATAGTATGGTACATATTTAGTGAATGTCATGTACCTGTACATGACCTAGGCCAGGGTAACTTCCCCTCAAACCAACCCTCCACATTTACATGCATCCTACATGTCCAGTTTCTACATTTGCTTTCTCCAAATGTTTTATAATTGCTCTCACACCCTCTCTGACAACAGGAGATTCTATAATATTAATTAAAAGCAATCCTTCACTTGGATCAGCTAAATGAACATGTAATAGGTGAAACATCCTAAATAATTAACCAGATCAGAATCTTCATCCAAACTTAGAGAAGGCAGATGATTTGGAAAGTCTTGATCAACATGCAATTTTCACAAACTAAAAAGCATGTTAGTAATTGTGAACATTTTACTGAAAGTAGAATGAAAATAGGTAGTTCTGTACACTTTACAACTAATAAGAAGAGAATTATATTTGGATTCTTTACAATATGGTAAACATTTTAATCTGATTGAGATTATTTACTTCTGTTCAAACATATACACATACTATCACATTTGTAATTGACAGTTCACAAACAGAATTATTAAGTTTTTAAATATCTGTAATCAAATCAAAGTAAATACACTAAAAATTCAGGAATCAAAATAGGTTTCACATACATTTTGCCTTAATATGAGTTTTCCAGGGAGCAGACCTTTAGGGAAAGTATTTCTTACAGGTGATTTATTTGGAAAGGGTTCCTGGAGAGAAAGGATAAAAGATAGGAGCAGTGAGAACCAGCATCTGAGAAACACAGTCCAAGGATGTACCCTGAAGCTGGCTGTTAGTATACCTGGTGCTCCATGCCTTAGGATTTCTGAGGAGCCTATAAACTGCCTCCCAGAACTGTCCATCCAGAGAGGACATAAGCTTCTGGTGTCCTATAGTGATGGTGGGCATGCATGTTAACTGCCCTTATTCCTGGTTGTACTTTTCTAAATGTCCAGTGGGTTTCTGAGGGTGTCCCACAACACAGCTTTGGAAAAAGCCCCAGTCTGGAAGCAAAGGTATGCTGCATGGCCCAGACATGGCATTGTCCAGTTTCTTTGGAATAAAGCTGTTTGAAGCACTAGCTGAAGTAAAAGAGAGGGCTAAGACGATTTGAGGAGAGTTCGATGCATAGCCATTGATGTAAATGTCAATATCGATGTTAGCAGATAAGCGAGTTTTATAGCCATTTGACTAATGCAAATGCTAGAAAGTAAAATTACATTTTCATGTCTGGGTAGAAATATTAACAGACATAACTATTTCAGCTTTAAGGGTATGCATATGTAACTGAATATAGCAATAACAAAAATAACTATTTTAGTGATTACATTATAAACTAGTTTAGAAACACAATTTGTAGTAACTTCATAAATTTATTTCATCAAACCCCTGAAAATGCAAGACCACCCAACTATATCTGCCATTTTGGATGATTTCTCAAAGTGTGAATCACCTGGTTAAAAAATATGTATTCCTTCAAACATTATTTATTGTGCAAGTAATATTATAATGGTGTTAATAAGATTTCAGGTGGTTCATTCATAAATTGAACCATCGTAACTCATTTACTAAATGGTTATATATATTCTAGTCTCTAATCCCATGCGTGTATTATGGACATGATTGCAATCAGAGTGAATATGCATTTTGCATTTTGTTTTTAACATTCTTGAAAAATCATAACATTATTATGATTTTTAATCAGAACGTGTTATTGATCAAATCGAGCTATCATTTATTTAGATTTTCCCCTATCATTGTATACCTAGAATATGTGAAAATATATTTCATATTTAAGCCCAAAATATGTTGTATTGAGCATTTTCACAGTCATAATTTTTTCCTTCTTTTGCATCACTTATGTGGATAAATGTCTAGGTTTTGGACAACTCCAATAAAGAGTGGACATACTTATTATTCTTGAGCTATACTGTCTCACAAGCCTGTGTGAATTTATATTAGTACATTTCACCACATTCTCATTAGCATTAGGGGTTATTTTAAATTGTTGTTGAATTAATAGTTGATAATAATTTTTGACATATTATACCGTGTGGCTTTACATTTTATTCTTCGAATATTGCCAGAATGTTTTCTTTTGGCTTTTCTTTGTGTATGCTTCTTTTATTGCTGCAAATAATAAAAGTAACTTGAAACAATTCAAATTTACTATCTTAACAATTTCTCTGGATCAGAGAATTAGTTAGATGGCTGTTTTTACTCAGTGTTTCACCAGAATGAAATCAAGGTGTTGGGGAGGGTTATAATTTCATCGGAAGCTTGGGGAGCTCCCTTCTAAGTTCAGACCAATTTTGGCAGAATTTAGTTCTTAATGGCCATGTTACTGATATCCCTGTTTTCTTGCTGGTTGTCAGTTCCTAGAGAACACAGATCCTCCGTCCACTCATTAGCCTTCTCACAATATGACAATTTACTTTGTATTTGAGGCCAGCAGAAGAATCTCTCTGAAACTTCATCTTTTTATTTTTTAATTTATTTTTATTGTTAGACTTACTGGGGTGACATCTGTTACAAGAATTACATAGGGTCCAGGTGAACAACTCTACACTCCATTGTCAATTCGTTGTATAATAAGTTCAGTAGCTATTGCAAGTTCTCTTTCCATCACCATATATTTAGCTTCCCCTCCGTCCTCTCCCACCCCCTCCCCTTTCTCTCACTCCCTCCCCACTTGTCCCCAAATATACATTAAACTATTGATTGTGTCCATGGGTTATTTGTTTGTTTGTTTTTTCGGTGTTGCTTTCAGTTTTATATTCCACATATGAGTGAAGTCATACAGTTTTTGTTTTTTTCTATCTGGCTTATTTCGCTTAACATGATGATCCATCCATTTTGTTGTAAATGGCAATATTTCATCTTTTCTTATAGCTGAGTAATATTCCATTGTGTATATGTACACAGCTGCTTTATCCAGCCATCAGTCAGAGGGCACATTGGTTGTTTCCATTTTTGGTCACTGTGAACAGCGCTACAATGAACATTGGAGTACCCAAGTCTTTGCAGACTAAGGTTTTCAAATTTTGGGGGTAGATCCCCAGGAGGGGTATTGCTGGGTCGTATGGTAACTCCATTCCCAATTTCCTAAGGAACCTCCACACTGCCTTCCACAGTGGTTGTACCAGTTCGCATTCCCACCAGCAGTGTGCCAGAGTTCCTTTTTCTCCACATCCTCTCCAGCACTTGTTATTCCTTGTCTTGTTGATAATAGCCATTCTCACAGGTGTGAGGTCATATCTCATTGTGGTTTTGATTTGCATTTCCTTGATAGCTGATGAGGATGAGCATTTTTTCATATGTCTGCTGGCCATTTGTATTTCTTCATGGGAGAAGTGTCTGTTTAATTCTTCTGCCCACTTTTTAATTGGGTTGCTTTTTTGTTGTTAAATCATATTAGTTCTTTGCATATTTTAGATATCAGACCCTTATCTGATGTGTTATTTGCAAATAATTTCTTTCATTCAGTTGGTTGTCTCTTTGTTTTGTTGATGGTTTCTTTTGCTGTGCAGAAGCTTTTTAGTTTGATATAGTCCCATTCATTTATTTTTGCTTTTACTTCCCTTGCCTTTGAGGTCAGGTTCCTGAAGTCTACTTTGGGCCTTAGGTCTATAAGTTTAGTATCGATGTTTTCATCTATACGTTTTATTGTTTCAGGTTTTATATGAAGTTCTTTAACCCATTTTGAGTTAACTTTTGTATATGGTGAGAGTTCACAGTTCAGTTTCATTCTTTTGCATATGTTTTTCCAGCTTTCCCAGCACGACTCACTGAAAAAGCTGTCCTTTACCCATTGCATATTTTTTACTCATTTATTGAAAACTATTTGTCCATAAATTTGTGGATTTCTTTCTGGGTTTTCAGTCCTGTTCCATTGGTCTATGTTCCTGTTTTTCTGCCAATACCAAGCTGTTGTGACTATTGATGCTTTATAATATAAATTGAAGTCAGGGAGTGTAATACCACGAGCCTTATTCATTTTATGTAGTATTACTTTGGCAATTTGAAGTCTTTTATGAGTCCATATCAATCTGATAATTCTTTTATCTATTTTGCGAAAGTATGATTGTGGATTTTGATAGGTATTTCATTACATCTATAGATTGCTTTGAGCAAAATGGGCATTTTACCAATGTTAAATCTTCTTGTCCATGAACAGGGGATATTTTTCCATTTCTTAGTGTCCGCTTCAATTTCTTTCAAAAGTGTCTTATAGTTTTCCGTATATAAGTCTGTCACGTTCTTCGTTAAGTTAATTCCCAGGTATTCATTCTTTTTGTTGTAAGGAATTGACTTCCTCATTTTTTTTCTGAAGATTCATTGTATATAGGAATGCTTTTTATTTTTGTACATTGATTTGTGTATCCTGTTACTTTGCTTTATTCATTTATTGTTTCTAATAATTTCCTGATGGAATCTTTGTAATTTTCTATATAAAGGATCATGTCATCTGCAAATAGTGACAATTTGACCTCTTCTTTCCCAATTTGGATACCTTTTATTCCTTTCTCTTGCCTGATTGCTGTGGCTAGAACTTCCAGTACTACATTAAATAGCAGTGGTGACAGGGGTCATCCCTGTCTTGTTCCTGATTTTAGGGGAATAGGCTTCTGCTTTACCCCATTCAGTATGATGTTAACTGACGGTTTGTCATATATGGCCTTTATTATGTTGAGATACTTTCCTTCTATACCTATTTTCTGTAGTGTTTTGATCTTAAATGGATGTTTTATCTTGTCGAATGCTTTTTCTGCATCAATTGATATGACCATATGGTCTTTATTTTTTATTTTGTTTATGTGGTGTATCACATTGATTGATTTTCGCATGTTGAACCATCCTTGTGCTCCTGGGATGAATTCCACAAAAAGATGTATAATCTTTTTGATGTTTTGTTGTATTTTATTTGCTAATATTTTGTTTAGAATTTTTGCATCTGTGTTCATCAGAGATATTGGTCTATAGTTTTCTTTTTTTTGTTGTCTTTCCAGGCTTTGGTACTAGGGTAATGTTGGCCTCATAGAATGAGTTAGGAAGTATTGCTTCCTCTTCAATTTTTTGGAAGAGTCTGAGGAGGATAGGTGTTAATTCTTCTTTGAATTCTTGGTAGAACTCATTGGTGAGACCATCTCATCTGGGGATTTTGCCTTTAGGGAGATTTTGATAGTCATTTCAATGTCTTTGCTATTGATTGGTCTATTTAGATTATCCAGTTCTTCTTGGTTCAGTCTTTGTAGGCTATAAGTTTCTAGAAACTTGTCCATTTTTTCTAGGTTGTCAAATTTAGTGACATAAAGCCCTTCATAATTTGTTTCTTTATGTGGGTAAGTTCTGTGACTGGGAATCGAACCCAGACTGCAGCTTGACAGCGCTGAAGCCTTAGCCACTACACCACCAGGGAACTCCTATAATATTTTCTTATAATCCATTGTATTTCTGTGGTTCAGTGGTAATTTCTCCCCTTTTCATTTCTTATTTTGGATATTTGTGTTTTTATCTTTCGTCCTTTGATTAGTTTAGCCCAGGGTTTGTTAATTTTGTTGACTTTCTCAAAGAACCAGCTCTTCATAATATTAATTTTTTCTATTGTCCTTCTGTTCTCTAATTGGTTTAGTTCTGCTTTAATTTTTATTATTTCTTTCCTTTTGCTGACTTTGGGTTTTGTCTGTTCTTCTTTTTCTAGTTCTTTAAGATGGGATGCTAAGATGTTTGCTTGTGATTTTTCTTGTTTCTTAAGATAGGCCTGTAATGATAAAAATTTCCCTTCTATTACCACTTTTCACTGTGTCCCAATAATACTGATATGTTGTATTTTCATTGTCATTAGTTTCTATATATTTTTAATCTCTTATTTGTTCTTTTATCCAGTCATTTTTAAATAAGATGTTGTTTAATCTCCATGTATATGTGGTTTTTTCTGCTTTCCTTTTACAGTTGATCTCCAGTTTCAAAGCTTTGCAGTGTGAGAACACGCTAGGTATGATTTCAATTTTCTTGAATTTGCTGAGGCTACTTTTATGTCCCAGCATATGATCTATCCTTGAGAATGTTCCATGTGTACTAAGAAAGAAGGTATAGTCTCTTTTTGCTAAATGAAGTGTCTTGTAAGTGTCAATTATGTCCAATTGCTGTAATGTGTCATTTAGAGCTGGTATTTTCTTATTTATTTTCTGTTTGGATGATCTGTCCATGGCTGTTAGTGGGGTGTTTAAGTCTCTCACAATGATTGTGCTTTTGTCAGTTTCTCCTTTCAGATCTGTTGGTAATTGCTTTGTATATTTTGGTGCTTCCTGGTTGGGAGCATATGTATTAATTAGTGTCAAATCTTCTTGTTGTATTGTGCCTTTTATCATCATGTAATGTCCATCTTTGTCTTTTACTATATTTTTTAACCTGAAGTTTATTTCATCAGATATCAGTATGGCAACTCCTGCTTTTCTCTGGTTAGCATTTGCTTGGAGTATTGTTTCCCATCCTTTCATTCTGAGTCTGTGATTGTCCTTAAGGCTCAGGTGTGTCCCTTGGGGACAGCATGTGGATAGGTTTTGCTTTTTAATCCAGTCTGGTACTCTGTGTCTTTTTATTGGTGAGTTCAGTCCGTTAACATTTAGAGTGATGATTGATATGTGAGGATTTCCTGTGGCCATTACTTATTGTTGATGGTGTTGTTTTATTTTTGTTTCTTTCTTGTTGCCCCAACTCTATTCCATTTGTCCTGATGTTTTGTTTCAGGTTGGAAACCCTCCTTCAGTATTTCCTGAAGTTCTGGCCTTGTGCTGGTGAATTCCCTCAGCTTCTGTGTGTCTGAGGTCTTTATTCCACCTTCATATCTGAAGGATAATTTTGCTGGATAATTTATTCTCGGATGGAAGTTTCTCTCTTTTAAAGTTTTGAATATTTGATTCTACTCCCTCCTGGCTTATAGAGTTTCTGCTGACAAGTCTGATGCCAGCCTGATGAGTTTTCCTCTAAAGTTTATAATTCTTTTTTCCCTGACTGCCTTAAGAATTGTCTCTTTGTCTTTAGTTTTTGACATCTTTAGTACCATGTGTTTGGAGAAGATCTGCTAGGGTCCAGGTATCTAGGGGACCTGTTTTGTTTTTGAATTTGGCATTCCAGATCTTTCCATAGGTTTGGAAAGTTCTCATCTACTATTTGTTTGAGTATGTTCTCTGTAGAGTGCTCTGCTCCTTCTTCTAATCCTATTATCCTGATGTTTTGTCTCCTGGAGTCAGATAGTTCTTGCAGAGTTCTTTTAATCCTTTTGGTTCTATATTCCCTCTCTTCCTCTTTTTGAGATATTTCCATGTTCTGATCTTCAATGTCACTGATTCTTACCTCCATGAGGTTGGCCCTGTTTCCTGTGGCACTTATTTTATTTCTCACTTCTTTTATTGTATTCTTTATCTCTCGCATTGCCATCTCAATCTTCCTTGTGTTTTGAATTTCTTTGTTAAATTGTTCCTTCTGTTCACAAATTTTCTTTCTTAGGTTATTTACCTCAGCTGTGGTGTTCTGCCAGTATGTTTTCATTTCTCTCAGAGCTTTTAGAATGGCTACTTTAAATCCTCTGTCACTTAGTTCAGAAAATTCTAGGACTATGAAGTTGTCATCTGGATATATTTCATGTTCTTTCTGAACTGCTTTAGTTTTTAAGGAATTCATAATGTCTGCTGGTTTCTTCCTCTTTGGCAAGAGGGTGTTATGTTCAGCAGAATCCAGGAGCCCTGATTAGTATTTTTGTGGTGTCTTACTGTAGGGCAGACACTAGGTGGTACTAGGGACCAAATTTTGGGAGAGAGGGGAGTTGTTTTGGTCTTATCTCTGGTCTCCAGCCATATTTGGAGGTGGTGTGCATCTATCCAGGGTCCCTCCACTTCCCGCGGTTCTTTAGGGAAGCAGTAGGAGAGGGAAGAGGCCAACAAAAAGTGCTCTGGGGCAGGTCCACCTCTTGCCCTATGCTGGGGAAGTTGGGGGATGTGGGCTGAGGTTACACTTACTGGCTGGGGCGAATGCTATCAAATCCTCCTTTCTTCCTGGGCCTGCTCCAGCAACCAGCCATTTGGGGTGGAGTCTGTAGGCTCACACTGCATGTAGGTGCTGGGCGCGCGTGCCACAAGTCCAAAGCTGTGAGTCTTATGTCATGAATCATGGGAAGGCACCCAGCTCACCTCCACTGTGGTCCAGGAATGGTGGCCCTGCAGAAGAACCATGCGCATGTGTGCTATGGGTCACAAGGGCACCAGTAGCTGAGGTGCTGTCTCTGGGGCCTCACCTCAGTCCATGGCTTCAGAGTCCTTGCTCAGCCCTCTTGCTACTCAAGTGCTTCAGAAGCTGGCTCCCAAGCTCTGTCCCCAACACGCTGCTCTAAGGCCTGGCTCCCCCATGGTCTCCCACTGTTCTGCCACTATGGCTGGCTTTCACTCTTGTCACCTCTTGGCCTCCCCCCTCCCATACACTACACTGCACTCAAATAGTCAGCAGCAATGGGGTCCTGTCATGATTTGTTTCTGCTCCCTCCCCTCTCCCACTTGCCTGCTTCTCTCCAACCTTCAGGTGTTTTCTTGTGATGTGTGGATTTGTCGTTGTGTCACTCAGGGTCCTCTTGGCTCCTGGATGGCCGTTAAATTGTGTTTTCTGGGAGAGGCTTTAGGGGCATACTCTCCAGTCGCCTTCTTGCCCTCCTCCTGATACTTCATATTTTTAAAGCACTCACCTGATCAGGTCAGATCCACACAGTGTAATATCCCTTTTGATTAACTCAAAACCAACTAATTACAAACTAATTGCAGGTGTGATACCCCATAATTGTTATAGTCCTTGTTAACACCCAAAGGAAAGGGATTTTACAAGATGTGTTCACCAGCAGGTGGGAATTTTGGGCCATCTCAAATTTCTGACCTAACTTTGGAATTTAATATATTACCAGCTACAATATCTAGGTCAGTAGATTAATATTTAAGGTGAGGTAGAAGACAAACAATTATATGTAAAGTAAGCAAGTAAACATTTTAATCTTAGTTACATGAATTTGAAATGTCTTAATATGTTACATAAAAGTTGTCACAGAATTACCCATTTTTATCTCATTGAAAACCACATTGATTATATGGGTAGACAGGCTTAACCAGATAATTACTTTAAAATACAATTTAAAATATAAGAATAATTGTAACATTGTGAACACTTTAGAAAAATGAGGAAAGAAAAAAAATAAATTACTCAAGTTAATCCCAGGCCTCTCCACCCTATTTCCCTGATCACTTTGAGTTTTGCCTGGATGGCTTGCTCATGATGTCTATCCTCTGTCTTGCTCCCCCCACCCTCAACCGCTATTCTCTGTCAGAATATTTATTTACTTTTTTCTAATAACATTCTTTTGACTCCAGTTTATTACCCATATTAGTGTCTGCTGCCTATCATTATGCTGCATGTACATATATTGAGTCCTTTCTTACTTTCACCATTGCTGTGCACCATTTCAGAAGATTTTCAATATAGTTTTTATGTATCAATCATCTAGGTCCTGTCCATTGAGCTTCTGAATTGATGTAAGTGAAAAAATTATATATCACTCTCCCTTGTGAATTAGCCAAAGTAGATAGAGGCTGTGATAACCTCTGATACAACCTGGATGTTTTCCTTTGATTAGCAATAACAGATTTATATACCATCACTTCTTTATTTTTTAGAAGGCTGCAATTACAATCAAAACAATTATCTATATTTTATATTTCCTAGACATTGTGTTATGAACTTTTATACGCATTAGTTGCTTCTTACATCACCTCAATGAATTAGGAAACCATTGTCATCACCACTGCTATAAACTGAATGTTTACATTCCCATATAACCGAATTATTGAAATCCCCAATATGATGGTACTAGAACGTAAGGAATTTGGTAGGTAATTACGTCATGATGTTTCAGCACTCATGAATGGCATTAGTGCCCCTTATCCCTTCAGACACGTGAGGAGGCAGTGAGAAGACTACCCTTTGATCAGGAAGTATACTCTCACCATCAAGACACTAAATTTGCTGGTGTCTTGATCTTGGACTTCCCACTCTAGAACTATGAGAAATAAGTTTCTGTTGTTTATAAACCACCCAATCTATGGTATTCTGCTATAGCAGCCCAAACAGAGCAAGTCATACACATTAAAGATCTAGAAACTGAAAGCTCAGAATTCAAGTTACACAGTTGGTGAGTAGCAGAGCTAAAATTTGAACTCAAGGGGTCTGAATCCTGCATTTGAACTCTAGATCAGTGGATCTCAAACATTTTTCACTTTTAAACCCATTTCTATGAATTGTACCCCTTGTTTTTAAAACAATTGTTTTTAAATACTGACACTTTGGTTCAATGCCTATCTTAATGCAAAATAGTGGAAATGAAGTAGTAAGTTAGGAAACAAAAATTACTACACTAAAAGTACAAACCACAGATTCAATATTACAATATTCATAACAGTTAAATATTGATAATGATGATCAAGTATTTAAACATTAAATTAAAAAAACTACTTGGAAAGAATCACAATTAAAGACAATGCACTTACTTTTACTCAGTCAATAACTAAACTGATCAAACAGTCTGACTACCAATGACATATTTATATATTTGGGGAAGTTATAGAAGCCTCAAAATGGATTGTTCTGAAACTGTGTGTAATGATTGGTCAAAGAGCAGTTTAGGGGAAGGGTTGGTAGCATGGCTTTGCCAATCATCATTTCCTAATGTGATCTAATTTTGAAGTGTCTCCATTAATGGTGATTCAAACTTAACATTTAGTGTTTCATAACTAATTTTCTGCATTTTTAAAAATTCACTAGTTTTTTCACCATTACTGATGATTTTTCATGTTCCTCTGTACTTCCCAGCATGTACCCCCAGGGGAACATATAGCACCAACTGGGAACCGAGATCTTAATTCTTGAGTACTAGACTGAATTGACTACAATCACACAGCAACCTTTTCTTCAAAATCAGCAGACAGAGAGAGAAGGAGATGGATATAGGATTGCACTCACTTTATAGTGCCTGTGATTCTCTCTCAGAATTCCACTAAATGTAGGTGCCTCTACTATAAAAAGTGGTGGTTTATTCACTATAAACTCAATTTCATAAATGTTTTTCTCTTTTCCTTATTTATGTACTGTTCTAGTAATCAGTAGTGTATTAAATTTTACCTTCATTACAGCTGCCTCATTTTTTTTCCTGGAATCATAGCTCCCATTTTAGAAACTTTCTAATTTTTTATTAAAAATTAAATGAGAGTATAGGAGATATACATTTCACTCTTCGTCACTTTGTTAAATCACCTTCTTGCTCTAATTTCATTCTGTTTGAGATTTCAAAGACATATTATTCACACAAAGAAAAATGTACACATTTAAAAAATTAATCAGAATTTCCACCATCCTTTGGTAAAATGACACTTAGATTTTTCTCTTCTGCCATTCTTCTACTTCTTAATGTATGTACTTGCTTTTCCTTTTTAATTTGCAAACTCAAGGGAGTGAGTGGAAATTGTATCTCTACAAAAAATATGTGTAGAATATTTTTTGTACATCCCTAATACTAAACATAAAAACGATGAAAGAAAATTTAAACTTTGACTTTTTCACATCTCTGTTTACATATTTATTAAAAAATTGTTCTTAAATAAATACATTATAAATTAGATTACAAATATATTTTTTAAAACCAACCTCTTCATCTTTCTATAAATAAAATGAATGTACAATACTTGAAGTAATCTATCCTCAGTTTGTGGTTCAATTTTTTTAAAGAATATTTGGATTGAAATAGCATACTATGTATCTATTTTAATGTAATGTGACGATGATGATTATGAAGATGATGATATATAAAGAATATATCTTTGTGAGTGAACCTAATCTGAATTGCTATTTTTATGTTAATTTCCTCAACAGCATTTTATGTCATTCTTATTTATTTTTACAGGTAGTTACTAAGTAGAAACTGGTGTTAAAAACTTCAACTTAGTAAATTTTAAAGATTTTATTGGCATTATTCAATGATCTGTAAGTTGGGCAGCATATCATCTAGCAGACAGAAGGGAGCTATGAAGAGCAGTACAGAATGACAGACTCCTAAAGGCAGAAGAGAACAAGAACAAGAAAGTTATACTAGGCAAAACAAAAAAGCAGGTTAATTATTGCAAGATTATTTTTCTTTAGGGGATGACAGGGATAGCAGATAACCTAACTAGTGCTTATCAGGAGATTCCTGACTGATTTAAAATTCCATTTCTAGGAGAGTGAAAACCAAAATTAAGTCTCAGTTTGGTGGCATTGGGCTTAATTAAGATAAGTGACTCCATTTTGGATACTTCTGTTTTAGTTGAGTAAACTATGTTTAATAGAGGTTAAATTATTTATTTAAGGTTAAATTGTTAACCGAATGGTAGAAATAGGATGGGTCTTTCAGTGAAATTGTCACATGGTTTTTGGATAGAGGGGAGAGTTCAAAGTATTAGAGACCACTCAACCTGCTGCAGGATGAAACCACTGATGTCTTAGTAGAGGGGTTGTGTTAGAGCAAGATAACTAGCTTCAGTGAAACAGAGGCACATGTTGTATTTAATAGAAATGGAATGTAGAAGGAAATAAATAGGATGAGTAAAAAAGAAAGGATGATGTTTTATTGGGAAATATTGTATTTGGAATGTTGATTTATACTTAAAATCAGCACTGCTGTATTTTGCCTCTTCGTAGTCAGGCTTCTAAAATAAAAAGTTTTTCAATACTCATTGTCACCATTAACCCATCATTCCTTAGTCTATCTGATTTGCACCTTATCACTTTGCCAGAATGTCATCATTGACATCAGTGTCCCTAAATTCAGTGGATACTTTTCAGGTCTCAGCTTTGTTGACCTTTTTCATATGGGGAAGTACTGATTGCTCTTTTTTATTTTCATGGACAAATTCACCCATGTTTATTTTCCTTCGTACCTCCTGTTCTGAATCCTATTTCTTTTTGTTTTCCTTTTCAGTTTTCTTTGCAATTTCCTCCTTTTTGCTAATTAACTGTTATAATTCTTCAAGACTGTATCCCAAGCAGTTTTTTTTCCCTACTCTATATCCTTTAACAATTTCATTTGCACAACAATTTCTATTCCTATTTCTTGATGATTCACAAATGTCTATCTCTAGTCCAGATTTCTTTCACCTATATGTCAGAATTTCCAACTATCTATGCAGCTCTACCAGGGTATCTCCAAGGCACCTCAAATTCATCATGTTCAAAACCATTCCCATGTACTCCCTTTTTATTCCTCAAACTTGGTCTTCTTCTACTACTCCCTACTTTAATAAGTTACTACCATTTCTGAATTTTTTTCCCTTGCCCTCTAGCCCCTACTATATCTGATAGTAATGAATTAACCAAGATCTGTTGCTTTGGACTTCAGAATGCATTATAAGTCTGTCTGCCATTTTATTCTCCATCTCTGTTGTCCTAATTTAAGTTCTTATGATCTGAAACACTTTGAAGATGCCCACTCATTTGTGCAAATCTGGTCTTCCTTCCTTTAGTCATTTTTCCACACCAGTGACACATGATTTTTTCAAATCTTATAATTTCTGAACAGTTGTTTTTAAAATAAAGATGAAGTGCCTAATGTATCATAAGAGATCTTGAGTAGTATGGTCCTTTCAACCTTACTTCACTCTATTCTCTCCCTTCATCTTACAGCTTCAGCCATGATGTCTCTCACCTTTGTGCATGCACTTCCTGTGGCTTAGAATAGTTCTCTTTCTTCCTTCATCTCATTACTGCATCCTCATCCTCAGTTCAAGTTTATTTACTCAGAAAAAATGTTCTTGCCCCTTTAACTTTGTTACTGCATGTTATGTGCTAATGGAATCATATTCTATTGCTTTCATAACATACAAATACACTGCATTTTATACTTAGTATGTTATAAATTTGTGCTATGGCTTTCTATTTCCTAGATTAGAAGTTTCATCAAGTTAGAACTTGTGCTTATTTTTGCTCACCATTGTAGTCTCCTAATTTGATACAATGCCTATTCTGTATTAGGTGAATAATATATATTAACTTAGTCAATGAATAAGTGAATGATTTAATACATGTAAGACAAAATATTACCTTTGTTATATAATTCATCTTGAGATACATAGCTATTTCCTTTACTAGAATAGTTTATCTCAAAAGTAGATATTAATTTACAGATTCCTATTTCCCTTAAATGAGTAAGTTGAAATATAGTAAGGGCTTTGTTAACGTTTAAACTGAAAAAAATATAAGTGAAAATAAAGCAGTTTAACTTACTGTTTTGTTTTAGTGTTTTAAGTAATGTTTCCGCTACAGTCTAATTGTAGAAAACTACAGATTTTTGGGTGTTATTCAAAACAACAAAATCAGAGTAGAAACCCATGAATCTACAGTTTCAAAAAATTATTTCTGGTGTTAGCAAGGTAAGTTTGAGAAACATCAATTTAATACAGTTAATATATTTCTATTTACAATATAAATAGTGATAAGAAAAACCAATGACATTATTTACATATTTGAAGGAAAAAAACATATTCTTCCTCCTATCTTTCTATCTTTTTTGTTTCTTCCATCCAAATGTTCATATTGATCTACTTCAAAATAAAGATCTCCCTACTCACTGGATCTGAACCCAGTGACTTATTTCTTTACCCAAAGATAAAGAAAATATTAAAAGAAAGACATTTTGATGACATTTAGGAAATCAAGGGTCATTGAATGACAGCTCTGATGGCCATTCCAGAAAAAGAGTTTCAAAATTGCTTTGAAGGGTGGACTAGGCATTGGCATTGATGCATAGGAAAGTGTTTTGGAGGCAACAGTAGTGAGATTCAGCAATGAGGTATGTAGCACTTTTTCTAGGATGGCTTTGCAAACTTAATTGTCAGCCTCATATATATTTTAGAAAAATCTTCTAACATCATCATTTTAATCAACATATAAAGCTTTCTGAGGATTCTTCTTTGAAGTCTCTTTCTCTTTTACTTTCACCTTCCTCTAATTAATTCCTTACTCTATCCAGTCAAGTCTTCTGTTATACTATAAACTCTGTTTATATTTCTAAATATAACATTACAATTGCATAATATTCTACTCCCTTTGTTAATAATCAATAATCTCTTAATATGTATCAGGCACTCCACACACATTATTTCCTTTACTCCTGAGCTCTGAACTGTAGCTATTTTTAATTTTTCTTGAACTGTGTATGTGGATACTGAGGAGTTATGGACTTTGCTCTAAGCTATGTAGCAAAGCAGGGCGAGAGCTGAGATATCAGCCCAGATGTCTAACTGAAGAATCCTTACTTGGCAGTGTTTTTTTCTGCATTTTCTACAAACCCCAGAGGAGATTTCTCTTGCTTGTTTTTTTTTAATAGCAAGAGCATTTTCTCCTGGTAATTCATATTAGCTCCTCACACAGGAACCCTACAACAATGAATAAAATGAAACCCACACACATAAATTGACACACAGAGTATCACTGCATTATGTAATCATTATTGTTCATCATAATGATTATAGGATATTAAGAAAAGAATAAAATATGTTGAATATAGTTTACCTGTGAAAGATAAAATATTCTATAATATAATTGAAATATTCATTGTAGTTTAAGATACCAGGGTTTGAAAGGAACAAATCCTCTATTAGTTTGAAAACCCTATTTTGTATAATAAAAAATCACCCATATAGACAGATGGGCAAAAATAAATAATGCCCTTTGAGTTCCAGATGACAGTTTTATCATATTCAGGTTACATAACTTGTGTGTTAACTATACTTTTCTTCCTTCTTTCCACTCCTTATTGGAATAGTAATGAAATGTGGCACTACATCAGTTACTTAATGAAGTGATTTAAAACTTCAGCATGTTTCCAATACAGCTCTAACATCCTGAGTCAGCTGATGATTGGAGATTAATGATATGCTAGCCTCCTGGGTTTGGAGCACTTGTAAAATGCTATGAGCTCAGCTGGGCATTTTGTTGTCATAGCTCATAAAGATAATATGAACAGACATCTGCTGGGCCTCTGCTGGGATGAGGTTTGAAGATAGGCCTTTTATGGAGTATGACTTAATTTAGCTTAAAAAACAAAAAGACTTTCAAAGTGAAAATATTGTTTTCAGTAGGTAAACACCACAACAAATTTTGTAGACTGTTATACAATCACTAGAAAGTCAAATTGTTTACATTCACCGTTCACACTATGTGAGTGTAATAAATTGTAAACTGATTGTAATTTGTACTGGTCATTATGAATGAGGAAAAAAATTATCTCTGGAAAATTCTCTAAAAATTGAAAGTGATGCTAATTATATTTTTAGAATTGAAACACAATTGGAATTACAGGTAGTCACATTTTTTGCCTATAGCTCACTTAACAAAAGTCAATCTTTACCTTAAGTGAGCCTGTCTATATAGTCTTTTTACCTCTAAGATAATATGCCCCTGGAATGTCAGTGTATTCCCTTTTTCTAGACCCCTCAGAGCACATGCAACTCACCACAACCCAGAGCATGAGAGACCTCAGAAACCCTTATTGTTATCTTGTCCCCTGAATAACATTCTCTGTGTTGTAAATGTTAATTATTAACTATTCCTGTAACCACCAATGTAAAAGAAGTATGTGTCTTCGTTTTACTTTTTATACAATCTCAGAGATTTTCCTGCTTTGCTTTCTCCCACTCCCTTAATCTACAACCAATGGATTTCATGTAACCTTCCTTATGTCTCCTTCTTTGACTCTAATATATAAAATAAGCTGTAAAACTGTTATTTTCTGGAGCATTTACTCAACCCATTGAGATTTTGCTTTCCAGCAATTGTCATCAGTTTGGCTCAAATAAACTTAAAAAAATTCTCTTCAGGTTTGGATGTTTCTTATATTGAGAGAATGATCTTAGCTTTTAGGAGTTTTAAAAAGTAACTAAATTATTACTTTTAATCAACCAACCATGTAGGGTAGTCCTAGATAGATAGGAATGTTAGAGTTTGGAATATTTGTTTCAGGCTGAGAAGTAATTATCTAGAATATGAATCCATTGTTTATTAATTTATTAAATATTTATTAATTCTATTACATATGTGAGATACTATGGGGAAGAATGAACACCATATTATTTTTTTGTTTTTTTTTTTTTTTTTTTTTTTTTTTTTTTTTGGTATGTGGGTAGCTCCCTGGCTGGGAATCAAACCCAGGCCACAGCACTGACAGCGCCAGGGCCGAAGCCTTAAGCCACTACACCACCAGGGAACTCCACCATATTATTTTTAAAAATCATATTTACCATTATTATGATGATAATTTGGGGGATAATTTACACATTCACCCATTTTAAGAGTATAATTCAATGTTTGGTAACTTTACTAAGTAGTCACATTATTCTTTAATAAACATTTTATACATTAATCAATGCATTTTTCCTACTTTGGATGGCAAGGGATGATCTCCCAGACTATAAACTATGAACTGTTGTCCTTTAGTAGGGGTAATGTTATATTCTTGATTCTTCTTCCTAGGAACAAATCACACTTGGAAATCCTCAATTCAAAGCTGAAAAAATAAGGAATTCATGATTTTTAAACAAGGTCACATTTTAAATATTAATCAAAAATTTTTATATATTATTCCTTTTCCTGTTTTGCTTTCTTTTAATAACAGTTAAGACAAGCTTATTCTGGTATCAGTTTTTGAAAGAACTTACTGACTCAGAAGCTCAGTTTCTGTTGGTCTGTGGTGATTCTTTAATTTACTCTGCTCATCCACAGGTAAGAAAAAAGGCCACGTGGAAAAAATTAAGAATTGTTCAATGTCCCACAGTGGGGCTGTTGGTGCTAGAACTGAGATTTAAACTCAAGTTCACAAGCACAGCCCAGGGTTCCTGACAGTAGTGACCTTGTCACCTGTTCCAGAGGGTAAAGTGTAGTTCAAGTGAACATTGACAGATTCACAATGAATTACCTACTGTTGGAATCTGTGAGTTTAATGAGGTCTTCTCATCATGGTGGTCCAGAATACAACTGTCCGGCTAATTCCACTACTGCTTTATAGCAGAATAGTGTGGCTATTGCTTAGCAGTGCTTCTTTTTATATTTACCAAAGAACAGAATTATTTAAAAAATTCTAATTTTGATGTAACATGTGAGGGTTGTTGAAAAAATCCAGCCATAAATGCCTCTACTTTTTATATTACGTGGCTGGATACTTGCCAGATAGCCCTTGTATATGGTTCATATATTTTTATAATAAAATTCTCTACATTTTGTTTGAAAAATTGGAGATGGTTAAAGTGCTTTGCTACAGGATATTGTTGGGGAGCACACCATATTTGTGAATAAAAATGTGAAATGATTGATTCTTGAACATAGTAGAGACTAACTAAACATGTGTGGACTCACTATAATGAATAACCTGACTCTGACTCCTAGGAAAGTAAAAGCATTTCTTTGCTGGTAAATTATCTCATAATATTGTGCTTTATGTAAATGTACACTTGTTCATAAATGCTTTTAGATGTAATAAAATATTCAAATTATCATTGGATACGATAATCATAGAATACATCACTTTTTTCTTTGGCATTCTGCATTAATTGCTTATTATTCTAAACTTTCTATGCTAACCATACTTACATCCATTTTCTCCAATGTAAATGCTTCTAATATGTTAAAATAAAAACAATCTCCATTGGTTTTGATATTATAATGACATTTAATATTTGACCATTTTTCATTTTTAGAAAACTCACAGCAATATAGGGGGGGCTGTCTGGAAAAAAATCCAGACATAAGTGCCTCTATTTTTCATATTACATGGTTGGATACTTTGCAGACAGCCCTCAGACATTAAAACATGATTTACAATCACACATGTGTGTTGAGTTTTGCTTCAATCTGACCGATTTTGAAAATATAAATGTTTTTCAAATAAAAGAATCACTTTACTTATTTATTTAAAAAGTATAATAATTAATTTTTATTTGAAAGGTATAATAATAAGAGGCTCATTACTGTCCCTGTGAAGTAACTTAGGATATTTTTTATTTCATGTAACTATTTATTTCTTAACTAGTGTGACAAATGTGGTTTAAAATAAAAATTACGCTGTTACCAACAACAACAAAAGAATGTGTTGGCAGCTGCTGAGTTGGTAACAGCTCAGTGTCACAGAGCACTCATTTACACCTGGATTTGGTGGAGTGGTGACTGCGGAAAAAGTTGTAATGAGCAGAATAACGCAATGATAATGTCAGAGCAGAAGGAAATTTTACTTTGACTCACTGAAAAGATACATAACTGACAACAATTCACAAAACATAGTTGTTAGGCATCAAATTATTTTTCTTCTACCTTTCACTGTAAGTTAATCAAGATTTTACACACAATACAAATTAATAGAAAAACACACTTTACAAAATTAATAGTAGCTTAGGTTTAAACAACAGTTTGAAAATGGCAAAAAAGCAATAAGAACATGAGAAAAGAGGAAACATCTGTATGATGTTAAACAAATTTAGAGCTGTTTTAATAGCATTGTCATTCACAAATTTTAGTAAAATAGTGCATATCATGATTATGAGAAGATTATCATATACTACTGAGCTAGAAATTCAAAATGAACTATGGTTCTTAATAAGATTTTATTATATGTTTAATTAAATTTATTGGTAATCAAAATTTATTACATTTGCAACATTTGGATAGAAAAACACATGATGTAATTGTGCCCTCATGTGGCTATACACTAGTTTGTAAGAACATCAGAAACCACCTAATACAAAGGGGGCCTTAACTGATTCTATTATCTAGTGAATACTTACTGCAACCCAGGTAGAAGCTGATTGTCTCTCCTACTTTTAAAGTTATTCTAAGTTAAAGAAGTCACAATTTTTCTCATAGTTCTCTCAAATATTTTATTTTTAGTAGCCATATACTATAACCAATATATCCACCTCTGATCCTGAAGTGGTGTAGCATAGTAAAAACACATAAATCAACACAAAAAAACATTTTTTTCTCAAATACATAATTGTTGGATTAAGTCAAGCCTGAGTAATTCTCTGCATGTATTTTAAGATACATTTTGTATAATTAAATGGGATAATGGCTCAAGTAAAATTTGTATTGTGGCAGGCTCATGGCCTGAAAAAGTAGTTTGCTTATTTGTGTGTTGTACATAAAGACTGCTATTTGTTTATACATTTTGTTAAATCAATGAGATATGGAATATGTATAATCTATATTGTGGATACCACAGAATAATCTATATTGTGGATACCACCCCTTTTCCATAGAGCTTCTTTGTAGAGTTGCCAGCATTTTTATTTTAAGACAAAGATATTACCCAATTAATAACTCTTCATTTAATTCTCTAGTCACTAGTCCCAAGATGCAAAGACTTATCTATTGACCACTTCATACTTCTGGAAAAACTCTGAAAGGACTAGTTGTTAATCATCCCATTAGCTATAAACCCCCACCAGATTGCTGAGGTAGTGCAATATGTCTGTGGTTGGACAATTCTTATAAATGAATGAGTTGGGAGTATTAAAAAATAAGGCAAGCAGGATTTGGGGACATTCTGAGTCAAAAAGAGAACACTCAAATAACAGAAAAAGAAAATATCTCTATATTTGCATTTAAACTTTGAAGGAAAAAGACTAAAACTGTTTTTTTTGAGACACTATAAAAATAATAACCCTCACTGTACAATTAAAAGGTTGAAGTTTTAGTTGAAACTAGTGTTTCAATGTTAAATAACTTTAACATTGCTGGTCTCATGAGAATTTCTTCTGGCTAAAGTAAAGCATAGCTTCCCATATTTTCCATTTTGTTACATTTTTGAAGTAGCTCAAAATGCTGTGTATCTACTCCAACCATTTTTTATTAAAAATTTAAAAAATATAATCAGAAATAGACTCAATTTTAACAGTTAAATCATTAAAAATTAATGCAGCCATTTATTTTATATTTTCTCTGTTAAACATTTCTCTCCTTAATTAAAATTTATTGTTTAACATAGGAACTGTTTTTGATTTTCAAGAAAAATTTTTTAATTTCAATCAGAAAATTGAAAGAAATTTGTTTGTTTGTTTGTTTTTAAATAATCCAAACTACCTCTGATTTTAGTTTGATCATTTAATGTATTTTTTAAAGTTCTCAAAGAACAATATTTCACAAATAAATATTGATGCCTTTCAATTTTTTGTGTGGTTTGAATGTATTATCTGTTTTTAAAAACAAATTGAATCATTTATTACCCAACCCTTTCCACCTATGTTATCTGAAAGAGGAATCCTAAAGGTAAGAGTCAAACTCTAAACAGTAGTAATATTTCAAAAAGTATCTTACTCCTTTCTGAAAAATGATCTTCATACTGAGGGAGAAAAATAAGGTTAAAGTAGAGTAAGGGGAAAAAGACAAAGCAATGGATGAAATGATAGTATTTATAATCTTAATTTAAAATCTCACAGCATTAAATATCTCCTAGCAAAATCTTGAGTTGTTGTGACATAGATAGTGATTCTTAGCCAGAAAACTTGATTGAGTGTCTAAATTAAATATTTTCACATTTTTAAAAGCTCTTGGTATCTTAGTCTCCTTAATAATTTATATTGGGCAAAGAAATTTCAAAATAATTTTTCTTATGACATTTTTATTTGACAAATTTATTTCTAACTTTTTTTGTGTGTTTTTGAAAATGAATTCAGAGACACTCTAGTCAAGATCTTACTGAACAGGGATCATTTTTTAGGTGTTTAGAAAGAAATGTGTTACAGAGCAAGGTAGCAGTGCAACTTACAGCTATCTAAATTAACCTGAGCTACAGACCTGTACATTGCTTAATTTAAGTTTTCTTTGTCTCATCTAGAATATAAAAACACAATTAGTGGCTTTTTCAGAGTAGTTCTAAATCTCATGCACTGACTTACTATTTTGACCTAGATCACCTTCTATAAGTGTTGAGAGTAAACATTATTAAGCCATGCTTGAAAAGTATATGTGGTAAATGGTACATACTCTAGAAAGTCATCTTTTCTGTTCATAAATAATATGATTTGGTTTGCAAGGCACCAAAATTGCTTTAAAAAGGAGGCTTTGTCCATTAGCATACCATATAACATTTAAAATGGACCATACAGTACTAATAGGGAACCTCAATGTCTCTCTTCTGGGAAATCTCTTACTCATTTTTTCTACTTCTTATTCACAACACCAAAACATACTAGTGCTAAAACATTGAATTATTCTTCTCCCTTACAGTCTAGAATTGACCCCACTAACAAATTGTAATAATATCCTTGCTGCTCTGGAGTAAAATGTGAAAAATGAATGGTCCATGTTGAACTCTTGTTCAGCCTGAAAAAACCTTACACTCCATACTCAATCGTATCTTGTCCCCTGTTTTCAACCAACCTGGTGCAAAGAGAAAGATTATTGAACCCTCAATTTTAAGGGTAAATTCAGCATTAATAATATTTTCTAAGAAAAAAAAGTAGCAGATAAAATTGCATGCATTTCTTTTGCATACGTAATTTCCCCATAACAAGTACATGTATAGTGAACATTTCATTTTGACCAATAAACCCTACGTGTCATCTTTGAATAGTCTTTACATTACAGGTACATTTATATTATCAACAAAAGTGAATGTCCCTCAGAATCTGAATAATCAAAACAATATGGATTATGTTGCATTTTTCATTTATCTATGATTAAAAATAAGCTACAGTGCAGAAATTTATCTCAAAGCAAATTAAATGTCAGTAATATGTACTAATATAACATTACCAAAATCAAAATGGATCGGTTTTCAGACCTGATCAGACACGCCCAACTTCAATGTCCCAGAGAAGTTAAAACTTATCCAGATGTAGTGGTTCCCTGGTGGTGTAGCGGCTAGGCTTTGGTGCTCTCAATGCTGCAGCCTGGGTTCGACTCCCAGCCAGGGAATCATCACAAAAACAAAAACCAACAAAACAAAACACTTATCCATATGTAGATGACAATACATTAAAACTTTGTGAGAAATGTTTTCTGCTTTATACTGCTAGTTATATTTTTAGATAAGTTAATATCTATTAAAACTAAACATATCACATAGTCCCTCTTCTTTTAGACTTTAAAAAGCATACATAAGCAAGAATACAAGAAAAGAGGATTGATTAGAAAAGCCCACAGTCTTTCAGATTCTCTTTGATTATTATATCTGTTACTGCATCAAACACAAACTTGACATTTTGGGTATCTGTAGCACAGGTCATGTGAGAATAAATTTCTTTATCTTCTTTTCTTAAATTCAGGTCTAGAAACTGGTTCTTGATGTAATTTCCTGCATCTTCAAATGTATTTGGCCCTTGTTAAAGAAAAATAAAGTAGTAAATATTAATTGAATTTAAAAAGCAATATTATAAATATCAGTATGTTTTAGGATTTTACTTTGTGACCTGCAATTTGATGTACTCATTATTGAAAAATCAATATTGGCAATGGTCAATTATCTAGGATTTACGGGACACCTAACTTGTGCTGGTAACTATGCTTACCCCACTGAGGGTTTTAGGTGGCTAAAATGTAACCTCTACACCAAAAAGCTCCCAATACAGTAGAGGTATTAGTATATTTGCAAACATGTATGACATATATGAGGGCTGTCTGAAAAGTGTCCAGTCAAGTAATGTGAAAAATAGAGGTGGATTTTTTCCAGACAGCCTTTATATATGTCAAAGCCTGTGCATATATATGTATATGTGGGTGTGTGCATGTGCTTTATTATGAACTAAATGAAGAAAAAAATATAAATTATTGGTGAACTACAGAATATAGTAGTATTTGAGCTGAACCTTAGAGAAAAGCTAGAAGGGAGAAGAAAAATAGAATGAGTGAAAACCAAAAGTGAGAGTGAGAATGGCTTGTCACTAGACTTGGGGGTAGGGATGAGAAGTGAATGTGCACTGGTTGAATGGAAATAAAATACTTTTGTAGAAGAACTGTAGAAAATAAAGAATAAAAGATGGTATGGACCAGATTACGGACCATGTTGCTAACTAAACAAAGTAGCTGAGATGTGATATGTAAGACTAGAGAGAATTATTCTTGACTGATGCTTCAGTAGAGATAAATAGAGAGCTGATTAAGGCTGTGCTTGAGAAAGTTTAGACTAGTAGCAGAGTACACAATGGATCCAATGGGGAAAGGTAGAAATAAAATAAAAAGGCTAACAAGTACAGCGCAGCTATAAGTGACCTGTTGATGGGCTTTATAAGAGAATATGCTTTGTAGGAACCTAACACAGGCTAGGATAATAGGATAGATTTTTGAAGGAGGTAATAAGATTTTATTCCCATTTTATTGTTACTAGGAGAAAAATTCCAGGAGGGACAATCTTTAAAACATTGGAACATGGCTAAATTCCAAAACACTGAAAAAACTTACTGATGACAACAATGTGGAGCCATAGGAACTCTCATTTATTGCTGGTGAAAACACAAAATGGTATAGCCACATTAAAAAGCAGTTTGGCAATTTTTTATAAAGGTAACCAGTTTCCTATTGTACAACCCAGAATTTGTGCTCCTAGATATTTACACCAAAAGTTATGTCCACACAGAAACTAACATGTGGATGTTTATAGTAGCTTTATTTGTAATTGCCTAAAATTGGAAGCAACCAAGATGTTCTTCAAAATGTAAAATGATAAAAAATAGATTTGTTTATGAAATGGAATATTGTTCAGCAAAAAAGAGAAATAAACCATCAACCTGTGAAAAGATATGGAAAATATTTAAATGCATATTGCATTTAAAATTGAAAAGTGAGAAAAGTTAGAAAATGCCACATACTGTATGATTCCAGCTATATGACATTCTGAAAAGAAAAAAATATGAAAACAGTAAAAATATCAGTGTTTGTCAGGGGTTGGAAGGGAAGGGAGAAGCATGAATGGGTGGAGCACAGGGATTTTTAGGACAATGAAACTATTCTGTGTAACACTGGAATGGATACCTGACATGCATTTGGCAAAACCAATGGAACCATAGAACAGTACAACACAGAGAGTTAACTCTAATGCAAACTACTGATTTTAGTTAATAATATATTCATTTTTTATCAGTTGTAACAAATGTACCACACTAATGCAAGATATTAATAACAGAGACAACGTGAAAGCTGATGAGAAAGAAAGAATACATGGGAACTCTGTGTTTTTGGTTCTAAAGTAAAAACTAAAAAAAAAAAAAACTAAAAAAAAAAATAAAGTAAAAACTGCTCTAAGAAATAAAATATAGCAGTTAAAAGAATGTATACATCCCTGAATTATGAGTCTATATTTAATTTGAAAATTTCAATGTAGAATAATTATATTTAATTATGCAATAAATGTACGAACACATTAATATTTATAAATGTAAAAAATGATATAAATACAAATTATACATTAGCACACATAGTTATTTTCATAGAATTCCATGATCCTACTAATATTTGGGATACTCATGTATCTAAGTGGAGAAATTGAGCTTGTATTTTTATTTAAATCATAAATAGTTCCATCCTACACAATTTCATTGACAGCCTAGCATATAACTATTTACAAAAAAATAAAGTTGTCTTCAAAGGAAAACGAACCCTTCTATTGAACTAGACATTGATAGTCATTGATTAACAGGATCGGTGTTAATCTTAATAACTAATAACTAATCTTAATTCATATTAAGATTAATATTTAGGCTTATAGATTGATGTTCTCATATCTTTATAAGGTATTCTTTTGATTTTTAATGATTATAAAATAAGTATTATTTGGCCAATTTGCATTTCAAGCACTAAAACTCTAGGACCTAGGAAAACTGGAAAAAGACAAGATGCCACTATTCTCAAATTCAGTCATGGTGTCTGAAAACTTAATTCAGACTTTAAAAATTAACTGAGATCTAATACAGTATTACAGTGTTTCAATAGGAAATATATTAAAATGCTAGTTTGAAGTAAAATTAACATCCCTATTATAATGTTTACAATAATAGCTTGCAATGTCGTTTCACATATAGAATAGCAACCCTGGTCTATCTAATTACCTCCCATTAAAAAAAAATAATAATTACCTCCCATTTATTCATTACAGCTTTGTTTTAATGCAGAGAGTGTAGAGAAAATTTCCTCTTTATTTCTAAGATTCTTTTCAGTTTAGATCATATAAATGGCTCCAAAAATTATCACAAGTCTCAACCTCATAAATATCAAATGTCAAGGTCAAGATAGGAAAATATATATCTATGCAAAAATTTACTAACACGTAGTTAAAGGGGAAAAAATCTTACCAGTGTACTCTGGAAAGCAGATACTAAGATGCACTTTGGTTACCTTTTCTTGAAAGAGATCTTTTTTATTGAGAAACAGGACAATGGAGGTGGTTGCAAAGTACTTGTGATTACAGATACTGTTGAACAGGTGAAGGCTTTCGTGCATTCTGTTCTGTGTGGTTTGAAAGATGACAATGTGTAAGATTATTATTTGAAAAATATTCATGTTGGGCATTATGAACAAACATCTAGAAATAACATCTTTCTTTGGAAGGTCTTAATTGAGAGGAAAAATGTGGTACTAACATTGTAAACAACAAACTCTTGTTTTTCACCCTGGCCTTATTTTCCTTTTAGACTTACCACTTCTTCGTCTTCCACTAGGACCATGTCATAGGCACTGAGTGCAGCACAAAATATGATGCATGTAACACCTTCAAAGCAGTGAATCCATTTCTTTCTCTCAGATCTCTGTCCACCTACATCGAACATTCTTTTTAAAAAGTAAAAATAACAGAATAACAAATGTTATAAATATCCTCCATAATTAACATTAAGATTGCTATTCAGACTTATAAATTGATGCTCTCATATCTATAAAAGGTATGCTATTAATTTTTATTGATTATAAAATAAGTATTATTTAGCCAATATGCATCTCAAGAACTGAAAAATTGTTTTATTTTTTTATTCATGCAGACTACAGTAAAATGATTCACACTCTGACTTTGAGCACTTGGGAAATTTAAAGTAGTTTAGAGTTTTATTAAGGAATTTAGCCTCAGGAGATTTTGATCAAAGTCTAGGTTTAGTCTCAAATTGATAGAATCTACAAGAAGATTGGAAGCTATTATAGTTCTGATATGATGATTCTTGGCTTTATTTTAGCTTTTCTTACATTTATTCATTCCTTCATTCAAATAGTTATTTAAAATAATCATAGATTGGAAGAATTAATATTATTACTCATACTACCCAAAGCAATATATAGATACTACCCAAAGCAATATATAGATACAATCTCTTAAATTTTCAATAGTATTTTTCACAGAAATAAAACAAACAATTCTAAAATTTGAAATGAACCAAGAAAGACCATGGATATTCAAAGGAATTTTGGGAAAGATAAACTAAGAGGCAACATGTTCCCTGATTTTAAACTATATTACAAAGATATTGTAATTAAAACAGCATAGTATTGGCTGTTTTAAAAACAGACACAGAAAAAATAGAAAGCCCAGAAATAAACTCATGCATATATGGTTAATTAATTTGATGAAAGAGTTAAGAATACATAATGGAGAAAGGACAATCTCTTCACTAAATGGTGTTGGAAAAATTAGACAGTCATATAGAAAAAATAAAACGGGACCACAATCCTACCGCATACACAAAAATTAACTCGGGAAGAATTAAGACATGAATATAAAGCTTGACATTACACAATTGCTAGAAGAAAACATAGCTGAAAATCTCCTTGGCATAGGTCTTGACAATGATTTTTTAAATCTGACACCAAAAGCAAAAAAAACAAACGCAGAAATAAACTAGTGGTACTACACTGAACTAAAAAGCTTTTGCACAACAGATGAAATCATTAACAAAATAGAAAAGCAATATACTAAGTGAGGAATAATAATTGCACATTATATATCTGGCAAGGGTCTAACAGTCAAGATAAACAGAATTCATACAACTCAATAGAATAAAACAATCCATTTAAAAATAGGCAGATCGAGATAACAAAATAGGTAAATGTTATGCTTGCCTCTTCTCATAACCACATCAAAATTACAACTAAACTACAGAACAATCATTATTGAGAATCACCTGGAGTCTAGCTGAACTAAAGTCCTACAGAAAAAGCCAACTAAGACTGATAGGAGCGGAGGAGATGCAGAATGAGTTAATCCCACACCTGTGTGTGACTATTACAAGTTGAGAAGAATTAGTTTGGCTATAGAGGTCATTTTGGGAAGAGTGAGGGGTCCCAGCCCCCACCAGGTTTCCCAGCCCAGGGCTTCAGTGCCAGGGAAAGAAGTCTATATAACTTTTGCAGTGAAAATTAGTAAAGATTGTGACTGAGTGAGACAGAGGGTGACTGGAGTTTCAGGTGTTGTTCTTAAAGGGCTCATGCACAGACTGACTCATGGATGGACTCACTTGCTCTGAGTGCCAGCACTGGAGCAGCAGCTCAAAAGGCACCAGGGATATATAGGGAGGAACTGAATGTTCTGGCTACAGAGTGAAGGCTAAAGGAGCAGCTTTCTTCCAGACAGAAGTGCTGGCAGAATCCACTGTTTTTTCCTTAAGCTTTCTTCTCAAACCATGCAAACAAAGATGGCTGCAATATCTGAATCTCCATCAACATAGTTAACACTGTTTACCCACCTGCCCTGGTGATTCCCTGAGACCCTGTCCCACCCAACTTTTGGGTACACCCAAGCTGCTTCCAGTGGCTTTTCCATATAAATGGCATGTCTTGGCTCATGATATGGACTTTCTTAAAAGTCTCTCAAAGTTTCACAAAACCCAAACAAGCATCTTCTGGTTTTGGTGGGCCTTATATGTTTTTCTGGCATTAGTGTCAACCAGGCTTGGTTTGCAGCTTGGCCTCTCAAGGCACCTCCAAGACCAGTGTGGGTGGCAGCTATCTGCAAATTGCTTTGTGGTTAATTGCTTCTGGGCATAGGCTGGAGCTGAACTGGCCTGTGGCAGGGTCCTTAAAGAGGCCCAAAGCTGGCACACTGACTGGGGAGGTTTGAACTAAGCTAGAGCATCATCTGGCCACCTCCAAGAATAACAAACCCAAAGGGCTAAAGTGCATCCTGCTCCATAGGGTCAGCCCCTGCACAATAACTCCTTCACTGTAGTCACTGCAAGTTCTCACAACCAATTAGCCTGAGGGTCAACCTCTTCCATTGATGTGCAAACAACAACCAAGACTCAACAACAGGAGGGCACAGACAGCCTACACAAGGGACACGCACCTTGAGCACTCAGCTTAGGTGACCAGGGAGATGGCACCACTGGACTCAACAGAAAACCTACTATATTAGGCCATTCTACTAAGACTGGGACACGTAAAAGCCCTACCTAATACATAGAAATACATAAGGAGGTAGCTAAAATGGGTATACAAAGAAAATGTCCCAAATGAAAGAACAGAACAAAGCTACAGAAAAAGAACTAAACAAAATGGAGACAAACAATCTACCAGATGCAAAGTTCAAAAAACTGGGTATAAGGATGCTTAATGAACCCAGCAAGAACTTCAACTAAGAAACAGGCAACATAAAAATGAAGATAGAAAACATAAAAAAATAAAGAATACAATAACTAAAATGAACGATACATTAGAGGGAATCAACAGAAGATTAGATAAAGCAGAGGATGAAATCAATCATTTAGAAGATATAGTAAAAGAAAACACCCCATCAAAACAGGAAAAAATATAATAAAATGAGAATAATTTAAGGGGCCTCTGGGTCAACATCAAGCATACCAAAATTCACATCAAAAGGGTACCAGAAGAAAAAAAGAGAGAGAGCACAGAATTGAAAACCTATTTGAAGAAATAATGACAAAAACTTCCCTAGCGTAATGTAGGAAATATATATGCCCAGGATGCACAGAATCCCATATAAGATGAACACAAAGAGGTCCACACAGAGATGCATCATAATTGATATGTCAAAACTTAAAGATAAAGAGAATTTTAAAAGCAGCAGGGAAAGGCACTCAGTCACCTACAGGGGAGCTCCCATAAAATTGTCAGCTGATTTCTCAACAGAAACTTTGCAGACCTGAGGGATTGGCATGAAATATTCCAAGTGATTTAAAGCAAGGATCTACAACCAAGATAACCTGCAAAGCTATCATTTAGAATCAAAGGACAGAAAAATAGTTTTACACACATACACACAGCTAAAAGTGTTCACCAACACCAAACTGGCATTGCGAGGATTTATAGGGATTTCTTAAGACAAAAAAAATGTTTTGAATAATAAAATGGCAATAGCTACACACATATATATATATATATGTGTGTGTGTGTGTGTGTGTGTGTGTGTGTGTGTGTATCTACACACATATGTGTGTAGATATATATATATATGTGTGTGTGTGTGTGTGTGTGTGTATATATATATATATATATATATATATATATATATATATATATATATATATATCAACAATTACTCTAAATGTAAATGGAGTCAATGCTCCAATGAAAAGACCCAGGGTGAATAAATGAATCAGAAAAAAACAAAACAAACTACAATAAAAAATTCTTGTATTTGCTACCTTAAGAGATTTACTTCAGATCAAAAGACAAACAGAGATTGATACTAGAAGGATGGGAAAAGATAAAAATAAAAAAGTAAAAATAAAAGAAAAAGAAAAGAAAAGATACCAATACTTATACCAGACAAGTAGAGTTTAAAACAAAGGCTATAACAGAAAGCATGGGAGGACCCAGTAATCCCACTACTGGGTATTTAGCTGAAGAAACCCAAAACAGTACTTCAAGGGAATGTGTGCCTCCATATGTTCATTGTAGCATTGTTTACAATGGCCAAGATGTGAAGGCAGCCTGGGTGCCCCTCGATGGAGGAATGGATATAAAGAGGAGGTGGTACATATATACAATAAAATATGACTTGACCATGGAAAGAAATAGCTTCTTGCCATCTGTGTTGGCATGGATGGACCTGGAAGATACTGTGCTGATGGAGTATGTCAGACAGAGAAAGACAGATGCAATGTGATCTTGCTTAATGTGGAATCTCAAGAATATAATAAACACACAAACAAAACACAGAGAAACTCATAGATACAGATAACACTTTGATGGTTGCCAGATGAAAGGTGGCTTTTGGGGTGGGTAGGAAAAAAAAAGTGAAGGGATTAAGAAGTACAAATTGGTAGTTACAAAGTAGTCATGGGGTTGTAGAGTATAGCATAAGTAATATAGTCAATATATGGTAATAACTACATATAATGCCAAGTGGGGACTAGACTAGTCAAAGAGATCACTTGTTAAATTATAAATGTCTAAGCACTATGCTGTCCACCTGAAATTAATATAAAATAATATTGAATGTCAACTGTAATTTAAAATATTTTTTTAATTCATTTTTATTGTTAGACTTATTGGGGTGACTAAAATATTTTTAAAAGGTAGGAAAAGTTGGAGGTAAGTAAGAGGTTTAAATTTCCAATAAAGCAAATAGGTCAATATTGTAATAGTGTGGTGTGTCGGATGGTTTTTGGACTTATCATGGTGTTCACTTCAAGTATATAAATATTGAATAACTATGGTGTATACCTGAAACTAATATAATGTTTGATGTTAGCTATATTTTAATTAAAAACTATAAAAATTGGGTAGAGATTTGCATAGACATTTTTTCATAGAAGACAGATGGCGAACAGTTACAAGAAAAGATGTGCCACATTATTAATCATCAGTAAAATACAAATCAATACCACAGTGACCTATTACTCACTGTTAGAAAGGCTATTGCCAAAAACACAAGAAATAACAAGTATTTGCAAGGACATGGAGAACAGAGAGTCCTTTTGTACTACTAGTGGGAAAGTAGACTGGTGCAGCCACTATGGCGAACAGTGTGAAGTTTCCTCAAAAAATTAAAAATAGAACTACCATGTGATCTGGCAATTCCACTTCTTGTTATTTATCCAAAGAAAAGAAAACACTATGGACCTAGAGAGCATTATGTTAAATTAACTAAGTCAGAGAAAGAGAAATACTGTATTACCTCTCTTATATGTGGAATCTAAAAAACAAACAAACTTAAGCTTGTAGATACAAAAACCAGATTGGTGGTGGTTGCAAGGGATGGGGGTTAGAAAAATGGTGAACTTTTGTCTTTGTTTTTTAGTTTAAATAAATTGAATAAATATTGTTAGAAAATAATTATTTGTTATGTTTTATGTACTAGACACTGTACTAAGTCTACTGACATAAAGATGAAAAGATACAGTTGCTATCTTCAAAGAACTATGTTGTGGAGAGAAAAACAAATAAGTTATTATAATATTATTTAATAAATATTCTAATATGCAAGGTAGACTTGGAGCCCAGAGGAAGTTTCAAGTCAGTCAGAGTTTTCATAAAACTTACTCAGAGGAGGTGTTTGAAAATTTGGTCCTTCCTTTATTTTTGTATTTTTGTAAAAGCACCATTGTGGACATAACTTGATACAGAAACTAGAAACTAAAATTTTAATACTTTCCTTTCCCTTATCCTCCATATAGAACACATCCAAACTGTAGTTTCTAATTCATCCTCTTCTTTTCAACTCTCCTCTTCTTGCATAAGCCACCAAAATTTGTCACCAGGGCTATTGAAAGAGTCCAACTTTTCACTGGCTTCTTTTATTTCCTGCATAATCAAACACAAACTCCTTGATGACCACTAGGGCTCTAGCTGTTTTGATCCTTGTTTACCTTTCCAAGCTTAGTTCATATCGCTTTCCCCTTTTTATTACAGTCCAATCACAAGTTTGTCCTTTCATTTCCTTTAATATAAACCTAACTTTCTGCTGCCTCAGGACTTTTGCAGTTTGTATCCTTTTCATGTGACATGATTCCCTTTTTTCTAATGTAGCACTTCTTCTTTCTAAACTTACCAGGCCTCAGCATTAATATCTCCTCCACAAAAAATGGTTCTCTCCATCACTCATTTACTTTCTATCATATTACCCTCTTTATTTTCTTTATAGTAATTGTCATAATTATTAACTGGTGTATTTACTTTTTACATATTGAATATATATTATCTCTCTAATAGAATAGTGGCTTCATAAGGACAGGGCCATTTCATGTTAGTGATGGCTATACTTCCAGTGCCAGGCATTATGCCTGATATACAATAGACATGTAATAAATAGTTGATAAATAAATGAATACATTCCATGTTAATGGGATGGAAGGTATTTTTATGGAAAGAACATGTGCTAGTCATCAAGGAATGAGAGAACATAGTTTGTTTGAAGTAAGCAAGTAATTTATGCATTTGTGGATGAAGATTAAGGTAAAAACATTGAGATATAAGCCCTAATAACTAATAATTCATTCATCCAATATTTATTGATCATATCAGGTATTAAATTTTAAACCTCAAGAAGTTTCTAATCTGATGGTGGTGGTGGTGGTAATTAATATGTGTATGTGTCTGTGAATAGACTTAGTATATACACATACAATAGGGAGTGTAGTGGGTGGGTTGTAATTTGAAATGGAGTGATTAGAAACTGCAGAAGATAATAGTCATATAAATACATAAGAAAATTAGGTTTGAGGGATTGAACCAAGTGGATGTTTAGGGAAAAGTGTCCCAGGTAGAGGCAACAGAGGAATGAAGGATTTGAGCAGGCAGGACTAAGCCTGAGGTGTTAGGCCAGAAATATATTTACTGGATCTTTTATATTACATAAGATTAGATTTTATATTGCAGTCAATGGAGAACTATGAGAGATTTTTGCATAAGTAATAAACATTTTTGTTTGTTCGTTAGTTACTATGTTAGGTGGCTTTGACCTTAGTGTAGAACATAGATTTTATTAGAAAAAGACTAGAGGCAAAAAAAAAAATGGGGCTTATATAATTGTTTAACCACTATATATTACCAAGAAGCATTAAAGCTGTACAGAGATTTCAAAGGTAATAGCTATAGTCAGTGTAATAAATGTCAATCAGTTGACTTATTGAAGATACTTTATATTTTGCATGTCAATCAAGTAGAACACAGGTGTATAGAGCTAAAATTACTCAGATATATATAGTGTAAATAGATGATAGCTACTTAGATGATTAGATAGATGATAGATACGCATCAATAAAAATCATTCCATTCATATATGGAAAGATGATCACAAAATTCAAGATAATATTTAAAAGTTCAATAGTTATGTGGTTTGAAAATTTAAATTGTGTAAATAAAGACTATTATATGTGCTCTAGTTACCAAACCTTTTGCAGTTTCTAATTTGCAATATAAATGGAGGAAGAAGACAAGAGTTTAGACTTTAAGGTTATATTATATGAAAGATAGCCAACAAATTTAATTTCTAAAAGTTAGTCAACATTCTAATGGAATAAAGGATTATAAATATGCATTCAGATCTTTAAAATTTTAGTCAATGTTTTGTTAACTCATAAAATAATTTTAGTCTTCATTTTCCTTTGAAAATATTTGTATTTATTGCTTTATTGAAATTGCCTTTATTAAAGTAAAATATAAAATATGGAAGAAATGAATATAGAAAAGAGTAGGACATAGATCATGACTTTTATTTCCCCCATAAATTCCCACATCACCAATTGTAATATTTTAATCTTAGTATAACACAAACAGTAATAAGAGTTTACTATTTCCTAGGCTTAAGTACTCTACCACAGTTAACTCAATTAAATGTTACCATAAAATTAGAAGTTATGTACGATTATTATCCCTATTTTTCAGCTGAGCCCTATAAGCAACTAGCTGAAGACTTATTAATTCAAATAATATTTGTTGAGACTGCTATGTGCCAGGTGCCATGATAGGTTCTGTGGTAATGGTAGTTATGCTGTGGAAGTCATTAAGCTTTGTTGTGAATCTCATTAATTTTAAATCTAGTAGTACATAGTTTCTACAGTTAGCTATCTAACTCTCATAAAGTGAATTGCAATTATCATTACTGTGGAGGCTATCTTTCTTCCCCCAGGTCAGAGATTAGTTCTGTATGTTGTCAGACAGGTCACTGAGCAAAATTTAAAACTATTCCCTTTCCAGGGGTTTTGTTCCATTCTTTTAGTGGAGATAGTGTAGACTGTCTGGTTTCTAGGTCTTCCATATAAACATATAGTGAATCACTTGTTGGCAAATAAATTTGATACTTTGATTTAATTAAGCAAAGATGCATTAACTTGTGGATTAACTTGGTGAACTGGGGATGGAATATACAACACTAGTAGGCTTTCTAACTAAAAGCAACCCATGTATTGTATTTCCACACACTAGATTCTAACATGTAAGAACGTCCATAATTCTAGTTTTCTTTTTACCTCTAATTCTCTCAGAGTTTACTTCCATAGTAGGCATCCTATAATGGAGAGCTAATTATTAATCATGGAATCAAGACAAAGGTCACAGTAAGAGTAGAATATTTATACTAAGAGAGCCCAATGTTCAAATTCCACAGTAGAGATGACAGTGCAGTAGGAATCAAATTCCAAGATAACTTGATTAAGATTTCTCCACTAAACAGGGCTTGTGTTAGTCCTATTAGCATTTGTTCTGAGTCTCTTTTTCTCTGCTTTTAAGGACAACTAACCTATCTCTATCCATTCTGATTGATACTTTCTTCCTTTAAACACATTTGTATTTTCAATAAGATTATATTCAAATCATGCAGATCTGAGATTATTCTTAGGGTGACTTTGGATCACTGCTCAGATTCCCTGCATGGTGATCAAATATTTCACCTCAAAGAAGATCTTATTTCTCTCATGTTGCAAGTTTTTTAATTAACAAAATTATTTACAGGGCATCCTTAATAATAAAAACATTATTGAGCTAAAATGGGCGTTAGCAAATAAGACCAATGGCTGAAGTTTTGCTTTTATAATGATTCATTATTGTTTAGCTCTAAGCAAAGGCACTTTTATTATTTTTTTTTTTTTGGCTGCTGCTGCCGTTGTAGTAATTTATTTTTCATTCATTTCTTTTCACTTTAGCATTTCTTCTAAATGTTAATTTGGGATTTATTATAGAGGTATAAAGCATTATATCCTATTAAAACAATTTGTATATTCCCAAAACAGACCATTTACTTGTTGTATATTTCACTAAAGAAGTAAATGTGTGTGTGTGTGTGTGTGTGTGTGTGTGTGTGTGTGTGTGTACTCCATCATGACCATAAAAAACAAAAATACAAACTAAAGAAAAACACATGTACTTGCTAATGAACATTTGGTTGGGTTAAATCTATGTGGACAATTAGTGAATGGACATGTGAGACAGTTTGAGTATTTTTAATTCCCTGAATACTTAAGGTAACCAGAACACCTTAATGATATTGAATGAAACTTGCATCCTAATTTTGGGTAAAGGGTTGTTGTTTCATAATACATATTTTCTTATTAGGCCTGATATTTAAATTAGGATTCTTAAATTTAAAAAAAGTTTTCAAGTGCCTGAAATATATGATACAGCTAAAAATGGGCTATGCTTTGTTATTTTAAATTTGTTGGAGTGACATCAGTTAGAAAAATTATATAGTTTTTAATGTACAAATCTATAATACATCTTCTATGTGTTGCATTGTGTGCTCACCAACCAGAATCAGTTCTTCTCTCTCACCATATATTTGACCTCCTCTTCAACACCCTTCTCCCCACTTAACCTCTGGTAACCACTAAATTTTTGCTTGTGTCCATGAGTTCCTGTTTCTTTGTATGTTTGTCTTGTTCTTTTTTTGCTTTCGGTCTTATATCTTATATATGTATGAGGTTATTTGGTGCTTGACTATTTTTGTCTGATTTATTTCACTTAGCATGATAATTTCAGGATCTATTCACGTTGTTAAGTGACAGCTGAACATCAATTATTTGTTAAATTGTCCATAGCATTATATAGGGCAAGTCATCAGAGTTTTATGGCTTTATATTGAATACTTGACTACAGTTGATTTTATAGTCCATTCAAAATAGTTGGGAAAGCTGTTGAGTTCTATGGGTTTATAATAAACTATTGGCTAAATATTTAATACACAAGATTATTCATACTTCATATCAGAATAGATAATTAGTAAATAATCTTCCATTTATAGTGCTTGCAAAATCATTACATAATCTAAGATAGCTAAAAATCAATAATGCTACTGTAGCTAATTTATTTGTCAGATGTTTTTGTTCATCCTGTAAGCATGTGACTCTCTTGTGACATTCATAGTTTCTGACATCTTCATTTATTTGACCACATAAAAATAAGATTTAATCTAAATAGAAATTTATTTTTAACTATTTTGTTAAATGAGATTATTCAAGATATTTGGCTATTTCACAATCTTAAGATGGCAAATCTATGACAGGACCAACATGTAAATTGGTGTTATTACTACACAGCCATAGCAAAATTGTCTAATCAAGTTTCTCTTTTGCCCAGTTCCAAAAATCAGGGTAGACACTTGAAGACACAAAGTATATTCACAGGAGTCATTCTAAATTTCTTAATTGCTTGTGGTTAAAACCAGAATCAAAAGGAGTTTCAAATGCAAGGTGGCCAGGGTCTCTAAACTTTCATAATTATTAATAACATATACTGTTTATAAATTGTGTGTGTGTTTGTGTGTTTGGAACTTAAAATGCCCCCTGATAATTCTCTATTTATTGAGTAATATAATTAATAAAGTCATTAAAATAATTTACATCACTAGAATAAGTTATACATTATGTTATATAGATTATTATTTTAGTAATATTAACCATGAACACACCTGAAACAAATAAATAGTATACATGAGTTATTGCTCTCTGATATCTAATAGAGAATGAATAAAGCTAATTTTAGATATAGTTGTGTAGACACTAGACTCATTCCTGAACTAGGATGGTTCCTATCCCCACAGAAATAACACCAGTGCACTTGATTCAACTACAGATTCAGTAAAATTATAATTTATTTCATATCAGGTCCACTCAAATGTTGTTGGAAATAGTTTTGTTAAATTTACAAAATTTAAAACTTTATGTTGTAATATTTGCTAACCTCTTTTCCTTGGCTCCTTTATAGTTTTATGTTCTTTCAATTCTGTTTCATAATCATGGAGCAATTAGAGAGAAAGTGATTTCTCTACAATTGTTTGAGAAGTCATTGTAAATCTGTAAATTCTTCGTTCTAAGGTATTATTATATAGTAATGAAAGGGCTCACATTTGCATTTCATTTTTCATTTACATAGTACTTTAACATCTGTAGGACAATTTATTTTATCAGCTTTATAGTTGGAGCTTTGGTTTAATAAGAATTCTAAGGTAATTTCCATTAAATTAGGTGATACCTGAAGGTGATACAGTACTTTGGCAAGAGAGAATTTTTCACTTTTGAGCTCCTATTTAAAATTCTAGAGTTCTCTAATTTAATACGTAAATTAAGTCTCTAGTTTTAACTAGTCATAAAATGATTTATGCTATGTGAATACAAATCAATGCTAATGTAATTTATTTTAATACCTAGTCACTTACTAAAATGAAGTTGAAAGGTACATTATTTCTATAGTTTCTATATTGAAATAGTACAAAATTTTACACTACACAAACCTGTATGCTTTTGGATAATCCTGTTCAGCATTTCCCCCCAAAAGAGGTGATTTAACTGTAAGAATTTATTAAGGAAGTAATATATCTCAATTGGTGTGACCAAATTTAAAAATGTATTTAAATGATTTTAAAGAGTTCCATTAAAATGTATAAATGTGCTTTTTATATTTTATAGTCAATTATTTTTATATTTTAGAGTAAATTTTAATTTTTAAAATTTTACTGTTTATATGCTTTTTAAAAGAAGTTCCATGCTTTCTTATTGAATATTCCTTTAATAATATACCCTCTTGAGTAAGAAAGATAACAAAATCTGGTAAGGATACAAGAGCTCAAAACCTGTTCTAGTGGAAGGTAAAGAGGTAGTAATTGTGAAGTGTAGAAAATGTTACATCAAAATGGGTGGTAACTGGGATTCACAATTCAATGCACAAACAACTTACATTTTGGCATTGATAGTGTAATAGAGAATTAGCAAGACCTTTCTCATTCAACCATAAGGACCAGCAGTATATAAAAGAAGAATAGAAGAACACTTACCTATATGACTTAATGATTCACAAAATGTACCACAGAACTACAAAAGGACAGTAAAATAAACATGCAACAATGGAAGTCTAGCGGTCTCATCTGAAGAGGTCTACTATGAATAATATATATCTTCATAACAATGTTTTGATTTTTAAACATTTAATGCAAATATATTCTCAGCATATTTGTTTTTAAAATTTATCAATGTTTATATTATTTAATATTGAATAAAATAGATATTTCAGGGAATGAACATGATTTCTGAGGTTTTGTGTATTCATCACCAATCATCACATACCCTAGTTTAGAAGCACAAACTTGTGAAGTCCCACAGAGTCCTGTCAACTCAAAGATATATCTTCATTTAAACTCTTCATTAAATTCATTTCATTGTATGCCCCCTACCCACTTCTCTCTGAAGGGGAGTATAAATGACAAACAGCATTGGAACAAGCACCTACTTTATAGAAGAAGAATGGTTTCCACCCCAATTTACCCAAAGGCCATCAGTGATATGCAGTGTAAGAAGTGTGGTCTTTGAAGTTAGAAATGTGCATTTTGGTCACATTTCTACTTAAGGAAATCTTTCACTTTGTTTTAGCCTCCATTTCTTGATTCTTTGTCCTACATAAGGATAGCAATGCCCCATTCATCATGTTACATTGAGGGTGTAAATATAATGTACAACATCGAGTGTTTGGTATAGCACATTTATTCATCCAGCAAGAATTGACTGTATGTCTATTCTGTGGTAGCCATGGTGACAATTACACAACATAGAGCTATAAACAGACACAGACCTTGGTCTTCTACAGCTCAAAGCATATGAGGCAAAAGCAGAAACTAAAAGAGCAAACTGATAAAGAAATAAGGCATATATTAGTAAGTTTTTTAAAAAAGGAAAAAATAGTGTGATATATAAATGGTGTAATGGTACTGCTCACACTGGCGATAGCTAGTAAGAGCTGTTTGTTTGCATCTATTTTCTACTGTGCGTTTAGTGACATCATATTGGGAGGTTTAAATTTGACATTGTTAGGGTATTTACAACAAGAAAACCAAGGGCCACAAATCAGCCTTTCCCCTTACCCTTGTCCCTGAGAATCTGTTCTTGTATGTTTACCAGCAAACTGCTATGTGAAGTAGTAATGAGATATGCAAGGATTATTAATAGATAGGATGGTCAAGCTCCCTGAGAAAATAGCATTTAACTTGGAACTTAATGATAAAAAGGAGCCAGTCCTTTCAGAGATCTAAGTTCAGAGCATTTTAGTCAAAGAAAACAGCAAGTACAAAGGCTCTGAGGCTTGTAATATTCAAGGAACAGATATATAAAATAAGATAATTATGATAGTGACTATGTCTGAGAAGATACTAAATTGGTTGGTGTTGCAAAGAATGACCAGGGTTGTGAGCTTCTAGGTCTTCAATATGTGACATTAATTTTCAAAACTGGTTTAAGATCTGAAATCTAGGATCCAGAAAATGTACTAGCTTATGTAAAATAAACTAACATTAAGTTATAACTTTCTGTTAGAACTTTATTCATCTAACCTTTACAACAAATTCATCACATAAGTAAAGAAAAGGTAATGTTATTCTTCAAAAACTGCTGCTAATTAATAGAGAACCTGGGGTTGGAAACTTGATAGGACTAAACTACAGGCCTACACCTGTCTTCTAGTCTGTGTTTCATTGAGAATTTAGAGAGGAGGAAGGAGAGTAAGAAAGAAGATGGAGTGTGCCAAAAATGTTTGACAGATTCAGGAGGGGCAGAAAGGAGAAGTAATTGGACTTGGGATCTCAAAGAAAAACCCCAGGAACTGGATCAAAGATCAGAAGAAATCTGGACAAAGTATTTGCCAAAGAGGACCTGCTCCATAGTGATGACACGACCGAAGACAAACTGATCCTAATCTTTGCAGTCCCTTTCATCCTGATTTGATTGCGGTCTCAATTTCCACAAAATTAAACTATTTGTGGGCTTGAAATTTATGGATAAATTTTGAAGAAATTTTTTCCATATTAACATGAAGATATCATGGCCATATATGTAATAACTATTCTAGTTAGATATTAGGCCACCAATTTTAATACTTAAAAAGTGTTAAATTTTTACCCTGATGAAATAATTTTTCCTCACCGATTGATGCAAATAATTCATCATGTGTTTCTAGTTTTCCTATTTTTAAAAAATATTCACATTATTGCATACTTCAATGACTTTATTAATTATATTTTACTGATTTTTCTCTTTACTAAAGTGTATGTCCAGAATCTGGTTTTCATGTTTACTATTTCATCTTATCCATAATTCATAGGGAGAGGTGCTTAAGCATCACAGGACATTTTCTAACTCTATGGTATAGGTTCCTATTTCCTATGGGTTCCTATTGGAAAAGTAAATTAGTAATTTTGCAACAAAATTTCTAGGAAGGTAATGAAAACAGTGAACTCATTTACATACTTAAACTATGCTTATAAAATAGGCCTTGCTATTGTAGTAAATGGAATCATATTCAAATAATTCTCTTTTCAATTATTTGCATTTTTAAATTAAGTGCACAAATCGAAAGGAATATTTCAAGCAAATCAAATAAGAAGGCAAAGAAAATAGGATCTCTGGCACCTGTTACTTAAATGTTATTTAAATACATTACTTTTTTTTCCCCCAGAAGTACAAGGCAGACAAAAGCTAGCTCCCACATGCTCAAGACAGAGATGTTTTTCTTGGAGGGAAAGATGAGGGCACAGGTGAGGGTTTGTTTGCAAGGATATAGGAGGGCAATGATGGGCAGTGGTACAAAGTAAACTAGGCCTAATGAGCATGCCCAAGGACTCACTGCACTTGAATATGTGTTAGAGCTTTCGTGTCTGAAGAAATATTGAGCCTGATGCAATATTGCTGTTGACAGGAAAGACATTTGATCATACCTGAAATGCAAGTCTTTAAATGAGAATTGAGTTTCAATGATTCCAGTTGTTTTCACCCGAGAATGTAGAACATCTTGTTCATTGGGGGCATATCCAGGAGCTGTTATTCTGTCCAAATCATTAAGGTAGCTAATAAAAAGAAGAAGAAAGAAAATAACATATATCCTTTTTACTTTGTATGCGAAGGTACCAGGATTCAGTAAGATGAATTTTTTGTTTATGGTCCATTAAAATTTATAAACTCCAGACTAGTGATTTTCAAACTCTACTCATCAGAATTACAGGAGCTTGGTGACTGGGATACTGTAAAGCACTGAGTGTAATACACAGCTGGCCCATGGGAGTGGGAGCTTCTTTTAAAGGTAGATAGATACATGCTGCCTTAGCTTATATAAGGCAATGTAATAGATTTGCTGATATATAGATGTTTGAGGGAAAATTCTTCTTATATAACTTTCATCATCAAAAATAATGCTACATTGTAATGTTGATCACTGGATTAGTCTCAAAATGTTGTAGTTTGTACTTAGTCATTTGAATTTTAAGAGTGATTGGTTTTAATATTGTAATTCAAAAGTTTTTGTGTTGTTTGTCCATTGATTGTCTAGTTTAGGACTCTGAACAATTTTGATTAAGTGCCATAATTATATACAATAAAAGAAACTTTTGACTTTCTTGTTGGTTCATGCTGGAACTGATTCATAAAATTGCTGACCCACCCCTGAGCTAGTACTCCTGGGGACAGAAAGCTAAATTTATATATTATAGCCACTTTGACCTCCTCTTCTCTTCCACCAGTGCACCAGTGATTCCCACTCTTTCCTTGAAGCCATATTTAAAAACCCTGCTGTTACCAGGCTAAATACTGTTCTCTTTCTGCCCCCAGAATCTAGGAGTGGTGAGAGGTAGGAATAAATTTTTAAATTGTGTGGTCTATAAAAGTTTGTTAGAACAGAGAAAAGAATCTGCTTTTAACTTAATCCTTGAAACCAGATAATGTCCTTTGACTAAAATGAAGTGTTTTATTAGTTTAAAAATAGTTGAAAACCATTGTTCTAGACTTTTAATACTAAGGCTTCAGTAGCTTAGCAATATGGTTATTTCTGTGAAAACATTAAATAGAGATAGCAATAGGCTACAAAGATTTTTATGACAAAATTGACCATTATATTTAACCAAGTTTACACAGAACCTTATATAGAAATATTATGATGGACATCCACCCATCCAACAAAATTTGATAGGTAGAATTTAACTGAATATTAGTTATTATTCAAAAGTTGAATTTTCCTGGGACTAAACTGTTGACCTTTTGTGTTTTAGCACCAAGCACAATACTTAAAAACAAAAAACAAAGCTATTTTTACTATTAAAAAAATAAATTCAACAGCAATATATATAATTTGTTCTTGGAGGATCTATCTGTTTTTAAGTTGCAATAAACTAAAAATAGGCAAATGCCCCAAAGGGATCTTGGCCAAGGACAAATATTTGTAGACAATCACACTTCAGAAGTACATGAGTATGTAATGTGAAATTTTATCACCATGTATTATTATTTTAATCAAATTTAAGTTTTCTTTTAAAAAGGGAGACAAATCAAGATATAAATATATCAGAAAAAAGTATAGGAGCACTTTTCTAGTTTATCCTTTATTTTTTATTATGATAGGGAATTTTTAAAATTTTATTTTAGTTCATCTATTTTCTATTTTCTTTGTTAATTCGTATTGATTACATCTCATTTGTGGTAGGTATACTGTTGGTCAGTTGGTTCACGCAATATCAAACAGAAAACAAAGAAAAATAAAAATATACTTGTCATGTTAGAGATTAAATTCATTATAATAAGCTAAATGAATGCTTTGGTAAAGACACATTTTAATATACTTTATTTGCATGTATAAATGATTTCAAGCAAAACAGAAGCTTTAGCAGAGTGACAAATTTGCATATAAATGCTTATTTTGAAAAACAAATATAGGATTTGAATGCTGAAGCCTGTGGTCAAAATTTAAACCAAACCAGAGGCCCTAAATACATACAATTTAAATCACTTAAAGAAATCTAATTCTTTTGCTAATCAAGTAAAATAGTCTTTTTCCTGGTGAAGTCTATGTTAAATCTTAAAGCATATGGAATTTAAATAGCACACTAGACGTCCTCAATCAGGAAACCATAAGTGTTAATTTTTAAAATCCTTTTCTTCATAGCTGGTTTGCACAGTGGGAGAGTGCTAGGTTCATAAAAATCTTTTCTTTCAGTTTGCTAGTAGTGAAGGGGGTTGGGGTGTTATGTTGTCAACAAACACTGTTAAATAGAGAGAGTAATAGACCGGTAGAATTTTTATGACAAAATTTTCTTAAGCTGATTAAGATTCATCTGTTAGATTTAATTTGGAGAGTCTTTATATTTGAGAAAATTACAAGTATTCCACTTGCACCAGAAAATGAAAGAAAGTAAGAGGGGACAGAGAGAGGGGAGAGGGAAGAGGCAGGAAAAGTAAAGAGGAGGAAAGAAGAGAGAAGAAGGAAGGAAAAGAAAGAAAAAGAGACCATTGCCTTATATAATACATATAAAATAAACATAAATATGGTACTGATCTGATAATATATTTACAAATTTTAAAATGTGAATATCATTCAGCATTTGATGAAAATCTGCTATTAATTTTGGAAGAAAAAATAGTCCTTCAACTATTTTTCTTGAGAAACTTTTATTTAATCTTCATTTTAAGGACCCCTAAGAGAAAAATAAAGTTAACATTTAGTATTTTTAATTTTATATGAAATTTTTCTTAGACATGGGTAGGGAATCAACTTTCTTGTTGCTATTCTACTGCCTTGCAAATCAATCTGGGTAGTTCAAAACTATTGAAATATGGGCAACACTTATAAGATGGGTACTAATAAATATTGTATACATGTGTTTATCTTGAAGAATAGGTAAATGTTTTCCAGTGCAGGTGAGAGAAATCCCCATCTGGCTATGAAAACCAGTTGAGATTGTGGCTTTAATATGAATCTATGATGTGCTAAATACTCCCAGTGTAAAATACATTTTATCTGCCAAAAAAAAAAAAAAAAGAAAGCTAAAACTAAACATTAAAAAGTCTATAAAATACAATAAAATGTCTATTTTTGACTTACAACATGAATATTACTTTGTTATCAAGGAGCAAAGAATTTGGTAAATATAATGATAACATTAATATAATTATAAATACATTTTTACAGTGTTTTAAGGTAAAATCATGTTTAATTAGTAATGTGTATCCAAAGCTCATTACAGCCATCTATCATCTATATATCTATACATAGATATATATATCATTTATCTATCTAATTCATCTAACCTTCTTTTTTTCCCTCTCCAGAACTTTGCAAAGCAATATTTTATGAGAATATTTCATATTTCAGATTCCTATTTAATGCAACTGCTATTATCAATGATTCATATAGAAAATCAATGTTTTTCATATACATAGAACCCTCAGAATTAAATGTGATTAGACACTGGGACACCTATCAAAACAATTATTCAAGTTTATATAATCACAGAATGATATCCATTCTTCATTTCATCAGACACAAGAAGAGAACTTTTATCCAATAGCAATGTGCCCATCAGGTTTTAGAATTTATAATGAACATGAGAGTTTCGGTCAAAATGACGGAGTAAATAAATGCTGGGTTTGCCTCCTCTCACATCATCATTAAAATTACAACTAAACTACAGACCAAT